>CM046428.1:29067149-29667149 GCA_025506505.1 Flaveria sonorensis
AAACATACGGGTTAAGATAAAACAGTTATAAAACCTTTTAAACATGCATTTTCAGCCCCAAGAAGTTTAAAAATACATAAAAACCAGAGTCAAGAAACTCCTCCAAACTTGCATGCACAAGAGTTCAAACACCTAAAAACACCACAAAAACAAACAACCGAACACAAAGATCACATAAAAATCGGTTCTAAACCGGATGATCCCCTTCCAAGGTGAGACCTTCAACATGACTCTATCGCCCACGTTAAACTCAATCAGTCTATGCCTTTGGTCGGCATACGACTATTGTCTATCTTTCGCCGCCTTCATAAAGGCTTTGATCTTCTCCAACTTCTCCATCATAGCCTCGATCACCTTAAGACTTCCCAACTCCTTCTGCCCGATGTCTCCCCAACACACGGGCTTTCTACACCTTCTATCGTATAGCATCTCATATGGTGGCATACCAATGCTAGCATGACAACTGTTGTTGTATGAGAATTCCGCTAACGGTAAGTGATCATCCTAACTTCTTCTAAAGTCGATCATGCATGCTCGGAGCATTACCTCAAGCGTCTGAATAGTCCTTTTAGACTGACCATCTGTCTAGGGATAGTAAGCCGTGCTAATGTGTAGCCTCATCCCCATCGCATCATGGAATCTTTTCCAAAACTTTGATGTGAACCGGGTGTCACGGTCCGACATGATATACACCAGCACACCATGACGAGCTACAATCTCTTTAATGAACAGATCCGCTAGTCTCTTGGATGAATACATCTCGCGGATCGGTAGGAAATGAGCACTCTTTGTCAGACGATCAACTATCACCCATATGGTATCGTACCCCCTTGCCGTACGAGGTAACTTCGTGATGAACTCCATGGTGATGTGCTCCCACTTCCACTCGGGTATATCCAACGGTTGGATCTTCCTGTATGGCTTCTGATGCTCTGCCTTCACTTGCAAGCAAGTAAGGCACTTACTCATATACTTCACTACATCGCGCTTCATTCCCGGCCACCAGTAATATTTCTTCATGTCTTGATACATCTTGGTAGCACCAGGATGAATAGAGTATCGAGTTTTATGAGCTTCATCCATAATCCGCCCCCGTAAGTCTCCATAACGAGGGATCCACATCCGCCCGAAGCGGGTTCTAACCCCATGGGTATTCTTTCCCAACTCCGTGACTAGACCTCTCATCCTTTCAGAGTTAAGGCGATCTTCTTTCAACGCCTCATTTTGAAATTCTTGGACCTGTGTCATCACGTTAGAGGTCATCACCAATTGATAAGCTTTCACCCGGATCGGCTCAGGTCTCTCCTTTCAAATGAGGGCATCGACCACTACATTGGCTTTGCCCAGGTGGTAATAGATCTCATAATCATAATCTTTGATCAATTCCAGCCACCTCCTCTGCCTCATGTTGAGGTCCTTCTGCTCAAGGAAATACTTTAGGCTTTTGTGGTCTGTGAAGATTATGCACTTCGTCCCGTACAAGTAATGTCTCCAAATCTTCAATGCAAAGACCACAGCTGCTAGCTCCAAGTCATGAGTGGAATAATTGGCCTCATGGATTTTCAACTGTCTGGACGCGTAGGCTATTACCCTTCCACGTTGCATCAACACGCAGCCCAGTCCCGAATAAGAGGCATTCGAATATAACACTAAATCTTCATCCCTTCTTGTAATGTCAAGATAGGAGCTTGAGTTAATCTTGCTTTTAACTCCTTAAAAGCATCCTCCTGTTCTCGACCCCACACAAACTTCACCTCCTTGCGAGTCAATTTAGTCAAAGGTGAGGCTATCTTGGAAAAGTCTTGAATAAATCTTCTGTAGTAGCCCGCCAAACCCAAGAAACTACGAATCTCGGATGGCATCTTTGGAGACTTCCATTGCATCACTGCCTCAACCTTCACTGGGTCTACCATAATTCTTTCAGAATTCACCACGTGACCCAAAAATTGAAATTCACGCAACCAAAAATCACACTTAGAGAATTTAGCATACAACTTCTCTCTTCTAAGTGACTCCAATACTTCACGTATATGGCCAGCATGTTCTTCCTCATTTTTCGAATAAATCAGGATATCATCAATAAACACAATCACTGATTTATCTAACATTGGCCGACACACTCGGTTCATCAAATCCATAAAGGCAGCTGGCACGTTAGTTAGACCGAAAGACATAACGAGAAACTCGTAGTGTCCATAACGCGTGCGAAAAGCAATCTTAGGAATACCTTGCTCCTTCACCTTCAATTGATGGTAGCCAGATCGGAGATCTATCCTTGAGAACCAACTGGCACCTTTGAGCTAATCGAACAAGTCATCAATTCTCAGTAGGGGATATCGGTTCTTCACCGTTAGCTTGTTTAACTCCCGGTAGTCTATACACATCCTCATACTACCGTCTTTCTTCTTAACAAACAAGACCAAAGCACCCAAGGGAGAGATACTCGGTCGGATGAATCCTTTGTCCATCAACTCCTGCAGTTGAACCATCAGTTCCTTCATCTCAGTCGGAGCTAATCGGTATGGTGCCTTGGCAACGGGTTGAGCACCGGGTATCAAATCAATCTGAAACTCGATCTCACGGTCCGGTGACACACCCGGCAAGTCTTCTGGGAACACGTCTGGAAAGTCACACACAACTGGTACATCAGACAATTATGGTACTGACACGTCCACATCCTTCACATAAGCCAGGTAGGCACTACATCTGTGTTTCATGCACTTCTCTGCCACTGCCATGGAGATCACCTTAGAAACTGTTGTCACTCAATCACCGTAAACCGTCAGCGAACTTCCATCGGGCGCAATTAATCGAATCATTTTCTTACGACACATAATATTTTCCTCATAGGCTGTTAACCAATCCATCCCTAGAACTACCTCAAATCCGCCTAGGGGCATGACAAATAGTTTAGCAGAGAACCTATGGCCTTCTAGTTCTATGACACAATCTTCCATCATCTCAGAAATTCTGGTAGACTTACCAATAGCAGTCTCTACATCAAAGGGCTCATCAATACTCCTACTACTAACAGGCAACCTAGCACAGAAAGCAATAGAAATGAAACTCCTACTAGAACCAGAATCAAATAATACAGAGGCACAAGTTTGGTTTACTGGAAACATACCTGACACGACGTCGGGGTCCACTCTGGCCTCCTCCCGAGTCATCGTGAATGCTCTAGCGCTTGCCCTCTGCCCTTCGCTCTCTGTCCTCTTCTTTGCCCTAGAATTCTCTGCCATCTGCTTCCTACAATCCCTGCTCACATGCCCCTCCTCACCACAGTTATAGCACCTTAACCCCCTACAATCCTTCGCAATGTGACCAGGCTTTCCACACTTGAAGCATACATTCGATCCCTACTTGCACTCACTAGTGTGCTCCTTCCCACATTTTCCACACTTTTTCATCCCCAAGCTTGATGACCCCCCTCTTTGGTTATCCATCCTCATCCTCTTGTTGTTTGGAGTGTAACCACCACGCCCAAACCGTTTCCCTTTCCAGTTCTTGTCACCACCACCCGTCTTGCTCACCTCAACCATAGCCATTCCATTCCCCTCTCATCATAGAGTCTTCCTTCCAGATCCACTACCGATCTAAAGGTACTCGACCGGGAAACAATTAGGTGCCTACGGATATCCACTGGCAATCCTTGAATATACCTCTTTATCTTTCTCAACACCGGCGTCACCTGATCCGGTACCAGCCACGCCATCTCGTTTAACTTGGTGGTGTATTGCTGGTGGGTCATGGTCCCGGCCTCAAGCTGTAGGAACTCTCTTTCTAGCTTGTCGAGCTCTCGGTGAGGACAGAATTCCTCAATCACCATTTTTTCAACTCTCCCCACCTCATCCTCCCGATGGCCCTGCTGCCCTCGACTTGGACAATATTGTCCCACCAACACAGAGCCGAGTCAACGAACCAGTGAGCGGCAAACTTCACCCTCTAGTTCTCCCTGCACTCACTAATCTCTAACACCGCCTCCATCTCTCTTACCCAGCGGTGAGCAGCGGCAGCATTACCGTTGCCATCGAAAGTTAGGGGTTTGCATCGTTGGAATGCCCCATAACTACATCCCTACATGGTTTCCCGCACTTCCACCTCCTCTTCATCACTGGAGGCCGCTATCCCAGCATTCAGTTCTTCCTCTTCACCATGATCTCCCTTATTCCCCCTTCTCCCAGTCGTAGTCCTCTCCTCCTCCTTCTCCTTTCTCTCATCCTCTCTCACAACACGGATGACCTCGGTCACCACAGACGGTAGGATCGTCTGCATGACTTGATGCACTTCTTCCATAACTGCCTCCTTTACGGAGGCTCTTAAGTTAGCACTCTCATCCACACCCTCCGGATAATGAAGCCTAGGCTCAGCAGGAGCTGTTTCTGCAGTCCTTGTCTTGTTCCTTATGGCATGTGGTCCAACACACGACCACCTCATATTCCTCCTCCAGAAGCCTTCGATGATCTTCCTCCAACCATCCTCTAAACACTATAAGATTCAAACACTAACACGGTCATTCAAGGTAATAGCTCAGTTTATGTCAAGTATAGTAAGTCCCTAATTACAGTGGCCAGTTGTGATTAGCCACTTACTTTACTCTTCTTCCCCGACCATTTCCTATCCTGACTACATCAGTATTCAAATCTACTAAAAGCACATAAATCAGATAGCACACACACATAATACTGGTTAGCATTTAAGAAAAGATATGCCTGATGGCACATAGCTACTTGGGCTGGCATCCCTCTATTCGGTCTAATTCTCAGTTTAAGTTTAGGTTTTTGAAAATATTTACCCATTTCTCTTAAACTTTGGCTCTGATACCAACTTGTAAGGCCCCATTCCCGGAGCCCTCACAGTTGGTCAATCTTAGCATTATACATATAAATCATTATACATTTCATAACATTAAGCAGCGGATTAAGTTAACAAAAACCATTCATGCTTATAACTTGTTGCCAAATAATACATTGCTGTAAGTTAGGGTTACAAAACAATCAATTAGTTGCATTACAACACAACAAAATCATTTGCACGAATGGATGTCAGTCTTGCCCTGACGAGTAGCTTCCCCCGCTTGCCACCCTCATCAATGTTTACCTGCCAACGGAAAAATGCATAAAAGTCAGCGTTGCTGAGTGAGTTCTAGTTTTAAAACATTAAATTACCTTGTGTATTTATATGAAAATATCCTTTTTTCTTAAAATACTTCCTTTTCATAAAATTCATTACTTTCATACGTGTTCACACGCCATACGTACAACAAGATAATATTCATTATTATCATTTATCATTCTTCTCATTCGTTCCGTACTTTCATTATTATCTTTCACTTTCTACCGGACCAATGTACGATACCCCGACATTGTGCATGAAGCTGGTGCTGGGCCTGAGGTCTATAAATAGACCCCGATTATTGTTCACGAAGCTGATCCAGTCACCTGAGGCAAGCACCAAAGGTCCTGTCAATCTCAAAGATTGACCCAGCGTGCATCCTCATGGGGTAGCTAACCCGCACACAGTTGAGCTGACAACCCGTGGCTGTGAACCTCCTTTCATTTTGCTTGCAAGACTTTCATTCATTCTTTATGTTCCACTTTTCATTATCATTAATCTTTCACTTTCATTATGATAATACTTTACGTTTACGAGCATAAAAACACCACGTAAAGTCACATAATAAATACATAATATGGAACATAACCACAGGCCACAAACATGCATAACATCAATAAACATAACCACCAAAACATTCCAGAGTTAAGTCTTAAAATTTCTAATTCCCAAAATTTCAGAAAATTTTCAAAGTGTTCTAAGCGCATGAGCACTATACGGATGCACCAACACTTAGGCGCATGAGAAACTTAGGTGCATGGGGTACTGTTCAGGCGCATGACTAACACTTAGGCGCTTGAGGAAATTTCTAGGCGCATGACTACTAGATGGGCGCATGGGCTATACTTAGTCATTTGTTAGTAGGCGCATGAGGTACTGTTTAGGCGCATAGGCTGGTACTTAGGCTATTTGGCAAAAATTCCAGGCGCATGGGAACTATTGGGGCGCATGACCTTCACTTAAGTTTTCTAAGTCAAAATTTTAGGCGCATGAGCCCTATTTGCTTGCATGACCAGTAGATGCATATTTCAGACTTTTTTTCACACCCAATCTGCATATTAACCTGTTCGAAGCTTATTCCTATCATTCTAAGCATCAACAACACATAATCAACCATAAAACACAAACATAAACACACATAAGCATACGGGTTAACATAAAACAATTATAAAACCTTTTAAACATGCATTTTCAGCCCCAAGAAGTTTAAAAATACGTAAAAACCGGGGTCTAGAACTCACCTATGCAACCAACAAGTATAACTCCTCCAAACTTGCTTGCACAAGAGTTCAAACACCTAAAAACACCACAAAAACAAACAACCGAACACAATGATCACATAAAAATCGGTTCTAAGGTCGAAACCCAACAAAACCGAACCAAAAACACAAAGAACACTAACCAAAATGCGAATTTCAGCCT
Source organism: Flaveria sonorensis (assembly GCA_025506505.1). Lineage (NCBI taxonomy): Eukaryota > Viridiplantae > Streptophyta > Magnoliopsida > Asterales > Asteraceae > Flaveria > Flaveria sonorensis. The sequence goes on from CM046428.1 coordinate 29,073,687, forward strand.
CTTCTTCTTGAATAACTGAGAGAAACAAGCTCAATCTTCCTCTTTCTTCTTTTTCAGTCAAAGAGCAGAAAGTAGAAACAAAAAATGGGCGGCCATACCCATTATAAAATAAAATAATGGCATTTTGTACTTTTTACACCTTGGCCCCCTCCACTTGTGTTCCTTTTCCTTTCTTTCAAGATACTTTTATTTTCTTCTTCCTATTGATTTTCTTTCCTTTTATTTTGACAAAAATTTCGGGTGTTACAAAAAGAAGTCAAATCAAGTTAACTCGTCCTTGTATGTAATATTTCCTTTTATTTCATAAAAAAATAAAACTACGAATAGGTGCATTAAAGTATTCATGAAAGATTAACAAAATAGATGGGAAAAGAAATAGGTACAAAAGACACTAAACAACAATAGTTCTCGCAGAGATAGTTATTTGCTTTCCATAATAACCTTCAATGCTATGGAGTTTTGATCCTCAAACATTGTCAACACACTCGAAGCCTAATTTCATCAAATCCTATTATAATGATGACTAAAATAACACTAATCAATCACAAATGGAACATATGATCTACTGTTTAAACTGTATGGCCCCGTTCCGGGAAACAATATCATTAAGATTGAATGGATGCCAGTCTTGCCCTGACAAGCAACTTTCCCCTCTTGCCATCCTCAGCAATAATTACCTGCCAACTGAAAATGCATAAAATTCAGCGTTGTTGAGTGAGTTCTTGTTTTAAAACATTAAAATACCTTGTGTATATATATGAAAATATCATTTCTTTGAATTACTTCCTTTTCATAAAACTCATTACTTTCATACGTGTACACACGTCATACGTACAACAAGATAATATTCATTGTTATCTTTCATCATTCTTCACTTTCATTTCATTATTATCTTTCACTTTCTACCAGACCAATGTGCAATACCCTAAACATTGTGCACGAAGCGGGTCCTGGGTCGGAGTCTATAAATAGACCCCTAACATTGTGCACGAAGCCTGACCCACTACCAGGGCATGCCACAAGGGTCCCGTCAATCTCAAAGATTGACCCAGTGTGCATCCTTCAGGTTAGCTAAACCGCACACAGTTGAGCTAACGACAACTTGGTCGTGCACCTCTATTCAATTGCTTGCAAGACTTTCATTCATTCGTTATGTTCCACTTTCATTATCATTAATCTTCCACTATTTACGTTAATACTTTACGTATACGAGCATAAACACACCACGTAAAGCCACGCAATAAATACATAATATGGAACACAAGAACATGCCATAAACAAGCATAACATCAAAAAACATAACCACCAAAACATCCTAGGGCTAAACCCTAAAATTTCTATTTCCCAAAATTTCAGAAAATTTCTAAGTGTTCTAGGCGCATGAGCACTATGAGGGCGCACCAACACTTAGGAGCAAGAGGAATTCTAGGCGCATGAGCACTATGCGGGCGCACCAACACTTAGGCGTATGAGCACTATGCGGGCGCACCAACACTTAGGCGGATGAGGAATTCTAGGCGTATAAAGACTATTTGGGTGCATGAACTACACTTAGTCATTCGGTCAGTAGGCGCATGAGGTACTGTTTGGGCGCATGGGAACTATTGTGGCGCATGAGCTTCACTTATGTTTTCTAAGTCAATATTTTAGGCGCATGAGCCCTATTTGGGTGCATGACCAACAATTATGCATTTTTCAGACTTATTTTCAAACCCAATCTGCATTCTAACATGTTTTTAACATATATCTATCATTCTAAGCATCAACAACACATATACAACCACAAAACACAAGCATACATACACAATACATACGGATACATATATAACAGTTGTACAACATTTTAAAACATACATTTTCAGCCCCAAGACGTTTAAAACACATAAAAACCGCGGTCTAGAACTCACCTATGCAGCCAACAAGTAAAACTCCTCCAAACTTGAGTGCACAAGAGTTCAAACACCTAAAAACACACCAAAATCAACAACCAAACACATAGAACACATAAAAATCGGTTTTAAGGATGAAAACCCAACAAAACCGAACCAAGAACACATAAAACACTCACCAATATGCGAATTTTAGCCTCTTCTTCTTGAATAACCGAGAGAAAATCTTCTCTCTTTCTTCTTCTTTTTCCCGATCGAAAAGCAGAAAGCAGATGTGAATGCATGGGCGGCCATACTCTTTTATATAATATAATATTGAGTTTTGTACTCTTTTACACTTTGGCCCCCTCCACTTTGGCTCATTTTCCTTTCTTTCAAGATACTTTTTATTTTCCTTCTTATTGCTTTATTCTCTTTAACTTGACAAAAATTTCAGGTGTTACACAGTTTCTACCTTTAACACATGTTCTATTTCCTTGGCCTTAGCATTCATCACATCATAGAAGGTGGTAGCTATAAAACTCTTACTTGCACCAGAATCAAAAAGAACAGAAGCAAGTATGTTGTTAACCAGGAACCTACCTGACACAACATCAGGTTCCACTCTGGCCTCCTCCCTGGTCATCGTGAAAGCCCTAGCCTTGGCCCTTGGCTTGTTAGCAGCTTTCTTTTCCTTCTCAGACTCCCTTCCCTTGGCTGAGTCAACCACTCGCGCCTCTTTACAATCTTGGCTGTAGTGCCCCATCTTGCCATAGTTGTAGCACTTTCCCGTGCTAGGGCAATCCTTAGAGAAATGCCTCGTCTTCCCACATCTGTAACACAGACTCGAACCAAGCCTGCACTCACCAACATGCTTCCTCCCACATTTCCGGCAATCATCGAACGATTCCACTTTTATCTTTTTGGCCTGAACAACAGACCTCTCAGTTCTCTCCCTCTTCACCTTACCTGACCAACTTTTCTTCTTCGCATCCTCGACGGGCTCCACAGCTACCACATCATCATATACTATCCCGCTCAACTCCACCAAGGACTCGAAGGTCTTCGACCTGCTTGCCTTCATATACATCCTAACCTTTGAAGGCAAACCCTGTACATAACACTTCATCCTTCTCTCCTCAGTACTCACCAGGTGAGGCACCAGCCTGGCCATCTCGTTGAAGCAAGACGTGTACTGTCTCTGGGTCATACTTCTAGCCTTAAAACCCACAAATTCCCTTTCCACCCTGTCGATTTCATTTTGAGGGCAGAACTTTCTTATCACCAAATCTTTCAGGTCACCCCACTTCAAGTTCCTAAACTCACGAGGGTCTTTAGTTTGCTTGATGGTGTTCCACCAATGAATATCTTCGTCAACAAATGAGTGGGCGGCGAACTTCACGGCCTGGTCAGCTCTACACTCACTGATCTCAATCACCGCCTCCATCTCTGACACCCTCTAGAGAGTGGCAACAGCACTACCCTTGCCATCCAAGGATGGAGGATTGCACCCTTTGAAGATGCGATACGAACACCCTTTAACTAAACCCCCATTAGTTTCATCCCCCTCATCCTTCCCCTATCCTTCCCCGGCACCATCACTGTCTATCTTGCTAGCTTTGTTCATTGCCTCCAACGTCCACTCCTTGGTTACCTCCTTCATGGCCTTAGTCATAATCGAAGGAATGATGTCCTGAAGGATCTTGTGGACCTCTTCAGCGATAGCTTCCCTAACAATGGGCTCCAAGGTAATCCTCTCTTCAGAATGATGAGAGTTTTCCTCGCTTGCAGTATGAATAGAGTCCACCTGCACCTCCTCAGTCATCTGCCTCTAGTTTTATGTGACTGGTGGTCTACCCATACCAGCACGAGCACCTCCTCGAGTAGGTTTTCTTCCAGCCATAGCTTGCTATAAGATGCAAAAGGCTAACATTTTCATTCCAGGTAATAGTTCAGATCATGTTAAGTAATGTAGGTTCCTAATGACAGTGGCCAGTTGTAATTAGCTACTTTCTTTACTCTTCCTGTCCTAAACATTTCCTATCCTGAGTTACATCAGCTCTCGATCTCACTACAAGCACTATAACCTCAAGGAACCCCTAACAGTCATAACCTTTCCTGGCATGGCGATACCGGCATTGGCATCCCTTAATCGATCCCATTCTCAGTTCGAGTCTAGACATTGAAGTGTCTAAATCTCTCAAACCTGGCTCTGATACCAACTTGTAAGGCCTCGTTCAGGGAAACCTCATAGTTGGATTTAAACATCAGAAACACAAGTTCTCAAACATAGAATCTCATTCATACACGCAGCGGAAATGTACAAAAATTTTTATGATTTAAGCATTTACATCAAAAATCACTTTGGCTATCTATCAAGAGTTCTGTGACAGGATGCCAATCACTATCATGTGACAGGTAGCTCTCTCCCATCCATGACAAGCTCACCCCTAAAAATGTATAGCATACCTGTCAATCTAATATGCATACAAAAGTCAGCGACACTGAGTGAGCTCTAGGTTTGCTATAACAAAACTTTATCATAATCAAACACTTTATCATCTCCGACACTTCATAAAACATTAACTGTACACATCAATTTACCGAACTCATCTGATAGTTATACTTTAACCTTTCCTTTCCCATTCACCTTCCCATACATCACTTTACTTTACCTTACACTTTACCGTTATGTTACCCATACTTTACTCTACTTTACACTTTACCGTTACGTTACCCATACTTTACTTTACTTTACACTTTACCGTTACGTTACCCATACTTTACTTTACATTTCCATACACTTTATGTCATCATTTGAACTCAGCACGAAGCTTAGTTCCTATCGGGTGAGAATGCACAAAGCATGTCTCTTGTCAATTTGAGCACACCGAGGTGTAGCTCCTATCCTAAGAATGCGCGAGGCATATCTCCTATTAGTTGAGCACACCAAAGTGTAGATCCTATCGGGTGAGAATGCACGAAGCATAACTCCTGTCAATTTGATCATACCAAGGTGTAGCTCCTATCCTGAGAATGCGCGAGGCATATCTCCTATCAGTTGAGCTCACCAAACTGTAGCTCCTATCGGGTGAGAATGCACGAAGCATAACTTCTATCAGTTGAGCACACCATAGTGTAGCTCCTCTCAAGTGCTTGCAAGACTTCTTTAGTGCTTTAACGTTTTCACAGCTGTGCTATACATGGTAACCGGGTAACTATTCTTTCTCTTTTCACATGTGAATTATCATCGTTCTTTAGTCCTTAACTATCATGATATATATATATAATATATCTACATACTTTAACTCATTAGCATTAATTTCATCATTAAGTCATTATTAACACACACTTTACGGGGTAACAAAACACATAATAAATGGGAATTTTCGCGCGACAACCCGCATTTGCGCGAGAACTTTTCTTTCGCGCGAGAACTTGCATCTCGCGCAATAACTTTTCTGCTGTACACGACTTGTGCCCCAAGTTATCGCTCCTTTAGTCCCTTTTACGCCAAATACATGCTATAACAGCTATAATCATCATTCTTTACCAAAACATTCATTAGGTATGCATATTAGCCCTAAAACATGATAAAACATGTAAAAGAGGGGTCTAGAACTCACCACTTGAAGTTCTAGCACAACCACTACCTTCCCGAAGTCTTTACTGAGCAAAACTACATAAACATGCGTTACATTCATCAATAATCGTTTCTTAGTACATAACACGGGATACTACACTAGTCACATACCTTGAACACTTTGTTTCTTCACTTTCTCTCTCTACACAGCCGCTCTCTCTAGCAGCAGTACTTTTAGCATGAAACTAGAGTCTGGCTAGGTGTTCTTAGCTATTTATACCCAACTCAACTTTTCACAAGACTTCTTGTGCGAGCACTCCTTTTCACGCGAGAACTTCGCCAACTTATCTTCTCAACTTTTCGCTGAAGATTCTTGCTCGAAAACTTTGTTTCACGCGAGAACTTCGCCTGCCTTATTCTCTTTGAAATTTTCTGTACATAAACCGAATGCAACACGAACATGAAACCATACAAATGACAGTTAAAAATCGATACACTCCTTCCCAAAACTAAACAAGAACTCTCCATAACCATCATTGAACACTCTTGCCTCATGAATCCACTTAAATCAATCAAAATGACAATTGTCGATTCATGGAATCCATTATTGAGCATAAACGCAAGGATAAGAGTTGTAAAGGACAAACTAACTACTCGTATTCACTCAATAACTACTCGTCCTTGTACGTAATATTTGCTTGCATTTAAATAAAAAATGCAACTACGGATTGGTGCATTAAAGTATTCATGAAAGATTAACAAAATACAAGGGAAAAGAAATACGTACAAAAAGATATTAAACAACAATAGTTCTCGCAGAGATAGTTATTTGCTTTCCCTAATAACCTTCAATGCTATGGAGTTTTGATGCTCAAACCTTGCAACACACTCGAAGCCAAATTTCATCAAATCCCGTTAAAATGATGACTAAAATCACACTAATCAATCATAAATGGAACATAGGATCTACTGCTTAAACCGAATGCAACACGAACACGAAACCATACAAATGAATCTTGAAATCGATACACTCCTTCGCAAAACTAAACAAGAACTCTCCATAACCATCTAGAACACTCTTGCCTCAAGACTCCACTTAAATCAATCAAAATGACAATTGTCGATTTACGGAATCGTTTATAGAGCATAAACGCAAGGATAAAAGTTGTAAAGGACAAACTAACTAGTCGTATTCACTCAATAAGAATCTACAATCAAATTACACTTACCGAATGAAACTAATCAAACGTCAAATAGGAAACACAATGTGTGATCGATAAAAAAAAAGTCAAATCAAGTTAACTCGTTCTCGTATGTAATATTTCCTTGTAATTCAATAAAAAAAATGAAACTACGGATATGTGCATTAAAGTATTCATGAATGATTAAAAAATACATGGGAAAATAAATACGTACAAAAAGACATTAAACAACAATAGTTCTCGCAAAGATAGTTATTTGCTTTCCCTAATAACCATCAATGCTTTGAAGTTTTGATCCTCAACCGTTGTCAACACACTCGAAGCCAAATTTCAGCAAATCCCGCTATAATGATGACTAAAATCACACTAATCAATCACAAATGGAACATAGGATCTACTGTTTAAGCTGAATACAACATGAACACGAAACCATACAAATGATCGTTGAAAATCGAAACACTCCTTCCCAAAACTAAACAACAACTCTCCATAACCATCTTTGAACACTCATGCATCAAGAATCCACTTAAATCAATCAAAATGACAATTGTCAATTCATGGAATCCTTTACTGAGCATAAACGCAAGGATAAGAGTTGTAAAAGACAAACTAACTAGTCGTATTCACTTAATAAGAATCTAGAAGCAAACTACACTTACCGAATGAAACTAATCAAAAGTCAAAGCGAAAACCCAATGTGTGATCGATAAAAAAGAAATCAAATCAAGTTAACTCTTCCTGGTATGTAATATTTCCTTGTATTTCAATAAAGAAAATGCAACTACGGATAGGTGCATTAAAGTATCATGAATGACAAAAAAAATACATGGGAAAAGAAATACGTACAAAAAGACATTAAACAACAATAGTTCTCGCAGAGATAGTTATTTGCTTTCCCTAATAACCTTCAATGTTATGGAGTTTTGATCCTCAAAACTTGACAACACACTCGAAGCCTAATTTCCTCAAATTCCGTTATAATGATGACTAAAATGACACTAATCAATCATAAATGGAACATAGGATCTAATTTTTAAACCGAATGCAACACGAACATGAAATCATACAAATGACTCTTGAAATCAATACACTCCTTAGCAATACTGAACAAGAACTCTCCATAACCATCTTTGAACACTCTTGCCTCAAGACTCCAGTTAAATCAATCAAAATGACAATTGTCGATTCACGGAATCATTTGTTGAGCATAAACGCAAGGATAAGAGTTGTAAAAGACAAACTAACTAGTCGTATTCACTCAATAAGAATCTAGAATCAAATTACACTTACCGAATGAAACTAATCAAACGTCAAACAGGAAACGCATTGTGTGATCGATAAAAAAAAAGTCAAATCAAGTTAACTCGTCCTGGTATGTAATATTTCCTTGTATTTCAATAAAAAAAGAAACTACGGATAGGTGCATTAAAGTATTCATGAATGATTAAAAAAATACAAGGGAAAAGAAATACGTACAAAAAGACAATAAACAACAATAGTTCTCGCAGAGATAGTTATTTGCTTTCCCTAATAACCTACCATGCTATGCAGTTTTGATCCTCAAACCTTGTCAACACACTCGAAGCCTAATTTCATCAAATCCCGTTATAATGATGACGAAAATCACACTAATCAATCACAAATGGAACATAAGATCTACTGTTTAAACCGAATGCAACTCGAACACGAAACCATACAAATGACCGTTGAAAATCAATACACTTCTTCCCAAAAATAAACAAGAACTCTCTATAACCATCTTTGAACACTCTTGCCTCAAGAATCCACTTAAATCAATCAAAATTACAATTGTCGATTCTCGGAATCCTTTATTGAGCATAAACGCATGGATAAGAGTTGTAAATGACAAACTAACAAGTCGTATTCACTCAATAAGAATCTAGAATCAAATTACACATACCGAATCAAACTAATCAAACGTCAAACGGGAAACGCAATGTGTGATCGATAAAAAACAAGTCAAATCAAGTTAACTCGTCCTGGTATGTAATATTTCCTTGTATTTCAATAAAAAAATGAAACTATGGATAGGTGCATTAAAGTATTCATGAATGATTAAAAAATACAAGGGAAAAGAAATACGTACAAAAAAAACAATAAACAACAATAGTTCTAGCAGAGATAGTTACTTGCTACCCCTAATAACCTTCAATGCTATGGAGTTTTGATCCTCAAACCTTGTCAACACACTAGAATCCTAATTTCATCAAATCCTATTATAATGATGACTAAAATCACACTAATCAATCACAAATGGAACATAGGATCTACTATTTAAACCGATTGCAACACGAACAAGAAACCATACAAATGACCGTTGAAAATCGATACACTCCTTCCCAAAACTAAACAAGAACTCTCCATAACCATCTTTGAACACTCTTGCCTTAATAATCCACTTAAATCAATCTAAATGACAATTGTCGATTCACGGAATCCTTTATTGAACATAAAGCAAGGATAAGAGTTGTAAAGGACAAACTAACTAGTCGTGTTCACTTAATAAAAATCTAGAAGCAAATTACACTTACCGAAAAAACTAATGAAACGTCAAACAGGAAACGCAATGTGTGATCGATGAAAAAGAAATCAAATCAAGTTAACTCGTTCTAGTATGTAATATTTCCTTGTATTTCAACACAAAAAAATGAAACTACGGATAGGTGCATTAAGGTATTCAGGAATGATTAACAAAATACATGGGAAAATAAATACGTACAAAAAGACATTAAACAACAATAGTTCTCGCAGAGATAGTTATTTGCTTTCCCTAATAACCTTCAATGTTATGGAGTTTTGATCCTCAAACCTTGTCAACACACTCGAAGCCTAATTTCATCAAATTCTGTTATAATGATGACTAAAATCACACTAATCAATCATAAATGGAACATGGGATTTACTGTTTAAACCGAATGCAACACGAACATGAAACCATACAAATGATTCTTGAAATCGATAAACTCCTTCTCAAAACTAAACAAGAACTCTCCATAACCATCTTTGAACACTCTTTCCTCAAGACTCCACTTAAATCAATCAAAATGACAATTGTCGATTCACAGAATCCTTTATTGAGCTTAAACGCAAGGATAAGAGTTGTAAAGGGCAAACTAAGTAGTCGTATTCACTCAATAAGAATCTAGAATCAAATTACACTTACCAAATGAAACTAATAAAACGTCAAATAGGAAACGCAATGTGTGATGTATAAAAATGAAGTCAAATCAAGTTAACTCATCCTGGAATGTAATATTTCCTTGTATTTCAATAAAAAAAATGAAACTACGGATAGGTGTATTAAAGTATTCATGAATGATTAAAAAAATACAAAGGAAAAGAAATACCTAGAAAAAGACATTAAACAACAATAGTTCTCACAGAGATAGTTATTTGCTTTCCCTAATAACCTTTAATGCTATGGAGTTTTGATCCTCCAACCTTGCCACCACACTCGAATCCTAGTTTCATCAAATCCCGTTATAATCAAGGCTAAAATCACACTAATCAATCATAAATGAAACATAGGATCTACTGTTTAAACCGAGTGCAACATGAACACGAAACCATACAAATGACTCTTGAAATCAATACACTCCTTTGCAAAACTAAACAAGAACTCTCCATAACCATCTTTAAACACTCTTGCCTCAAGACTCCACTTAAATCAATCAAAATGACAATTGTCGATTCACGGAATCCTTTATTGAGCATAAACGCAAGGATAAGAGTTGTATAGGACAAACTAACTAGTCGTATTTACTCAATAAGAATCTAGATTCAAATTACACTTACCGAATGAAGGTAATGAAACGTTAAACAGGAAACGCAATGTGTGATCGTTAAAAAAGAAGTCAAATCAAGTTAACTTGTCCTAGTATGTAATATTTCCTTGTATTTAAATTAAAAAAATGAAACTACAGATAGTGCATTAAAGTATTCATGAATGATTAAAAAAATACATGGGAAAAAAAATACGTACAAAAAGACATTAAACAACAATAGTTCTCGCAGAGATAGTTATTTGCTTTCCCTAATAACCTTCAATGCTATGGAGTTTTGATCCTCAAACCTTGTCAACACACTCAAAGCCTAATTTCATCAAATGTTGTTATAATGATGAATAAAATCACACTAATCAATCACAAATGAAACATTGGATCTACAGTTTAAACCGAATGCAACACGAACACGAAACCATATAGATGACCGTTGAAAATCGAAACACTCCTTCCCAAAACTAAACAACAACTCTCCATAACCATCTTTGAACACTCTTTCCTCAAGAACCACTGAAAAATCAATCAAAATGACAACTATCGATTCATAGAATCTTTATTAAGCATCAACGCAAGAATAACTGTTGTAAAGGACAAACTAACTACTTGTATTCACTTAATAAAAATAGAGAGTCAAATTACACTTACCTGTAAGGCCCCGATCCCGGAGACCCCACAGTTGGTCATTCATCGCATCATTCTTTATTAAAACTCATTTAAAATGTATAAACATAAGAAAAATATTACAGTGGAAGAATTATCAAAACCGTTTCATGCATTTATATTTACCTTTGCCAAGTAATACATCGTTGATTAAAATCACAAAATAGTACTTAATTGTATTACAAAACAACAACATTATTCGTGCATGAGATGGATGCCAGTCTTTGCTTGCCAAGTAGCTTCAACTCTATGCCACCCTCAGCAACCACATTACCTGCCAACTGAAAATGCATATAAAAAGTTAGCGTTGCTGAGTGAGTTCTAGTTTAATATTATAGAAAATATACTTTTGTAAACTTTACTAGGTGATCATTCATCATCATACATAATCATTCATTAAGAGATTCTTTATCTTTCTTCCTTTCATTATCTTTCTTTCATTCATTATCTTTCAATTTCATTAACAATGATTGCATAAAGCAAGAGCCTACATTGTTGGTTAGCAACAGATGCCGAACCCCTGCCAGCAAACGTTTATCATGGTAGCTAACCCATGGCAGTTGATCCACACTGCTAGGCACTAAGCTTGCTCATGAACTTGGATCCTATTTATCTATTGGTCAATCATAAGGATTAGACCCCAGATGTGCCTTACTTGGGCTGAACAACCACATATCGGTTGAGCCAACATCAACCGGGGTCATGAACCAGATTTGGAAAAGCATGCAAGGCTTTTCACCATTTATAAGGGCACGGGGGTAACATTCATTAAGTTCCATTGTCCTTCTTTTATTCCTTTATGCCCACTTGGTTATGAATAATACTTTTCAAATATTCACTATTTAATATTTACATATCATGAAGTATAATAATAACTATCCATAACAAGCAGCCCATAAGAAGGGGATCAAACATTAGAAGAATTAAACAAGCATATTCTTTCCTTTTACATAAGTACTTAACACTTAAATTCTATACCTAAAATTTTAGAATAATTCCGAATCCCCAGAGAAATGCGGATGAGTAAGAACAAATGCGGATGAACAAAAGTAAATGCGGATGGAACTGTAGCAAATGCGGATGAAAGTCTTTAGAAAATATTCTAAGTGTCCAAAGTAATGCTGGTTAAACAAATGCGGATGAACTGTAGCAAGTGCGGATGAACAAAAGACTTAAACTGCTAAATGCGGATGAACACTGTAGCAAATATGGATGAACAAAAGACTTAACTGCTAAATGCAGATTGTAAGGCCCCGTTCCTGGAGACCTCACAGTTAGTCAATCATAGCATAATATATATAAAACAACTTACATTTCATAAATAACTCAGCAGAAATAATACCAAAAACCATTCATTTCATTAATAACTACTGTTGCTAAGCAATACATTATGGTTTCTTAAGTTACAAGAGACCCCTTTTTAATTGCATTACAAATCAACAATATCATTAAGCAAGAATTGATTCAAGTCTTGCCCCGACGAGTAGCTTCCCCAGCGAGCCACCATCAGCAACATTTACCTGCCAACTGAAAATGCATAAAAGTCAGCGTTGCTGAGTGAGTTCTAGTTTTAAAACATTAAAATACCTTGCGTATATATACATATATATATACATATATAGATATATATATATATATATATACATAGATATATATACGTATATACATATATATACATATATATATATACGTATACATATATATACATATATATATATACGTATATATATATATATATATATATATATATATATATATACGTATATATATATATATATATATATATATATGAAAAAACCTTTTCTTTAAAATACTTCTATTACTTTCGCGCGTGAGCATTCATCATACATACATCAAGGTATAAACTTGATTATCTTTCATTATCTCACGTATTCGTTTGTTTCGTACTTTTTCATTATCTTTCACTATTTCTAGATCCTGTCATAACTTTACCCCATCATTAGGCAAAAAGCCACCTCATTCTTCGGGTTAAGTGACAAGGACCCCGTTTCGTACGTATGGATCAATCACCAAGACTGACCCCCCTGTGTGTGAACCCTAAAGGGTTAGCCAAAATCGCACGCTATATTACACACAGTTGAGCTAGCAACTCTCAATGAGTTGTGAACCTCCTTAATTATTTTGTTTGCAACACTTTCATTCCTTTCTTATGTTCCACTTTTCATTATCATTAATCTTTCACTTTATTTATGATAATACTTTACGTATACGAGCATAATCACACCACGTAAAGTCACATAATAATAGGTAATATGGAACATAAGAACAGGCCATAAACATAGACAACATAAACAAATACAGCCATCAAATTAATCCAGGGTCAAACCCTAAAATTTCTAATTTCCCAAATTTCAGAAATTTTTCTAAGTCTTTTAGGTGCATGAGCACTATGTGGCTATGCAGGCGTATCAACAATTAGGCGCATGAGCAAAACCAGGCGCATTAGCACTATGCAGGCGCATGAACCTTCTTTAGGCGCATGAGCGCTTAGGCGCATGGATACTATTTGGGCACATGAGCTAACACTTAGGCTATTTTGGCAAAAATTCTAGGCGCATGGGAACTATTGGGGTGCATGAGCTTCATTGAATTTTTCTAAGTCAAAATTTCAGGCGTATGAGCCCTATTTGGGTGCTTGACCAACACTTATGCATATTTCAGACTTATTTTCAAACCCAATCTGCATATTAACCTGTTCGAAGCTTATTCCTATCATTCTAAGCATCAACGACACATATACAACCATAAAACACAAGCATACATACACAAATACATACGGGCACATCTATAACAGTTGTAAAACATTTTTAAACATGCATTTTCAGCCCCAAGAAGTTTAAAACACATAAAAACTGGGGTCTAGAAATCACCTATGCAGCCAACAAGTAAAACTCCTACAAAAAAAACCACCAAACACATGAACACACATAAAAACCGGTTTAAGGATGAAAACCCAACAAAACCGAAACAAGAACACATAAAACACTCACCAATTTGTGAATTTCAGCCTTTTCTTCTGGAAAAACTGAGAGAGTCAAGCTTCTTCTTCTTCTTTTCTTTTTCAGTCCAAAAGCAGGTTGTGGAAACAAGTAGTGGGCGGCCAGGCCCAAAATATAATAATATATTGGGTTTTTGTACTTTTTACACTTAGCCCCCCTCCACTTTTGTCCCTTTTCTTTCTTTCAAGATACTTTTCTTCTTTTTTTATTTTTAACAAAATTTCGGGTGTTACAAGTCTACCCCCCTTAAAGAGGTTTCGTCCCCGAGACCCGTCACTCTTCGAACAACTGTGGGTAGTGCTGTCTCATTTCTTCCTTAGTCTCCCACGTAGACTCAGAACCCTTTCGATGTTTCCACTGCACACACACAAGTGGAACCACTTTATTCCGTAGCCTCTTCTCTTTCCGATCAATGATTGCCACTGTTTGCTCTACATAATTGAGTCGCTCATCCACCTCAATATCCTCTAGTGGTACATTCATTTCTTCATTAGCTAGGCACTTTCTTAGATAAGATACATGGAATGTCAGATGAATTCCACTTAACTCATCCGGTAGTTCCAATCGATAGGCCACCTCTCCTACTCGTACAATAATTCGAAAAGGTGCTATGTATCTCGGGCTCAGCTTACCCCTTTTTCTAAATCGAATGACTCCCTTCCAAGGTGAAACTTTTAGCATAGCTTTATCACCCACCTTGAATTCAATCGGTCTATGCCTCTTGTCGGCATAAGACTTTTGCCTGTCTTTCGCCGCCTTCATAAAGGCTTTGATCTTCTCTAACTTCTCGGTCGTAGCCTCAATCACCTCCACGCTTCCAATTCTTTCTGCCCGATGTCACCCCAACACACAGGCGTCCTACACCTCCTACCGGGGAATGCCAATGCTGGCATGATAACTGGTGTTGTATGCGAATTCCGCTAACGGTAGGTGATCATCCCAACTTCCTCCAAAGTCGATCATGCATGCTCGGAGCATATCCTCAAGCATCTGAGTCATCCTTTCAGACTGACCATATGTCTGAGCATGGTAAGCTATGCTAATATGTAGCCTCATCCCATCATATCATGAAATCTCTTCCAAAATTTTGATGTGAACCGGGTGTCACGGTCCGACACGATAGACACTAGCACACCATGACTAGCTACAATCTCTTTAGTGAATAGATCCGCCAACCTCTCGAATGAATATGTCTCGTGGATAGGTAGGAAGTGAGCACTCTTTGTCAGACGATAAACTATCACCCATATGGTATTGTACCCCCTTGCCTTACGAGGTAACTTTGTAATGAAGTCCATGGTGATGTGCTCCCACTTCCACTCGGGTATATCTAAAGGTTGGATTTTCCCGTATGGCTTCTGATGTTCTTCCTTCACTTGCAAGCAAGTAAGGCACTTACTCACATACTGCACTACATCGTGCTTCATACCCGGCCACCGGTAATCCTTCTTCATATCTTGATACATCTTGGTAGCACCAGGATGAATGGAGTATCGAGTCTTATGAGCTTCATCCATAATTCGTCCTCATAGGTCCCCGTAATGAGGGATCCACATCCGCCCGAAGCGGGTTCTAATTCCGTGAGTGTTTTCTCCCAACTCCACGACTAGACCTCTCATCCTTTCAGAGTTAAGGCAATCTTCTTTCAACGCCTCATTTTGAAATTCTTTGACCTGGGTCATCAGGTCAGAGGTCATCACCAGTTGATAAGCTTTCACCCGGATCGGCTTAGGTCTCTCCTTTCGACTGAGGGCATTGGACACTACATTGGTTTTGCCCGGGTGGTAATGGATCTCACAATCATAATCTTTGATCAACTCTAACCACCACCTCTGCCCCATATTGAGGTCCTTTTTCTCAAAGAAATATTTTAAGCTCTTGTAATCCGTGAAAATGTGCACTTCGTCCCATACAGGTAGTGCCTCCAAATCTTTAATGCAAAGACCACAGCCGCGAGCTCCAAATCATGTGTGGGGTAATTGACCTCGTGGATGTTCAACTGTAGGGACGCGTAGGCTATTACTCTTCCATGTTGCATTAGCACGCAACCCAACCCCGAATAAGAAGCGTCCAAATAGACTACCAAGTCTTCATTCCCTTCAGGCAATGTCAAGACAGGAGCTTGAGTCAATCTTTCCTTTAATTCCTTGAAAGCATCCTCCTGTTCTCGACCCCACACAAACCATACATCCTTGCGAGTCAATTTTGTAAAAGGTGAGGCTATCTTGGAAAAGTCTTGGATAAATCTTCTGTAGTAGCCCGCCAAGAAATAGCGGATCTCAGATGGCGGCTTCGGAGTTTTCCATTGCATCACTGCCTTGACCTTCTCCGGGTCTACCATGATTCCTTCAAAATTTACCACGTGACCCAAAAGTTGGACTTCGCGCAACCAGAAAGCGCACTTGGAGAACTTAGCGTGCAGCTTCTCTCTCCTAAGCATCCCCAATACTTCGCGTATATGGCCGACATGTTCTTCCTTATTTTTCGAATAAATCAGGATGTCGTCACTAAACACAATCACTAATTTATCTAACATTGGCCGACACACTCGGTTCATCAAATCCATAAAGGCAGCTTGCGCGTTAGTTAGACCAAAAGACATAACAAGAAACTCGTAGGGTCCATAACGCTTGCGAAAAGCTGTCTTAGGAATATCCTGCTCCTTCACCTTTAATTGATGATAGCCAGATCAGAGATCTATTCTCGAGAACCAACTGGCACCTTGGAGCTGGTCAAACAAGTCATCAATTCTAGAAGTGGATATCGGTTTTTCACCGTTAACTTGTTTAACTCCCGGTAGTCTATACACATCCTCATACTACCATCTTTCTTCTTAACAAACAAGACCGGAGCACCCCAAGGAGAGATGCTCGGTCGGATGAACCCTCTGTCCATCAACTCCTACAGTTGAACCATTCGTTCCTTCATCTTAGTCAGAGCTAATCGGTAAGGTGCCTTGGCAAAGGGTTGAGCATCGAGTATCAAATCAATCTGAAACTTGATCTCACGGTCCGGTGGCACACCTGGAAAGCCTTCTTGGAACACGTCCGGAAAGTCACACACAATTGGTACATCAGACAATTGTGGTACTGACGCGTCCACATCCTTCACATAAGCAGGTAGGCATACATCCGTGTTTCATGCACTTTTATGCCACCGCCATCTAGATCACCTTAGGAACCATTGTCACATGATCACCGTAGACCGTCACCGAACTTCCATCAGGCGCAATTAATCGATCATCTTTTTGCGACACACAATACTTGTATCATAGGCTACTACCCAATCCATCCCTAGAACTACATCAAATCCACTAGGGGCATCACAAATAGTGTAGCAGAGAACCTATGGCCTTCTAGTTCTATGTCATATCTTTTATCATCTCAGAAATTCTGGTGGACTTACCAATAGCAGTTTCTACTTCAAAGGGCTCATTAATACTCCTACTACTAACAGGAAACTTAGCATAAAAAGCAGCAGAAATGAAACTCCTACTTGCACTAAAATAAAATAATACAGAGGCACAAATTTGGTTTACTAGAAACATACCTGACACGATGTCGGTGTCCACTCTGGCCTCCTCTTGGGTCATCGTGAATGCTCTAGCGCTTGTCCTTTTCCATTCGTCCTCCTTCCGCCTCTTTGCCACAAAACTCTCTGCCCTTGGCTTCTTGCAATCACTGCTTACATGACCCTCTTCACCATAATTATAACATCTCATAACCCCACATACTTTTGTCATATGGCCGGGCTTGCAGCATTTGAAGCTGACGTTCAATCCCCACTTACACTCTCTAGTATGCTCCCTTCCACATTTACCACACTTTTTCATCCCCGAACTTGATGACCCCACTCGTCGGTCATCCATCCTCATCCTCTTGTTGTTTGGAGTGAAACCACCACGTCCAACCGCTTCCCATCCAGTTCTTACCACCACCACCCATCTTGTTTGCTTCCACCATGGTCTCCTCCCTCTCGTCATACAAACTACCCGCCAGGTCTACCACCGATTGAAAGGTACCCGGCCGGGCAGCAATCAGATGCCTACGGATGTCAGCCGGTAATCCTTGGATATACCTCTTGATTTTTCCTCGATACCGGCGTCACTTGATCTGGCACCAGCCTCACCAATTCGTTGAACTTGGTGGTGTATTGCTGGTGGGTCATGGTTCCCGCCTCAAGCTGAAGGAACTCTCTTTCTATCTTGTTGAGCTCTTGATGAGACAGACCTCCTCGATTACCATTTTCTTCAACTTTCCCCATCTCATCTTCCTGATGGCTCTGCTGCCCTCGGCTTGGACAATGTTGTCCTACCAACACAAAGCCGAGTCAACGAACGAGTGAGTGGCGAACTTCACCTTCTGGTCCTCCCTACACTCACTAATCTCTAACACCGCCTCTATCTCTCTTACCCAGCGGTGAGCAGCGGCAGCATTACCGTTGCCATCGAAAGTTGGGGGTTTGCATCGTTGGAATGCCCCATAGCTGCATCCCCTCGCGGTTTCTAGCACTACTACATCCTCCTCATCACTGGGGACGCCTTCTCAGCATTTAATTCCTCCTCCTCACTATGATCTCCCTCATTCCCCTTTCTCCCAGTTCTCTTTCTTCTCTCCTCCTCCTTCTCCTTCTTCTCGTTCTGTCTCACTACATGGATGACCTAGGTCACCATAGACGGTAGAATCGTCTGCATGAACTGATGCACTTCCTCCACAACTGCCTCCTTTACTAAGGCTCTTAAGTTAGCACTCTCATCCACACCCTCCGGATGATGAAGCCCAGGCTCAGTAGGAGCCGTCTCGGCAGTCCTTGTCTTGTGCCTTGTGGCACATGGCCCAGTACCACGGCCACCTCGTACTCCTCCTCTAGAAGCCTTCGATGATCTTCTCCAGCCATCCTCTAAACACTATAAGATTCAAACACTAACGGTCATTCAGTTAATAACTCAGTTTATGTCAAGTATAGTAAGTCCTTAATTACATGGCCAGTTGTGATAGCCACTTACTTTACTCTTTCCCCCCGAGCATTTCCTATCCTGACTACATCAGTATTCAAATCTACTAAAAGTACATAATCAGATAGTACACGCACATAATACCGGTTAACATTAAGAAAAGAATTACCTGATGGCATGTAGCTACTCGGGCTGGCATCCTTCCATTCGATCCCATTCTCTGTTTAATTTTAGGTTTTTGAAAATATTTACCCATTTCTCTTAAACTTTGACTCTGATACCAACTTGTAAGGCCCCGTTCCCAGAGACCTCACAGTTGGTCAATCACAGTATAATATATATAAAACAACTTACATTTCATAAATAACACAACAGAAATAATACCAAAAACCATTCATTTCAATAACAATTACTGTTGCTAAGCAATACCTCATTGTTTCTTAAGTTACAAGAGACCCTTTTTTAATACAATCAACAATATCATTAAGCAAGAATGGATGCCAGTCTTGCCCCGACGAGTAGCTTCCTCCGCGTGCCACCCTCAACAACATTTACCTGCCAACTAAAAATGCATAAAAGTCAGAGTTGCTGAGTGAGTTCTAGTTTTAAAACATTAAAATACTGCGTTATATATATATATATATATCTATAATATATATATATATATATATATATATATATATATAATATATATATATTATAAAATAACCTTTCTTTAAAATACTTCTTTACTTTCGCGCGCTGAGCATTCATCATACATACATCAAGGTATAAACTTGATAATCTTTCATTATCTCACGTATTCGTTCGTTTGTATTTTTTCATTATCTTTCACTATTCTAGATCCTGTCATAACTTTACCCCATCGTTGTGGCACAAAGCCACTCATTCTTAGGGTTAAGTGACAAGGACCCCATTTCGTACGTATGGATCAATCAGCAAGACTGATCCCCCTGTGTGGAACCCTCAAGGGTTAGCCAAAATCGCACGCTATATTACATACAGTTGAGCTAGCAACTCTCAATGATTATGAACCTCCTTACTCATTGGCTTGCAAGACTTTCATTCCTTTCTTATGTTTCACTTTTCATTATCATTAATCTTTCACTTCATTTATGATAATACTTTACGTATACGAGCAAACATACCACGTAAGTAACATAATAATACGTAATATGGAACATAAGAACAGGCCATAATCATACATAAAACAAATACAGCCATCAAATCAATCCAGGTCAAACCCTAAAATTTGAATTTCCCAAATTTCCGAAGTTTTCTAAGCTTCTTTAGGCGCATGAGCACTATGTGGGGCGCAGCATCAGTACTATGCGCGTATCAACACTTAGGCGGCATGAGCAAACCAGGCGCATAGCACTATGTAGGGCGCATGACCATTCCTTAGGCGCATGGATACTATTTGGGTGTATGAGCCAACACTTAGGCTATTTTGCAAAATTCTAGGCGCATGGTATCTATTAGGGCGCATGAGCTTCACTTAAGTTTTCTAATCAAAATTCAGGCGCATGAGCTCGATTTGGGCGCATGACCAACATTATCAATATTTCAGACTTATTTTCAAACCCAATCTGCATATTAACCTGTTCGAAGCTTATTCCTATCATTCTAAGCATCAACGACACATATACAACCATAAAAACACAAGCATACATACACAAATAATACGGGGCGCATATATAACAGTTGTAAAACATTTTTAAACATGCATTTTCAGCCCCAAGAAGTTTAAAACACATAAAAACCAGGGTCTAGAACTCACCTATGTAGCCACAAGTAAAACTCCTCCAAACTTGAGTGCACAAGAATTCAAACACCTAAAAACACCAAATAAACAACCAAACACATAGAATACTAAAACCGGTTTTAAGGATGAAAACCAAAAAAACAACCAACAAAACCGAACCAAGAACATAAACACTCACCATTTGCGAATTTCAGCCTTTTCTTCTGAAAAACCGAGAGAGACAAGCTTCTTCTTCTTCTTTCTTTCTTCTTTTTCAGCGAAAAGCAGGTTGTGGAAACAAGTAGTGAGCGGCCATGCCCAAAATATAATAAAATATTGGTTTTTTGTACTTTTTACACTTAGCCTCCCTCCATTTTTGCCCCTTTTCTTTCTTTCAAGATACTTTTCTTCTTTTTTTATTTTTAACAAAATTTCTAGTGTTACACGGATGAACACTGTAGCAAGTGCGGATGAACAAAAGACTTAAACTGCTAAATGCGGATGAATACTATAGCAAGTGCGGATGAAGAAAAGACTTAAACTGGCGGATGAACACTGTAGCAAGTGTGGATGAACAAAAGACTTAAACTGCTAAATGTTTATCAAATGCGGATGAAGACAAATCAAATGCGGATGAACACTCGTCAAATGCGGATGAACACTTAACAACTGCGGATGAACACTTATCAAATGCGGGTGAACACTTGTCAAATGCAGATGAACACTTAAAAAATGCAGATGAACACTTATCAAATACGGAAGAACACTTGTCCAATGCGGATGAACACTTGACAAATGCGGATGAACACTTAACCTGCAATGAAACTTATGCTATTTCCAGTTCCCAATCATCATTCTAACATATCCTTAGCACAGATCTAGCATGCTAAACACTTAGAACAGAGCTTACAACTACGCAACATCAAAGAAGGCATTTAAAGCACACATCTCATACACATCAGATGCAAATACGAAGAAAACTCATGCTTCGATTGTAAATTTTCAGTTAATAATGCATTTCAGCCCCAAACGAGTTTAAAACAGTAAAATAGGGGAATCTAGAACTCACCTCTAACAGCTTTCGAGTGAAAACTCCTCAAACCCGAGAGCAACCTGAGTTCTAGCTCTTAAACACACAAAAAGAACTGCCAACACAAAAGAACACGAGAAGAAAACACAAGATAACCTCACCTACAAGCAGATCTTCCACCTCTCTCTCTCTCTAGAAGCCGATTGCAACTTCTTCTTTCTTCTGCAACAAAAAATAAGATACGTAAAAGGAAGAGGTGTGGGCTGCCATGCTTCTTTTAAATCACATAATGGGCAAGTTTGCCACTTGTATAACTATAACCCCTTGACTTGGGATACTTCACCTTTCTTTCTTTTTACTCTTCTTTTCTTTTCCTTTTAGTAAATTTCCGGGTGTTAAATTACCGAATGAAACTAATGAAACGTCAAACAAGAAACGCATTGTGTGATCGATAAAAAAGAAGTCAAATCAAGTTAACTCATCCTAGTATGCAATATTTTCTTGTATTTCAATAAAAAAATTCAACTATGGATAAGTGCATTAAAGTATTCACAAAAGATTAACAAAATACATGTGAAAGAAAATATGCACAAGAAAACATTAAACAACAATAGTTCTCGCATAGATAGTTCTTTCGCTAACTACCTTCAATGCTATTGAGTTTTGATCCTTATACCTTTTCAACAAACTCGAAACCTAATTTCATCAAATCCCTTTATAATAGTCACTAAAATCACACTAATCAGTCACAAATGGAACACATGATCTACTTGTTAAACTGAATGCAACACGATCACGAAACAATACAAATGACTGTAAAAAATAGAAACACTTCTTCCTAAAACTAAACAAGAACTCCCCATAACCATCTTTGAACACTCTTGCCTCAAGAATCCACTTAAATCAATCAAAATGACAATTCTTGATTCATGAAATCCTTTATTGAGCATAAACACAAGGATACGATTGTAAAAGGAAAACAACTACTCGTATTCACTCAATAAGAATTAAGAATAAAATTACACTTACCGAATGAAACTAATGAAACGTAAAACAAGAAACGCAATGTGTGATCGATAAAAATGAATTCACATCAAGTTAACTCGTCCTAATATGTAATATTTCCTTGTATTTCAATAAAAATGCAACTACGGATTGGTGCATAAGTATTCATGAAAGATTAACAAAATACATGGGGAAAAAGAAATACGTACAAAAAACCATTTAACACAATAGTTCTCGCAGAGATAGTTTTTTGCTTTCCCTAATAACCTTCATGATAGGAGTTGTGATCCTCAAACCTTGTGAAAAACTCGAAGCCTAATTTCTTCAAATTCCCATTATAATGATGACTAAAATCACATAATCAATCACAAATGGAACATATGATTCTACTTGTAAACCGAATGCAACAGGAACACGACGACATACAAATGACTGTAAAAAATCGATACACTTCTTCCCAAAACTAACCAGAACTCTTCATACCATCTTTGAACACTCTTGCCTCAAGAATCCACTTAAATCAATCAAAATGACAATGTCGATTCACGAAATCCTTATTGAGCATAACGCAAGGATATGAGTTGTAAAGGACCAACTAACTGCTCGTATTCACTCAATAAGAATCTAGAATCAAATTACACTTACCGATATGAATCTAATCAAACATCAAACAGGAAACGCAATGTGTGATCGATGAAAAAGAAGTCAATCAAGTTAACTCTTCCTAGTATGAATATTCCTTGTATTTCAAAAAAAAAATGAAACTACGAATAGGTGCATAAATTATTCATGAAAAATTACAAAATACATGGGAAAAGAAATACTATACAGAAAGACATAAACAACCCTCGTTTCGCGCAGAGATAGTTTTTGTCTTTCCCTAATAACCTTCAATGCTATGGAGTTTTGATCCTCAAACCTTATCAACACACTCGAAGCCTAATTTCATCAAATCAAATTATAATAGTCTCTAAAATCACACTAATCAATCACAAATTGAACAAAAAATCTACTTGTTAAACCGAATGCAACACGAACACGAAACCATACAAATGACCGTTGAAAATCGATACACTCCTTCCCAAAACTAAACAAGAACTCTCCATAACCATCTTTTAACACTATTGCCTCAAGAATCCACTTAAATCAATCAAAATGACAATTGTCGATTCACGAAATTCTTTATTGAGCATAAATGCAAAAATAAGAGTTGTAAAGGACAAACTAACTACTCGTATTCACTCAATAAAAATCTAGAATCAAGTTAAAGTTACCGAATGAAACTAATGAACGTCAAACAGAAAACGCAATGTGTGTTCGAATAAAAAAAAAGTCAAATCAACTCGTCCTTGTATGTAATATTTCCTTGTATTTCAATAAAAAAATGCAACTACGGATAGCTGCATTAAGTATTTATGAAAGATTAAACAAAATACATGGGAAAAAAAGAATACGTACAAAAGACATTAACAACAATAGTTCTCACAGAGATAGTTATTCTTTCCTTAATACCTTCAATGCTATGGAGTTTTTGATCCTCAAACCTGTCAACACACTCGAAGCCTAATTTCATCAAATCACGTTTATATGATGACTAAAATCACACTAATCAATCACAAATGCAACATAGGATCTACTGTTTAAACCAAATACACACGAACACGAAACCATACAATGATCGTTGAAAATCAATACCCCTTCCCAAAATTCAAACAAGAAACTCTTCATAACCATCATTGAACACTCCTCGCCTCTAGACTCCACTTAAATCAATCAAAATGACATTGTCGATTCACGAATCCTTTACTGAGCATAAACGCAAGGATAAGTGCTGTAAAGGACAAACTACCTACTCGTATTCACTAAAAAGATTTAGAATCAATTACACTTACCGAATGAAACTAATCAAACGTCAACAGGAAACGCAATGTGTGATCATAAAACGAAGTCAAATCAAGTTAACTCGTCCTAGTATGTAATATTTCCTTGTATTTCAATTAAAATATGAAAACTACGGATAGGCATTAAATTATTCATGAAAGATTAACAAATACATAGGAAAAGAAATACATACAAAAAGACATTAAACAAAATAGTTCTCGCAAGATAGTTATTTGCTTTCCTAATAACCTTCAATGCTATGGAGTTTTGATCCTCAAACCTTATCACACACTCAAAGCCTAATTTCATCAAATCCCGTTATAATGAGACTACAATCACACTAATCAATCACAAATGGAACATAGGATCTACTGTTTATACGAATGCAACACGAACAAGAAAACCATACAAGTGACCGTGAAAATCGATACACTCCTTTCCAAAACTAAACAAAACTCTCCAAAACCATCTTTTGAACACTATTGCCTCAAGAATCCACTTAAATCAATCAAATGACAATTGTCGATTCACGAAATCCTTTATTGAGCATAAACGCAGGATATGAGTTGTAAAGACAAACTAACTGCTCGTATTCACTCAATAAGAATCTGGAATCAAATTACACTTACCGAATGAAACTAATGAAACGTCAAACAGGAAACGAAATGTTTTATTGATGAAAAAGATGTCAAATCAAGTTAACTCGTCCTAGTATTTAATATTTCCTTCTATTTCCATAAAAAAAATGCAACTACGGATAGGTGCATTAAGTGTTCATGAAAGATTAATAAAATACATGGAAAAGAATAGGTACTAAAGATATTAAACACAATAGTTCTCGCAGAGAAGCATTGTTTTCCATAATAACCTTCAATGTATGGAGTTTTGATCCTCAAACATTGTCAACACACTCGAAGCCTAATTTCATCAAAATCCTGTTATAATGATGACTAAAATCACACTAATCAAACACAAATGGAACTAGGATCTACTGTTTAAACTGAATGCAACACGAACACGAAACCATACAAATGACCGTTGAAAATCAGTGCACTCCTTCCTAAAACTAAACAAGAACTCTCCATAACCATCATTGAACACTCTCACCTCAAGACTCCACTTAAATCAATCAAAATGACAATTGTCGATTCACGGAATCCTTTATTGAGCATAAACACAAGGATAAGTGTTGTAAAGGACAAACTAAATACTAGTATTCACTCAATAAGACTAGAATCAAATTACACTTACCGAAGAAACTAATCAACGTCAACGGGGAACGCAATGTTGATCATAAAAAATGAAGTCAAATCAAGTTAAAAGTCCTAGTATGTAATATTTCCTTGTATTTCAATTAAAATGAAACTACGGATAGGTGCATTAAATTATTCATGAAAGATTAACAAAATACATAGGAAAAAGAAATACATACAAAAAGACATTAAACAACAATAGTTTCCGCAGAGATAGTTATTGCTTTCCCTAATAACCTTCAATGCTATGGAGTTTGATCCTCAAACCTTATCAACACACTCAAGCCTAATTTCATCAAATCCCGTTATAATGATGACTAAATCACACTAATCAATCACAAATGGAACATAGGATCTACTGTTTATAACCGAATGCACACGAACACGAAACCATACAAGTGACCGTTGAAAATCGATACACTCCTTTCCAAAACTAAACAAGAACTCTCCAAAACCATCTTTGAACACTATTGCCTCAAGAATCCACTTAAATCAATCAAAATGACAATTGTCGATTCACGAAATCCTTATTGAGCATAACCGCAAGGATATGAGTTGTAAAGGACAACTAACTGCTCTGCTCGTATTCACTCAATAAGAATCTAGAATCAAATTACACTTACCGAATGAATCAATCAAACATCAAACAGGAAACGCAATGTGTGATCGATGAAAAAAGAAGTCAAATCAGTTACTCTTCCTAGTATGTAATATTTCCTTGTATTTCAAGAAAAAAAATGAAACTACGAATAGGTGCATTAAATTATTCATGAAAAATTAACAAAATACATGGGAAAAAATACATACAGAAAGACATTAAACAACCATCGTTCTCGCAGAGATAGTTTTTGTCTTCCCTAATACGTTCA
This sequence comes from Flaveria sonorensis, assembly GCA_025506505.1. Taxonomy (NCBI): domain Eukaryota; kingdom Viridiplantae; phylum Streptophyta; class Magnoliopsida; order Asterales; family Asteraceae; genus Flaveria; species Flaveria sonorensis. The sequence goes on from CM046428.1 coordinate 29,100,559, forward strand.
ATGCTATGGAGTTTTGATCCTCAAACCTTATCAACACACTCGAAGCAAGCCTAATTTCATCAAATCAAATTATAATAGTCTCTAAAATCACACTAATCAATCACAAATTGACAAAAAATCTACTTGTTAAACCGAATGCAACACGAACACGAAACCATGCAAATGACCGTTGAAAATCGATACACTCCTTCCCAAAACTAAACAAGACTCTCCATACCATCTTTTAACACTATTGCCTCAAGAATCCACTTAAATCAATCAAATGACAATTGTCGATTCACGAAATCTTTATTGAGCATAAATGCAAAAATAAGAGTTGTAAAGACAAACTAACTACTCGTATTCACTCAATAAAATCTAGAATCAAGTTACAGTTACCGAATGAAACTAATGAAACGTCAAACAGAAAACGCAATGTGTGTTCGATAAAAAAAAGTCAAATCAACTCGTCCTTGTATGTAATATTTCCTTGTATTTCAATAAAAAAATGCAACTACGGATAGGTGCATTAAAGTATTTATGAAAGATTAACAAAATACATGGGAAAAGAAATACGTACAAAAAGACATTAAACAACAATAGTTCTCACAGAGATAGTTATTTCTTTCCTTAATAACCTTCAATGCTATGGAGTTTTGATCCTCAAACCTTGTCAACACACTCGAAGCCTAATTTCATCAAATCACGTTATAATGATGACTAAAATCACACTAATCAATCACAAATGCAACATAGGATCTACTGTTTAAACCAAATACAACACGAACACGAAACCATACAAATGATCGTTGAAAATCAATACACTCCTTCCCAAAACTCAACAAGAACTCTCCATAACCATCATTGAACACTCTCGCCTCAGACTCCACTTAAATCAATCAAAATGACAATTGTCGATTCACGGAATCCTTTATTGAGCATAAACGCAAGGATAAGTGCTGTAAAGGACAAACTAACTACTCGTATTCACTAAATAAGAATTTAGAATCAAATTACACTTACCGAATGAAACTAATCAAACGTCAAACAGGAAACGCAATGTGTGATCAATAAAAACAAAGTCAAATCATGTTAACTCGTCCTAGTATGTAATATTTCCTTGTATTTCAATTAAAATATGAAACTACGGATAGGTGCATTAAAGTATTCATGAAATATTAACAAAATACATGGGAAAAGAAATACATGCAAAAAGACACTAAACAACAATAGTTCTCGCAGAGATAGTTATTTGGTTTCCCTAATAACCTTCAATGCTATATAGTTTTGATCCTCAAACTTTATCAACACACTCGAAGCCTAATTTCATCAAATCGTGTTATAATGATGACTAAAATCACACTAATGAATCACAAATGGAACTAGGATCTCTGTTTATACGAATGCAACATGAACACGGAACCATACAGTGACCATTGAAAACGATACACTCCTTCCCAAAACTAAACAAGAACTCTCCAAAACCATCTTTGAACACTATTGCCTCAAGAATCCACTTAAATCAATCAAAATGACAATTGTCGATTCACGAAATCCTTTATTGAGCATAACCGCAAGGATATGAGTTGTAAAGGACAAACTAACTGCTCGTATTCACTCAATAAGAATCTGGAATCAAATTACACTTACCGAATGAAACTAATGAAACGTCAAACAGGAAACGAAATGTTTTATTGATAAAAAAGATGTCAAATCAAGTTAACTCGTCCTAGTATGTAATATTTCCTTCTATTTCAATAAAAAAAATGCAACTACGGAGAGGTGCATTAAAGTGTTCATGAAAGATTAATAAAATACATGGGAAAAGAAATAGGTACTAAAGATATTAAACAACAATAGTTCTCGCAGAGAAAGTCATCTGTTTTCCATAATAACCTTCAATGCTATGGAGTTTTGATCCTCAAACATTGTCAACCACTCGAAGCCTAATTTCATCAAATCCTGTTAAATGATGACTAAAATCACACTAATCAAACACAAATGGAACATAGGATCTACTGTTTAACTGAATGCAACACGAAACACGAAACCATACAAATGACCGTTGAAAATCAGTGCACCCTTCCTAAAACTAAACAAGAACTCTCCATAACCATCATTGAACATTCTCACCTCAAGACTCCACTTAAATCAATCAAAATGACAATTGTCGATTCACAGAATCCTTTATTGAGCATAAACACAAGGATAAGTGTTGTAAAGGACAAACTAAATACTAGTATTCACTTAATAAGAATCTAGAATCAAATTACACTTACCGAATGAAACTAATCAAACGTCAAACAGGAAACGCAATGTGTGATCAATAAAAACGAAGTCAAATCATGTTAACTCGTCCTAGTATGTAATATTTCCTTGTATTTCAATTAAAATATGAAACTACGGATAGGTGCATTAAAGTATTCATGAAATATTAACAAAATACATGGGAAAGAATACATGCAAAAAGACACTAAAAACAATAGTTCTCGCAGAGATTATTTGGTTTCCCTAATAACCTTCAATGCTATATAGTTTGATCCTCAAACTTTATCAACACACTCGAAGCCTAATTTCATCAAATCGTGTTATAATGATGACTAAAATCACACTAATGAATCACAAATGGAACATAGGATCTATTGTTTATACCGAATGCAACATGAACACGGAACCATACAAGTAACCATTGAAAATCGATACACTCCTTCCCAAAACTAAACAAGAACTCTCCAAAACCATCTTTGAACACTATTGCCTCAAGAATCCACTTAAATCAATCAAAATGACAATTGTCGATTCACGAAATCCTTTATTGAGCATAACCGCAAGGATATGAGTTGTAAAGGACAAACTAACTGCTCGTATTCACTCAATAAGACTGGAATCAAATACACTTACCGAATGAAACTAATGAAACGTCAAACAGGAAACGAAATGTTTTATTGATAAAAAAGATGTCAAATCAAGTTAACTCGTCCTAGTATGTAATATTTCCTTCTATTTCAATAAAAAAAAGCAACTACGGAGAGTGCATTAGTGTTCATGAAATATTAATAAAATACATGGGAAAGAAATAGGTACTAAAGATATTAAACAACAATAGTTCTCGCAGAGAAAGTCATCTGTTTTCCATAATAACCTTCAATGCTATGGAGTTTTGATCCTCAAACATTGTCAACACACTCGAAGCCTAATTTCATCAAATCCTGTTATAATGATGACTAAAATCACACTAATCAAACACAAATGGAACATAGGATCTACTGTTTAAACTGAATGCAACACGAACACGAAACCATACAAATGACCGTTGAAAATCAGTGCACTCCTTCCTAAAACTAAACAAGAACTCTCCATAACCATCATTGAACATTCTCACCTCAGACTCCACTTAAATCAATCAAATGACAATTGTCGATTCACAGAATCCTTATTGAGCATAAACACAAGGATAAGTGTTGTAAAGGACAAACTAAATACTAGTATTCACTCAATAAGAATCTAGAATCAAATTACACTTACCGAATGAAACTAATCAAACGTCAAACGGGGAACGCAATGTGTGATCAATAAAAATGAAGTCAAATCAAGTTAACAAGTCCTAGTATGTAATATTTCCTTGTATTTCAATTAAAATGAAACTACGGATAGGTGCATTAAAATTATTCATGAAAAGATTAACAAAATACTAGGAAAGAGAATACATACAAAAAAACAAACAACAATAGTTCTCGCAGAGATAGTTATTTGCTTTTCCTAATACCCTTCAATGCTAGGAGTTTTGATCCTCAAACCTTATCAACACACTCAATGTGACATCCGGTAATTTTCCGTTACCAACTCCGTTTGTTCCGTTAAGTCTTGCATACACGTGTCGGGAGCACACACTAGTGTCGTTGAACGTTGGTGACTTAACAGTAATCAGTAATGTTGAATTGATGATAATTAGTTAACAATGTGATTATTAAGTTATGCTATGTGATTTGAATGTTAATTGTAATTTTATCGCGTAACGTGAAAACGTGCATATTTATTCGTGTGTTTTGTGATAAATGGGAATATGCATGATCGTTATTTGTGATTAATAATAATGGTGTTTAGTAGTTAAAAACTATTTAAAATCTATTCAAAAAGCTTAATTTTTATAAAATACAAATTATAAGGGTTAAAGTGTAATTAGGGATTATTAATTAAAACAAAATTAAAACCCTAATCCCCTAACCCTTTCGGCCGCGACTTGCATCCCCTCACCCTCACCATCGCGAATCGATCAAGAACAAGCAAGAACCATCGGATTTGGTCGACTTCAAGTTATACAACAAGTTAGAACCTTCAATTGCAAACTATTACACATCTAAAGGTTAGATTTTTATATGATTTGATGGTTGTTCATGTTTGGCCGAAAGTTCCATGCGAATTCTGCAATGATGGCCGAAAGTTGCTTGATTGTTTGATGTTAATGTGTTTGTTAGATAGATTACATGTTGATTAACGTTGATTATGCAAGAAAGTTTGGATTTTGGTTGTTTGTTCATAGGAATATCTTGGCCGTGAGTTTGAAGTGATGTTGGATCAATTGGATGTTGAATAATGGTTGTTTGATGTTGTGATTATGTTAGTTGTATTGTATATATGTTAGTTAACGTCGATTATACAAAAAGCCATGATTTGGATGCATTGTTCATAGGTTACTAATAATAGTAACTTTATTTTGCATGAATTGATGATTGGATGATGTGTGAATGTTATGGATGTGTTTGTGATGATGATTAGATGCTAGATGTTGATATGAAGGTTAGGAATTCAAGAATGCATGTTGTAGTTTGTACCTTGCTAAAGATAGTAACTTTTGGGTATGGAAGTTGATGATCATGATGATTAGGTGTTGTTGATCATGTTTAGATGTTGTCATGGACTTGAATGGTATATAATTGATGAATTCATGAATGTTGTGTGAGTTTGATGAATTTGGAATGAACTTTCCCAAAAGGGAAACTTTAATTGTGCAAATCCTTGAATTGGATGATTGGGCATGTTTGGGATATTAGGATCATGCTAGTGTGTTCATGCATGGTTCTAAGGTGACTACATGTGTTGTTTATGTTGTATGAATGTTGATTTGGGTTGTTATCTGTTTTGGCCTGTTGTGATTTGCATGATTGTATGATATCTAGTTATATGATGATCTAGGTAGTACATGTGGTGGTGATGTGCTATATTAATCAAGTGGTATTTGATCATGTATGATATGCTGTTGTGTTAGTTTAATGAATTATCACCTATAATGTCACCAACGGGTCAAACGGGTCAACTGGGTCAATGTTCAGTCTTTCTTAAACCTTGAGTTCTTTGGTTTGTAGAGCACTTAGGGTTTCGTGTTGTTTTGTGCACACGTACTTATGTACTCTTGTATTCTAGGTGACCTTTGAAGGTTGTCTTTCCTTCTTTCTTTCAAGTTAAACTCTAAGTTAATTCTTGCGCATCAGGTGAGTTCTTGCCCCACTCTTTTTACATAATCTCTTTTGGGGAGATGGCATACTGTTACAAACGCTTTTATTTACGAGTGTGTATAATATTGATATAGTGTTTTTTACCATGGAAAGTCCTCACACTTTCGGATTGTTAATATTGACTAGCGGGGAATTTTGGGTAGTACTACTGGGTCTGACGAGCCCCACCTGTGCGACTCGAGGTCAAACGGTGCAATTTTGTCCTATCACATATTCGTCACGACCTGGTAAGTCGTGACGGGAGGCAACAAACGTATCACAGTCAGCTTCAATCGCGAGATCACTATGATTAATATTTTTATGTTAATAGACTAGCTATCTATTGCAATACACTACTTATGCTCTGAAAACCATTGATTGGTTTTATTTTAACGCAAACTCTTGAACTCACCAACCATGGTGTTGACTTGTTTAGTATGCTATTCTCAGGTTAAGGTTGCCAGTTGCCTAGGAGCACACACGTCAGCATTGTTGAGTTGTCTACATTTGCATTGTTTACAATTGGATTATTTGCATTTTATACATTTGTGTTTGGGGCGCGTTTGTTTGCGCATTCTCGTTACATATTACTTGTTTTGGGTTTTCCAGTTTTAAAAAAAAAAAACGCTTCCGCAGTATTTTAAACGTTGACTCTGGTTTTGTTTATTAATCATATAGAGTCGTTCTTGGTAACTAATGACTGAGATCCTGGTATGTCACGCGCCTCGCGGTAAACCCCGCACGCGGATTTTGGGGTGTGACAGATTGGTATCAGAGCCATTGGTTATAGGGAACTAGGTTGCATACACACCTAGACTATAACCACACAGTTGTTAGTTACTTATCGTTTACTCTCCTTACTGTATACTCATGGCATACGCAACACTACTTCGCAGCATGGCATCGTCGTCCAGGAATTTAGGCAAGAGACCTGCACGATCTGAATCACCTCCTACATCTCCCGTACCTGATAGGGGATCTAACTGGCCACGACATCCTTATCCTCGCGGCGAGATAGACTGGATCAGCCTTTCGTACCTCCTGAGCTCGATCCTCCGCGTAACTGGGATTTCTACCCCACTTACGTTAACCGTATGGCTTATAGAGAGCGCGTACCACCTGTAGCACCACACGACCTAGACTAGTCATCAACCGCCTCTACTTTGCCTACACTTCCTACCTTGAGCATCCCTCTGGAGCAGGCATTTGCAGCCCTAGTAGCCACACTGGACACAGAGCGACAGCGGATTAGAGGACTCACTGACGAGAACTCTGCGATACGATCTGAGATGCGTCAGCTGCGTTACCAGGTAGATACACTTCAGGAGCGACTTTCGATGGCCATTGTGGACATCATACTCTGGCAGGCAACGTGGGTAGCACTTAGTGGGCGCATGGATGCACAGGATCACCATAATATGGAGATCGATAATAGGTTTGCTGATTTAGAGGCACAGCTAACAGCACTTCAGGTTGCTGAAGCCCCTCACCTTTAATGGACCCTGATGAGGAAGAATACTGCCCCCGAAATGAAGTGCAGAAACTGGAGATGAGTTCTGGCAACTCAAAATGCAAGGCTCAGAATTGAAGCCTACACGACTCGTACTCATGAGTTAGCCACTTTATGTCCAGGGATGGTGAATGAATGCACAAGAGGGTGGAGCATTATATACGGGGATTGGTGCCTGAAATTCAAAGTATGGTAACTGCTTCTAACCCCACTACCATACAACAAGCTATCCGAACAGCCCACAGGCTGACTGACCAGGCAGTTGAGCAAGGTCGGTTACCTAAACGGGGTGCGGTGGCAAGCGTGCCCGACCAGAAACGCAAGTGGGATGGTTCAAGCAACAAGGGATCGTCATCCAGTAGCCAATCTCAACCTCAACAATAGCAGCCAAGTCAGCAACAGCAACGGAAGTTTGATAACAACCGAAGCTTCAACCAGGCGCACTCAAATCAAGGACCCGGCGGGTATGGTGGAAGACTGCCGAAGTGCAACCGGTGTAACTACCACCATGTGGGCCGATGTGATAACTTCAAGTGTCAACGTTGTGGGAAGATTGGTCATGCAGCCAAAGACTGTCGGGGTGAACTGATGAGAAAGCCACAACAATCACAAGAAACTCCGAAGGTTGTTTTGAATGCGGGAAAGAAGGCCATTACAAACGCAACTGTCCCCAGCTTAAGTGGAATGGTAATGGTAACAACAACAATGGGAACAACAGCAACAATAACAATGGCAACAACAATAATAACAACAATGGTAATGGCAACAACAATGGTGGAAACAACAACGGAGCCAAAGGAAGAGCCTTCGTCATTGGCTCAGGTGAGGCTCTAAACGACCCTACAACAGTAACTGGTAAATTTTCGGTTAATGGTTGTTTTGCTACTGTATTATTCGATACCGGAGCCGATAGAAGTTTCGTGTCCACTAGGTTCTGTAGTCTTTTAAGTGATATGCCCTCAACCTTAGAATCTAAATACACCGTAGAGTTAGCTGACGGTACACAGATTCACGTAACGCATATTCTTAGAGACTGCAAGATAGAGCTCGCTGGTCATATATTCACCATAGATCTCATGCCTGTTACACTAGGAAGTTTCGATGTGGTAGTAGGCATGGATTGGCTTTCCGATAAACAAGCGGAAGTCATATGCCACGAGAAGATCATACGGATTCCCATTGGTGAAGAAGTCCTTACGGTCAGAGGTGATAGGAGTGGTGCGGTGATAGGCATCATCTCATTCATGAAGGCGCAGAAGTTGTTACGAAAGGGTCGACTAGCCATATTGGCACTAGTCACGGATAAACAGACTGAGGAAAGAAGATAGAGGATATTCCCGTAGTTCGTGAGTTTTCTGAGGTGTTTCCGGAAGATCTGCCTGGATTACCGCCTCATCGTCAAGTTGAATTCCAGATTGAGTTGACTCCAGGAGCCGCTCCAATTGCGAGAGCACCGTACCGGTTAGCTCCGAACGAACTGCAAGAATTATCCGCCCAACTCCAAGAACTGTTGGATAAAGGGTTTATCCGACCGAGTTCGTCACCCTGGGGAGCGCCAGTTCTATTTGTGAAGAAGAAGGATGGTACATTTAGAATGTGTATCGATTATAGGGAACTGAACAAGGTTACTATCAAGAATAGATATCCCTTACCTCGTATCGATGATTTGTTTGATCAACTGCAAGGATCAAGCTATTACTCTAAGATTGATTTGAGGTCTGGGTATCATCAGCTGAGAGTTCGAGAAGAGGACATCTCGAAGACTGCTTTCCGTACACGATATGGTCACTATGAATTTTTGGTCATGCCATTTGGGTTGACGAATGCACCAGCAGTATTCATGGACCTCATGAATCGCGTGTGCAAACCCTATCTTGATCAGTTTGTTATCGTCTTTATTGATGACATACTGATATATTCAAGGACCGAGGAAGAACATGAGAAGCACTTACGTTTAATCTTGGAATTACTTAGAAAGGAACAACTGTATGCAAAGTTTTCTAAGTGTGATTTCTGGATACGTGAGGTACAATTCTTAGGTCATATTGTCAACGAGAAGGGAATACATGTTGATCCTGCTAAGATTGAAGCGATAAAGAATTGGTCTGTTCCTAAGACACCGAGTGAGATACGACAATTCCTTGGATTAGCGGGATATTATCGACGATTCATTGAAGGATTCTCTAAGATTGCACAACCTCTCACAGCTTGACTTACAAAGGAACGACGTACAAATGGGGTGAGAGTCAGGAATCTGCTTTTCAGATGCTGAAACATAAATTGTGTAGCGCACCAATATTAGCGTTACCGGATGGTAGTGATGATTTCGTAGTCTATTGTGACGCTTCTATTCAAGGACTTGGATGCGTCCTGATGCAGCGGGATAAAGTGATAGCATACGCCTCTAGACAGTTGAAGATTCATGAGAAGAACTATACCATCCATGATTTGGAACTGGGTGCGGTAGTGTTTGCCTTGAAGATCTGGAGACATTACTTGTACGGTACCAAATGCACCATTTACACCGATCACAAGAGTCTTCAGCACATCTTTGAGCAAAAGGAGTTGAACATGAGACAAAGACGCTGGGTGGAATTGTTAAACGACTATGATTGTGCTATTAAGTACCACCCAGGGAAAGCAAATGTAGTTGCTGATGCGCTGAGTAGAAAAGAGACTGCCAAGCCTCGACGTGTGCGAGCTCTGCAACTAACGATTAGTACGCAATTACCCGAACAAATCCGTGATGCTCAAACTGAAGCTCTGAAGGTAGAAAATATGAGTTTAGAAGGGTTACGAGGAATGGAAAAACAATTGGAAGTAAAAGCGGATGGAATTCGTTACTTCATGGATAGACTATGGGTACCTCTACATGGAAATCTGAGAGACTTGGTCATGAGTGAGGCTCATAAGTCCAAGTATTCTATACATCCTGGATCTGACAAGATGTACCACGATTTGAAGGCGCACTATTGGTGGCCTAACATGAAAGCAGATATAGCTACTTATGTGAGCAAGTGTCTGACCTGCTCGAAGGTTAAAGTGGAGTATCAGAAACCATCTGGTCTACTACAACAACCCGAGATCCCTATGTGGAAGTGGGATCAAATATCAATGGATTTTATTACTAAGTTACCTCGTACTTCTACGGGTTGTGATACAATATGGGTTATCGTGGACCGATTGACAAAATCTGCTCATTTCCTAGCGATAAAGGAAACAGATAAGATGGAGAAGTTAACCCGACTTTATCTGAAGGAAATCGTTTCGAGGCATGGAGTACCAATCTCAATTATTTCTGATCGCGATTCTCGTTTCACATCACACTTCTGGCAGTCATTGCAGAAAGCTTTAGGTACACGATTGGATATGAGTACTGCTTATCATCCACAGACTAATGGTCAAAGCGAGCGTACTATACAGACTTTGGAGGACATGTTACGTGCTTGTGTGATTGATTTCGGGAATAACTGGGAAGTTCACCTACCGTTGGTGGAATTTTCTTACAACAACAGTTATCACACTAGTATAAGGCAGCACCTTTTGAAGCTTTATATGGGAGAAAGTGTAGATCACCAGTTTGCTGGGCTGAAATTGGTGATAGTCAATTAACGGGTCCCGAGTTAGTACACGAGACAACTGAGAAGATTGTTCAGATAGGAAACCGCATGGCAGCAGCGCGAGACAGACAGAAAAGCTATGCTGACAAGCGACGAAAACCCTTGGAATTTCAAGTTGGTGACAAAGTTTTATTGAAAGTCTCACCATGGAAAGGCGTAGTTCGGTTTGGTAAACGAGGAAAGCTAAATCCGAGATACGTTGGACCATTTGAGATAGTGGAAAGAATTGGTCCAGTGGCTTATCGACTAGCCTTACCTGATTCATTGAGTGGAATCCATGATGTATTCCATGTTTCAAACCTAAAGAAATGTTTAACGGATGAAACGATGGTCGTACCACTGGAAGAAGTTCAAGTAGACGAGCAATTACGTTTCATTGAGGAACCTATCGAAGTGATGGATCGTGAGGTGAAAACGCTTAAGCAAAGCAAGATACCCATTGTCAAAGTTCGATGGAACTCGAGACGTGGACCAGAGTTCACGTGGGAACGTGAAGACCAAATGAAGCTTAAGTACCCTCAGCTATTCGAAAGGACGATGCCAACTGGTGAAGGTATTGATTAAATTTCGGGACGAAATTTCTTTCAACATGGGGATGATGTGACAACTCATCCAAAACTCACACGATTTCGATTTCCTTTTTGCCAATGCAGTAGATCAGTGATGGAACACTCACCATGTAACGCAATTTTCGGGACGAAAATTCTTTCAACATGGGGATAATGTGACATCCGGTAATTTTCCGTTACCAAACTCCGTTTGTTCCGTTAAGTCTTGCATACACGTGTCGGGAGCACACACTAGTTGTCGTTGAACGTTGGTGACTTAACAGTAATCAGTAATGTTGAATTGATGATAATTAGGTTAACAATGTGATTATTAAGTTATGCTTATGTGATTTGAATGTTAATTGTAATTTTATCGCGTAACGTGAAAACGTGCATATTTATTCGTGTGTTTTGTGATAAATGGGAATTATGCATGATCGTTATTTGTGATTAATAATAATGGTGTTTAGTAGTTAAAAACTATTTAAAATCTATTCAAAAAGCTTAATTTTTATAAAATACAAATTATAAGGGTTAAAAGTGTAATTATGGATTATTAATTAAAACAAAATTAAAAACCCTAATCCCCTAACCCTTTCGGCCGCGACTTGCATCCCCTCACCCTCACCATCACGAAATCGATCAAGAACAAGCAAGAAACCATCGGATTTGGTCGACTTCAAGTTATACAACAAGTTAGAACCTTCAATTGCAAACTATTACACATCTAAAGGTTAGATTTTTATATGATTTGATGGTTGTTCATGTTTGGCCGAAAGTTCCATGCGAATTCTGCAATTGATGGCCGAAAGTTGCTTGATTGTTGATGTTAATGTGTTTGTTAGATAGATTACATGTTGATTAACGTTGATTATGCAAGAAAGTTTGGATTTTGGTTGTTTGTTCATAGGAATATCTTGGCCGTGAGTTTGAAGTGATGTTGGATCAAATTGGATGTTGAATAATGGTTGTTTGATGTTGTGATTATGTTAGTTGTATTGTATATATGTTAGTTAACGTCGATTATACAAGAAAGCCATGATTTGGATGCATTGTTCATAGGTTACTAATAATAGTAACTTTATTTTGCATGAATTGATGATTGGATGATGTGTGAATGTTATGGATGTGTTTGTGATGATGATTAGATGCTAGATGGTTGATATGAAGGTTAGGAATTCAAGAATGCATGTTGTAGTTTGTACCTTGCTAAAGATAGTAACTTTGGGTATGGAAGTTGATGAATCATGATGATTAGGTGTTGTTGATCATGTTTAGATGTTGTCATGGACTTGAAATGGTATATAATTGATGAATTCATGAATGTTGTGTGAGTTGATGAATTTGGAATGAACTTTCCCAAAAGGGAAACTTTAATTGTGCAAATCCTTGAATTGGATGATTTGGGCATGTTTGGGATATTAGGATCATGCTAGTGTGTTCATGCATGGTTTCTAAGGTGACTACATGTGTTGTTTATGTTGTATGAATGTTGATTTGGGTTGTTATCTGTTTTGGCCTGTTGTGATTTGCATGATTTGTATGATATCTAGTTATATGATGATCTAGGTAGTACATGTGGTGGTGATGTGCTATATGTAATCAAGTGGTATGTTGATCATGTATGATATGCTGTTGTGTTAGTTTAATGAATTATCACCTATAATGTCACCAACGGGTCAAACGGGTCAACTGGGTCAAATGTGTCATGTCTTTCTTAAACCTTGAGTTCTTTGGTTTGTAGAGCACTTAGGGTTTCGTGTTGTTTTTGTGCACACGTACTTATGTACTCTTGTATTCTAGGTGACCTTTGAAGGTTGTCTTTCCTTCTTTCTTTCAAGTTAAACTCTAAGTTAATTCTTGCGCGCATCAGGTGAGTTCTTGCCCCACTCTTTTTACATAATCTCTTTTGGGGGAGATGGCATACTGTTACAAACGCTTTTATTTACGAGTGTGTATAATATTGATATAGTGTTGTTTACCATGGAAAGTCCTCACACTTTCGGATTGTTAATATTGACTAGCGGGGAAATTTTGGGTAGTACTACTGGGTCTGACGAGCCCCACCTGTGCGACTCGAGGTCAAACGGGTGCAATTTTGTCCTATCACATATTCGTCACGACCTGGTAAGTCGTGACGGGAGGCAACAAACGTATCACAGTCAGCTTCAATCGCGAGATCACTATGATTAATATTTTATGTTAATAGACTAGCTATCTATTGCAATACACTACTTATGCTCTGAAAACCATTGATTGGTTTATATTTTAACGCAAACTCTTGAACTCACCAACCATGTGTTGACTTGTTTAGTATGCTATTCTCAGGTTAAGGTTGCCAGTTGCCTAGGAGCACGCACGTCAGCATTGTTGAGTTGTCTACATTTGCATTGTTTACAATTGGGATTATTTGCATTTTATACATTTGTGTTTGGGGCGCGTTTGTTTTGCGCATTCTCGTTACATATTACTTGTTTTGGGTTTTCCAGTTTTAAAAAAAAAAACGCTTCCGCAGTATTTTAAACGTTGACTCTGGTTTTGTTTATTAATCATATAGAGTCGTTCTTGGTAACTAATGACTGAGATCCTGGTATGTCACGCGCCTCGCGGTAAAACCCCGCACGCGGATTTTGAGGGTGTGACACTCAAAGCCTAATTTCATCAAATCCCGTTATAATGATGACTAAAATCACACTAATCAATCACAAATGGAACATAGGATCTACTGTTTATACCGAATGCAACACGAACACGAAACCATACAAGTGACCGTTGAAAATCGATACACTCCTTTCCAAAACTAAACAAGAACTCTCCAAAACCATCTTTGAACACTCTTGCCTCAAGAATCCACTTAAATCAAACAAAATGACAATTGTCGATTCACGGAATCCTTTAGTGAGCATAAACGCAAGGATGAGAGTTGTAAAGGACAAACTAACTACTCGTATTCGCTCAATAAGAATTAGGAATCAAATTACACTTACCGAATGAAACTAATGAAACTCAAACTGGAAACGATTGATAAAAAAGATGTCAAATCAAGTTAACTCGTCCTAGTATGTAATATTTCCTTCTATTTCAATAAAAAAAATGCAACTACGGATAGGTGCATTAAAGTGTTCATGAAAGATTAATAAAATACATGGGAAAAGAAATAGGTACTAAAGACATCAAACAATAATAGTTCTCGCAAAGAAAGTCATTTGCTTTCCATAATAACCTTCAATGCTATGGAGTTTTGATCCTCAAACATTGTCAACACACTTGAAGCCTAATTTCATCAAATCCCGTTATAATGATGACTAAAATCACACTAATCAATCACAAATGGAACATAGGATCTACTGTTTAAACCGAATGCAACACGAACAAGAAACCATACAAGTGACCGTTATAAATCAATACACTCCTTCCCAAAACTAAACAAGAACTCTCCATAACCGTCTTTGAACACCTTAAATCAATCAAAATGACAATTGTCGATTCATGGAATCCTTTATTGAGCATAAACGCAAGGATAAGAGTTGTAAAGGACAAACTAACTACTCGTATTCACTCAATAAGAATCTAGAATCAAATTACACTTACCGAATTAAACTAATGAAACATCAAACAGGAAACGCAATGTATGATCGATAAAAGAGAAGTCAAATCAAATTAACTCATCCTAGTATGTAAAATTTCCTTGTATTTCAATAAAAAAATGATACTATGAACAGGTGCATTAAAGTATTCAAGAAAGATTAACAAAATACATGGGAAAAGAAATACGTACAAAAAGACATTAAACAACCTTCGTTCCTGCAGAGATAGTTTTTTGCTTTCCCTAATAACCTGCAATGCTATGGAGTTTTGATCCTCAAACCTTATCAACACACTCAAAGCCTAATTTCATCAAATCCCGTTATAATAGTCACTAAAATCACACTAATCAATCAAAAATGGAACATAGGATCTACTTGTTAAACCGAATGCAACATGAACACCAAACCATACAAATGACCATTGAAAATCGATACACTCCTTCCCGAAACTAAACAAGAACTCTCCATAACCATCTTTGAACACTCTTGCCTCAAGAATCCACTTAAATCAATCGAAATGACAATTGTTGATTCACGAAATCCTTTATTGAGCATAAACGCAAGGATAAGAGTTGTAAAGGACAAACTAACTAGTCGTATTCATTCAATAAGAATTTAGAATCAATTACACTTACCGAATGAAACTAATGAAACGTCAAAGAGGAAACGCAAAGTGTGATCGATAAAAAAGACGTCAAATCAAGTTATCTCGTCCTAGTGTTTATATTTCCTTGTATTTTAATAAAAAAATGCAACTACGGATAGGTGCGTTAAAGTATTCGTGAAAGATTAACAAAATACATGGGAAAAGAAATAAGTACAAAAAGACATTAAACAACAATAGTTCTCGTAGTGATAGTTATTTGCTTTACCTAATAACCTTTAATGCTATGGAGTTTTGAACCTCAAACCTTGTCAACACACTCGAAGCCTAATTTCATCAAATCACGTTATAATGATGAGTAAAATACACTAGTCAATAACAAATGGAACATAGGATCTACTGTTTAAACCGAATGCAACACGAACGAAACCATACAAATGACTGTTGAAGATCGATACACTCCTTCCCAAAACTAAACAAGAACTCTCCATAACCATCATTGAACACTCTCGCCTCAAGACTTTACTTAAATCAATCAAAATGACAATTGTCGATTCACGGAATCCTTTATTGAGCATAAACGCAAGGATAAGAGTTGTAAAAGACAAACTAACTACTTGTACTCACTCAATAAGAATCTAGAATCAAACTACACTTACCGAATGAATCTAATCAAACGTCAAACAGGAAACGCAATGCGTGATCGATAAAAAAGAAGTCAAATCAAGTTAACTCGTCCTAGTATGTAATATTTCCTTGTATTTCAATTAAAAATGAGACTACGGATAGGTGCATTATAGTATTCATGAAAGATTAACAAAATACATAGGAAAAGAAATACATACAAAAAGACATTAAACAACAATAGTTCTCGCAGAGATAGTTATTTGCTTTCCCTAATAACCTTCAATGCTATGGAGTTTTGATCCTCAAACCTTATCAACACACTCAAAGCCTAATTTCATCAAATCTCGTTATAATAGTCACTAAAATCACACTAATCAATCACAAATAGAACATAGGATCTACTTGTTAAACCGAATGCAACACGAACACGAAACCATACAAATGACTGTTGAAAATCGATACACTCCTTTCCAAACTAAAAAAGAACTCTCCATAACCATCATTGAACACTCTTGCCTCAAGACTCCACTTAAATCAATCAAAATGACAATTGTCGATTCACGAAATCCTTTATTGAGCTTAAACGCAAGGATAAGAATTGTAAAGGACAAACTAACTACTCGTAATCACTCAATAAGAATTTAGAATCAATTACACTTACCGAATGAAACTAATGAAACGTTAAACAGGAAACGAAATGTGTGATTGATAAAAAAGACGTCAAATCAAGTTAACTTGTCCTAGTATGTAATATTTGCTTCTATTTCAATAAAAAATGCAACTACGGATAGGTGCATTAAAGTTTTTAAGAAAGATTAACAAAATACATGGGAAAAGAAATAGGTACTAAAGATATTAAACAACAATAGTTCTCGCAGAGATAGTCATTTGCATTCCATAATAACCTTCAATGCTATGGAGTTTCAATCCTCAAAGATTGTCAACACACTCGAAGCCTAATTTCATCAAATCCCATTATAATGAAGACTAAAATCACACTAATCAATCACAAATGGAACATAGGATCTACTATTTAAACCGAATGCAACAGGAACACGAAACCATAAAAATGATCGTTGAAAATCAATACATTCCTTCCCAAAACTAAACAGAACTCTCCATAACCATCTTTGAACACTCTTGCCTCAAGAATCCACTTAAATCAATCAAAATGACAATTGTCGATTCACGAAATCCTTTATTGAGCATAACCGCAAGGATATGAGTTGTAAAGGACAAACTAACTGCTCGTATTCACTCAATAAGAATCTAGAATCAAATTACACTTACCGAATGAATCTAATCAAACATCAAATAGGAAACGCAATGTGTGATCGATGAAAAAGAAGTCAAATCAAGTTAACTCTTCCTAGTATGTAATATTTCCTTGTATTTCAAGAAAAAAATGAACTACGAATAGGTGCATTAAATTATTCATGAAAGATTAACAAAATACATGGGAAAAGAAATACATACAGAAAGACATTAAACAACCATCGTTCTCGCAGAGATAGTTTTTCTCTTTCCCTAATAACCTTCAATGCTATGGAGTTTTGATCCTCAAACCTTATCAACACACTCGAAGCCTAATTTCATCAAATCAAATTATAATAGTCTCTAAAATCACACTAACCAGTCACAAATTGAACAAAAAATCTACTTGTTAAACCGAATGCAACACGAACACGAAACCATACAAATGCCTCAAGAATCCTCTTAAATCAATCAAAATGACAATTGTTGATTCATGGAATCCTTTATTGAGCATAAATGCAAGGATAAGAGTTGTAAAGGACAAACTAACTACTCGTATTCACTCAATAAGAATCTAGAATCAAATTACAATTACCGAATGAAACTAATCAAAGATCAAACAGGAAACACAATGTGTGATCGATAAAAAAGAAGTCAAATCAAGTTAACTCGTCCTAGTATGTAATATTTCCTTGTATTTCAAATAAAAAATGAAACTACGGATAGGTGCATTAAAGTATTCATGAAAGATTAACAAAATACATGGGAAAAGAAATACATACAAAAAGACAATAAACAACAATAGTTCTCGTAGAGATAGTTATTTGCTTTCCCTAATAATCTTCAATGCTATGGAGTTTTGATCCTCAAACCTTATCAACACACTCGAAGCCTAATTTCATCAAATCCCATTATAATGATGACTAAAACAACACTAATCAATCACAAATGGAACATAGGATCAACTGTGTAAACCTAATGCAACACGAACACGAAACCATACAAGTGACCGTTGAAAATTGATACACTCCATCCCAAAACTAAACAAGAACTCTCCAAAACCATCTTTGAACACTGTTGCCTCAAGAATCCAATTAAATCAAACAAAATGACAACTGTCGATTCACGGAATCCTTTATTGAGCATAAACGCAAGGATGATAGTTGTAAAGGACAAACTTACTACTCGTATTCGCACAATAAGAATCAGGAATCAAATTACACTTACCAAATGAAACTAATGAAACGTTAAAGAGGAAACGAAATGTGTGATTGATAAAAAAGACGTCAAATCAAGTTAACTCGTCCTAGTATGTAATATTTCCTTCTATTTTAATAAAAAAAATGCAACTACGGATACGTGATTTAAAGTGTTCATGAAAGATTAACAAAATACATGGGAAAAGAAATAGGTACTAAAGACATTAAACAACAATAGTTCTCGTAGGGATAGTCATTTGCTTTCCATAATAACCTTCAATGCTATGGAGTTTCGATCCTCAAACATTGTCAACACACTAGAAGCCTAATTTCATCAAATCCCGTTATAATAATGACTAAAATCACACTAATCAATCACAAATGGAACATAGGATCTACATGTTAAACCGAATGCAACATGAACACGAAACCATACAAATGACCGTTGAAAATCGATACACTCTTTCCCAAAACTAAACAAGAACTCTCCATAACCATCTTTGAACACTTTTGCCTCAAGACTCCACTTAAATCAATCAAAATGACAATTATCGATTCACGAAATCCTTTATTGAGCATAAACGCAAGGATAAGAGTTGTAAAGGACAAACTAACTAGTCGTATTCATTCAATAAGAATTTAGAATCAATTACACTTACCGAATGAAACTAATGAAACGTCAAAGAGGAAACGCAAAGTGTGATCGATAAAAAAGACGTCAAATCAAGTTATCTCGTCCTAGTGTTTATATTTCCTTGTATTTTAATAAAAAAATGCAACTACGGATAGGTGCGTTAAAGTATTCGTGAAAGATTAACAAAATACATGGGAAAAGAAATAAGTACAAAAAGACATTAAACAACAATAGTTCTCGTAGTGATAGTTATTTGCTTTACCTAATAACCTTTAATGCTATGGAGTTTTGAACCTCAAACCTTGTCAACACACTCGAAGCCTAATTTCATCAAATCACGTTATAATGATGAGTAAAATACACTAGTCAATAACAAATGGAACATAGGATCTACTGTTTAAACCGAATGCAACACGAACGAAACCATACAAATGACTGTTGAAGATCGATACACTCCTTCCCAAAACTAAACAAGAACTCTCCATAACCATCATTGAACACTCTCGCCTCAAGACTTTACTTAAATCAATCAAAATGACAATTGTCGATTCACGGAATCCTTTATTGAGCATAAACGCAAGGATAAGAGTTGTAAAAGACAAACTAACTACTTGTACTCACTCAATAAGAATCTAGAATCAAACTACACTTACCGAATGAATCTAATCAAACGTCAAACAGGAAACGCAATGCGTGATCGATAAATAAGAAGTCAAATCAAGTTAACTCGTCCTAGTATGTAATATTTCCTTGTATTTCAATTAAAAAATGAGACTACGGATAGGTGCATTATAGTATTCATGAAAGATTAACAAAATACATAGGAAAAGAAATACATACAAAAAGACATTAAACAACAATAGTTCTCGCAGAGATAGTTATTTGCTTTCCCTAATAACCTTCAATGCTATGGAGTTTTGATCCTCAAACCTTATCAACACACTCGAAGCCTAATTTCATCAAATCTCGTTATAATAGTCACTAAAATCACACTAATCAATCACAAATAGAACATAGGATCTACTTGTTAAACCGAATGCAACACGAACACGAAACCATACAAATGACTGTTGAAAATCGATACACTCCTTTCCAAACTAAAAAAGAACTCTCCATAACCATCATTGAACACTCTTGCCTCAAGACTCCACTTAAATCAATCAAAATGACAATTGTCGATTCACGAAATCCTTTATTGAGCTTAAACGCAAGGATAAGAATTGTAAAGGACAAACTAACTACTCGTAATCACTCAATAAGAATTTAGAATCAATTACACTTACCGAATGAAACTAATGAAACGTTAAACAGGAAACGAAATGTGTGATTGATAAAAAAGACGTCAAATCAAGTTAACTTGTCCTAGTATGTAATATTTGCTTCTATTTCAATAAAAAATGCAACTACGGATAGGTGCATTAAAGTTTTAAGAAAGATTAACAAAATACATGGGAAAAGAAATAGGTACTAAAGATATTAAACAACAATAGTTCTCGCAGAGATAGTCATTTGCATTCCATAATAACCTTCAATGCTATGGAGTTTCAATCCTCAAAGATTGTCAACACACTCGAAGCCTAATTTCATCAAATCCCATTATAATGAAGACTAAAATCACACTAATCAATCACAAATGGAACATAGGATCTACTATTTAAACCGAATGCAACAGGAACACGAAACCATAAAAATGATCGTTGAAAATCAATACATTCCTTCCCAAAACTAAACAGAACTCTCCATAACCATCTTTGAACACTCTTGCCTCAAGAATCCACTTAAATCAATCAAAATGACAATTGTCGATTCACGAAATCCTTTATTGAGCATAACCGCAAGGATATGAGTTGTAAAGGACAAACTAACTGCTCGTATTCACTCAATAAGAATCTAGAATCAAATTACACTTACCGAATGAATCTAATCAAACATCAAATAGGAAACGCAATGTGTGATCGATGAAAAAGAAGTCAAATCAAGTTAACTCTTCCTAGTATGTAATATTTCCTTGTATTTCAAGAAAAAAATGAACTACGAATAGGTGCATTAAATTATTCATGAAAGATTAACAAAATACATGGGAAAAGAAATACATACAGAAAGACATTAAACAACCATCGTTCTCGCAGAGATAGTTTTTCTCTTTCCCTAATAACCTTCAATGCTATGGAGTTTTGATCCTCAAACCTTATCAACACACTCGAAGCCTAATTTCATCAAATCAAATTATAATAGTCTCTAAAATCACACTAACCAGTCACAAATTGAACAAAAAATCTACTTGTTAAACCGAATGCAACACGAACACGAAACCATACAAATGCCTCAAGAATCCTCTTAAATCAATCAAAATGACAATTGTTGATTCATGGAATCCTTTATTGAGCATAAATGCAAGGATAAGAGTTGTAAAGGACAAACTAACTACTCGTATTCACTCAATAAGAATCTAGAATCAAATTACAATTACCGAATGAAACTAATCAAAGATCAAACAGGAAACACAATGTGTGATCGATAAAAAAGAAGTCAAATCAAGTTAACTCGTCCTAGTATGTAATATTTCCTTGTATTTCAAATAAAAAATGAAACTACGGATAGGTGCATTAAAGTATTCATGAAAGATTAACAAAATACATGGGAAAAGAAATACATACAAAAAGACAATAAACAACAATAGTTCTCGTAGAGATAGTTATTTGCTTTCCCTAATAATCTTCAATGCTATGGAGTTTTGATCCTCAAACCTTATCAACACACTCGAAGCCTAATTTCATCAAATCCCATTATAATGATGACTAAAACAACACTAATCAATCACAAATGGAACATAGGATCAACTGTGTAAACCTAATGCAACACGAACACGAAACCATACAAGTGACCGTTGAAAATTGATACACTCCATCCCAAAACTAAACAAGAACTCTCCAAAACCATCTTTGAACACTGTTGCCTCAAGAATCCAATTAAATCAAACAAAATGACAACTGTCGATTCACGGAATCCTTTATTGAGCATAAACGCAAGGATGATAGTTGTAAAGGACAAACTTACTACTCGTATTCGCACAATAAGAATCAGGAATCAAATTACACTTACCAAATGAAACTAATGAAACGTTAAAGAGGAAACGAAATGTGTGATTGATAAAAAAGACGTCAAATCAAGTTAACTCGTCCTAGTATGTAATATTTCCTTCTATTTTAATAAAAAAAATGCAACTACGGATACGTGATTTAAAGTGTTCATGAAAGATTAACAAAATACATGGGAAAAGAAATAGGTACTAAAGACATTAAACAACAATAGTTCTCGTAGGGATAGTCATTTGCTTTCCATAATAACCTTCAATGCTATGGAGTTTCGATCCTCAAACATTGTCAACACACTAGAAGCCTAATTTCATCAAATCCCGTTATAATAATGACTAAAATCACACTAATCAATCACAAATGGAACATAGGATCTACATGTTAAACCGAATGCAACATGAACACGAAACCATACAAATGACCGTTGAAAATCGATACACTCTTTCCCAAAACTAAACAAGAACTCTCCATAACCATCTTTGAACACTTTTGCCTCAAGACTCCACTTAAATCAATCAAAATGACAATTATCGATTCACGAAATCCTTTATTGAGCATAAATGCATGGATAAGAGTTGTAAAGGACAAACTAACTACTCGTATTTACTCAATAAGAATTTAGAATCAATTACACTTAGCGAATGAAACTAATGAAACGTCAAACAGGAAACGCAATGTGTGATAGATAAAAAAGACGTCAAATCAAGTTATCTCGTCCAAGTATGTATATTTCCTTGTATTTTAATAAAAAAATGCAACTATAGATAGGTGCATTAAAGTATTCATGAAAGATTAACAAAATACATGGGAATAGAAATACATACAAAAAGACATTAAACAACAATAGTTCTCGCAGAGATAGTTATTTTCTTTCCTTAATAACCTTCAATGCTATGGAGTTTTGATCCTCAAACCTTGTCAACACACTCGAAGCCAAATTTCAGCAAATCCTCTTATAATGATGACTAAAATCACACTAATCAATCACAAATGGAACATAGGATCTATTGTTTAAACTAAAGGTAACACGAACAGGAAACCATAAAAATGGCCGTTGAAAATCGATACACTCCTTCCCAAAACTAAACAAGAACTCTCCAAAACCATCTTTGAACACTCTTACCTCAAGAATCCACTTAAATCAATCAAAATGACAATTGTCGATTCACGGAATCCTTTGTTGAGCATAAACGCAAGGATAAGAGTTGTAAAGGAAGAACTAACTACTCGTATTCCCTTAATAAGAATCTAGAATCAAATTACACTTACTGAATGAAACGTCAAACAGGAAACAAAATTTGTGATTGATAAAAAAGACGTTAAATCTAGTTAACTCATCCTAGTATGAATATTTCCTTGTATTTCAATAAAAAAATGAAACTACGGATAGGTGCATTAAAGTTTTCATGAAAGATTAACAAAATACATGGGAAAGAAATAGGTACAAAAGACGTTAAACAACAGTAATTCTCGCAGAGATAGTCATTTGCTTTCCATAATAACCTTCAATGCTATGGAGTTTTGATCCTCAAACATTATCAACACACTAGAAGCCTAATTTCATCAAATCCCGTTATAATGATGACTAATGTCATACTAATCAATCACAAATGGAAAATAGGATCTACTGTTTAAACCGAATGCAACACGAACACGAAACCATACAAATGATCATTGAAAATCTATACACTCCTTCCCAAAACTAAACAAGAACTCTCCATAACCATCTTTGAACACTCTTGCCATAAGAATCCACTTAAATCAATCAAAATGACCATTGTCTATTCACAAAATCCTTTATTGAGCATAAACAAAAGGATAAGAATTGTAAAGGACAAACTAACTACTTGTATTCACTTAATACGAATCTAGAATCAAATTAAACTTACCGAATTAAACTAATGAAATGTCAAAGAGGAAACCCAATGTGTGATCGATAAAAAAGAAGTCAAATCAAGTTAACTCATCCTAGTATGTAAAATTTCCTTAGATTTCAATAAAAAATGAAACTACGAATAGGTGTATTAAAGTATTCATGAAAGATTAACAAAATACATAGGAAAAGAAATACGTACAAAAAGACATTAAACAACCATAGTGCAACACCCGGAAATTTATAAAAAGAAAAGTATAAAGAAAGAAAGGATAAATAACCCAAGTTGGGGGACTAAAGTTGTGCAAGATGCAAACTTTAGTATTATTGTGCTTAAAAAGGAGGGCATGGCCGCCCATGCCCCCACTTACTACCTATTCTCAGTTGTGAAGAAGAAGAGATGAAAACTTCACCGGTTTTAGAGAAAGAAGAAGATGAAGCTACGAAAGGTGAGTTTTCTTGAATATATGTTCGGTTTTAGCTGGATTTTCAGGTTTTAGGCCGAGATTTTGGGCGTTTAGTGCTCGTTTTCATGGGTTTTAGGTGTGAATTGAAAGTGGGTCTCGGGTTTGAAGTGCCCTACTCGAAGGCTGTTCAAGGTGAGTTTCTAGATCCCCTCTTTTTACTAGTTTTCAAAGTGTTTGGGGCTATTATGCATACCAAGCAAAATATTTTTGAAGTAACTTTGAGTTTTAGCATGTTGTTCGATGGTGCTCTATTGTTGTATGTTTTAGAGGTTGTTATTGGTTATGTTTGATGTTTAGCATGTTTTAGTGTTTGTATCATGGTAGATTTATCTTAAGATGTGCTAGATCGATGTTTGGGGGTTGTTTGTAGAATTTGTTATATTTCAGATTGTTGGTCATGCGCCCAGATTGTTTCCATGCACCTAACTGAGCCTATCCGCATAAGTGTTGGCCATGCGCCTAGAGTTACCCATGCGCCTAAGTGTTGGCCATGCACCCCAGCAGTGCCCATTCGCCCAGAGTTGCCCATGCGCCAAAGTGTGTAAGGCCCCGTTCCCGGAGACCTCACAGTTGGTCAATCATAGCATTATACATATAAAGCATTATACATTTAATAAGATTAAGCAGTGGATTAAGTTATCAAAAACCATTCATTTCAATAATAATTACTATTGCTAAGCAATACATCATTGTTTTTTAAGTTTCAAAAGACCTTTTAATTGCATTACAAAACAACAATATCATTAAGATTGAATGGATGCCAGTCTTGCCCCGATGAGTAGCTTTCCCCGCATGCCATCCTCAGCAATAATTACCAGTCAACTGAAAATGCATAAAAGTCAGCGTTGCTGAGTGAGTTCTAGTTTTAAAACATTAGAATACCTTGTGTATATATATGAAAATATCTATTCTTTGAATTACTTCCTTTTCATAAAATTCATTACATTCGTACCTGTTCACACGTCATACGTACAACAAGATAACATTCATTATTATCTTTCATAATTCTTCACTTCCATTTCGTTATTATCTTTCACTTTCTACCAGACCAATGTGCTATTACCCTAAACATTGTGCACGAAGCGGGTACTGGGTCGGAGTCTATAAATAGACCTTTAACATTGTGCACGAAGCGAGACCCAGTACCAGGGCATCCCATAAGGGTCCCATCAATCTCAAAGATTGACCCAGTGTGCATCCTTCGGGTTAGCTAAACCGCACACAGTTGAGCTAATGACAACATGGTTGTGCACCTCTATTCAATTGCTTGCAAGACATTCATTCATTCGTTATGTTCCACTTTCATTATTATTAATCTTCCATTATTTACAATAATACTTTACGTATACGAGCATAAACACACCACGTAAAGCCACGCAATAAATACATAATATAGAACACAAGAACAGGCCATAAACAAGCATAATATAAATAAACATAACCACCAAAACATCCCAGGGTTAAGTCTTAAAATTTCTAATTCCCAAAATTTCAGAAAATTTATGTGTTCTAGGCGCATGAGCACTATGTAGGCGCATGAGCACTATGCGGGCGCAGCAACACTTAGGCGCATGAACACTATGTGGGCGCAGCAACACTTAGGCGCATAAGAAACTTAGGCGTATGAACACTATGTGGGCGCACCAACACTTAGGCGCATGAGGAATTCTAGGCCATGAAGACTATTTGGGCGTATGAACTACACTTAATCATTCGGTCAGTAGGCGCATGAGGTACTATTTGGGCGCATGGGAACTATTAGGGCGCATGAGCTTCACTTAAGTTTTCTATGTCAATATTTCAGGCGCATGATCCCTATTTGGGCGCATGACCAACAGTTATGCATTTTTTTTCCAGACTTATTTTCGAACCCAATCTGCATTCTAACCTGTTCTTAACATATATCTATCATTCTAAGCATCAACAACACATATACAACCACAAAACACAAGCTTACATACACAATACATACGGATACATATATAATAGTTGTACAACATTATTAAACATGCATTTTCAGCCCCAAGACGTTTAAAATGCATAAAACCGGGGTCTAGAACTCACCTATGCAGCCAACAAGTAAAACTCCTCCAAACTTGAGTGCACAAGAGTTCAAACAATAAAAACACAACAAAATAAACAACCAAATACATAGAACACATAAAAATTGGTTTTAAGGATGAAAACCCAACAAAACCAAACCAAGAACACATAAAACACTCACCAATATGAGAATTTCATCTTCTTCTTCTTTAATAACAGAGAGAAAATATTTTCTCTTTCTTCTTCTTATTCCCGGTTGAAAAGCAGAAAGCAGATGTGAATGTATGGGCAGATATACTCTTTTATATAATAAAATATTAAGTTTTGTACTCTTTTACACTTTGGCCCCCTCCACTTTGGCTCCTTTTCCTTTCTTTCATGATACTTTTTTATTTTCCTTCTTATTGCTTTCTTCTGTTTAACTTGACAAAAATTTTGGGTGTTTCAAGTCTACCCCCTTAAAGAGGTTTCGTCCCTGAAACCTGTCACTCTTCGAACAATTGTGGGCAATGTTGTCTCATTTCTTCCTCAGTCTCCCACATAGACTCAGAACCCTTTCGGTGTTTCTATTGCACACGCACAAGTGGAACCACTTTATTCCGCAGTATCTTCTCCTTCCGGTCGATGATTGCCACTGGTTACTCTACATAATTAAGCCGTTCATCCACCTCGATGTCCTCCAGTGGTACAATCATATCTTCATCAGCTAGGCACTTTCTCAGATGAGATACATGGAATGTCGGATGAACTTGACTTAACTCATCAGGTAGTTCCAATCGATAGGCCATCTCTCCTTCTCATGCAATAATTCGGAAAGGCCCTATGCATCTCAGGATCAGCTTACCCCTCTTTCTAAACCGGATGATCCCCTTCCAAGGTGAGACCTTCAACATGACTCTATCATCCACGTTAAACTCAATCGGTCTACGCCTTTTGTCGGCATACGACTTTTGTCTATCCTTTCCCGCTTTCAAAAAGGCTTTGATCTTCTCCAATTTTTTAGTCATAGCCTCAATCACTTCAATACTGCCTAGCTCTTTCTGCCCGATATCTCCCCAACACATGGGCATTCTACACCTTCTACCATATAGCAACTCATATGGTGGCATGCCAATGCTGGCATGATAACTGTTGTTGTATGAGAATTCCGCTAACGGTAGGTGATCATCCCAACTTCCTCCAAAGTCAATCACGCATGCTCGGAGCAAATCCTCGAGCGTCTGAATCGTCCTTCTAGACTGACCATCTGTCAGGGGATGGTAAGTCGTGCTAATATGTAGCCTCATTGCCATCGCGTCATGGAATCTCTTCCAAAACTTCGATGTGAACTGGGTTTCACGGTCCGACACGATAGACACCGGCACACCATGACGAGCTACAATCTCTTTAATGAATAGACCGCCAACCTCTCAGATGAATATGTCTAACGGATCGGCAAGAAGTGGGCACTCTTTGTTAATCGATCAACTATCACCCATATGGCATCGTACCCCCTTACCGTACGGGGTAACTTCATGATGAAATCCATGGTGATATGCTCCCACTTCCACTCAGGTATATCTAGTGGTTGGATCTTCCCATAAGGCTTCTGATGTTCTGCCTTCACTTGCAAGAAAGTAAGGCACTTATTCACATACTCCACTAAATCGTGCTTCATACCCGGCCACCAGTAATCCTTCTTCATATCTTGATACATCTTGGTAGCACTGGGATGAATGGAGTATCGAGTCTTATGAGCTTCATCCATAATTCGCCCCCGTAGGTCCCCGTAACGAGGGATCCACATCCGCCTCATTTTGAAATTCTTTAACTTGGGTCATCACGTCAGAGGTCATCACCAGTTGATAAGCTTTCACCCGGATCGGCTCAGGTCTCTCCTTTCGACTGAAGGCATCGGCCACTACATTGGCTTTGCCCGGGTGGTAATGGATCTCATAATCATAATCTTTGATCAATTCTAGCCACCTCCTCTGCCTCATGTTGAGGTCCTTCTGCTCAAAGAAATACTTTAGGCTTTTGTGGTCCGTGAAGATTGTGCACTTCGTCCCGTACAAGTAATGTCTCCAAATCTTCAACACAAAGACCACAGCTGCTAGCTCCAAGTCATGAGTGGGATAATTGGCCTCATGGATTTTTAGTTTTCGGGACACGTAGGCTATTACCCTTCCATGTTGCATCAACACGCAGCCCAGTCCCGAATAAGAGGCATCCGAATATACCACTAAATCTTCACTCCCTTCGGGTAATGTCAAGACAGGAGCTTGAGTTAATCATGCCTTTAACTCCTCAAAAGCATCCTCTTGTTCTCGACCCCACACACACTTCACATCTTTGCGAGTCAATTTAGTCAAATGTGAGGCTATTTTTGAAAAGTCTTGGATAAATCTTTTGTAGTAGCCCGCCAAACCCAAGAAACTGCGAATCTCGGATGCCGTCTTTGGAGACTTCCATTACATCATTGCCTTAACCTTTGTGGGGTCCACCATAATTCCTTTAGAATTCACCACGTGAACAAAAAAATTGGACTTCACGCAACTAAAAAGCACACTTAGAAAATTTAGCATACAACTTCTCTCTTCTAAGTGTCTCCAATACTTCGCGTATATGGCCGGCATGTTCTTTCTTATTTTTCGAATAAATCAGGATATCATCAATAAACGCAATCACTGATTTATCTAACATTGGCCGACACACTCGGTTCATCAAATCCATAAAGGTAGCTGGCGTGTTAGTTAGACCGAAAGACATAACGAGAAACTCGTAGTGTCCATAACGCGTGCGAAAAGCTGTGTTAGGAATATCTTGCTCCTTCACCTTTAATTGATGGTAGCCAGATCAGAGATCTATCCTTGAGAACCAACTGGCACCTTGGAGCTGATCGAACAAGTCATCAATCCTCGGTAGAGGATATCGGTTCTTCACCGTTAGCTTGTTCAACTCTCGGTAGTCTATACACATCCTCATACTACCATCCTTCTTCTTTACAAACAAGACCGGAGCACCCCAGGTAGAGATACTCTGTTGGATGAATCCCTTATCCAGCAACTCCAGCAGTTGAACCATCAGTTCCTTCATCTCAGTCGGAGCTAAGCGGTATGGTGCCTTAGCAACGGGTTGAGCACCGGGTATCAAATCAATCTGAAACTCGATCTCATGGTCTGGTGGCACACCTGGTAAATATTCTGGGAACACGTTCGGAAAGTCACACACAACTGGTACATTTGACAATTGTGGTACTGATGCGTCCACATCCTTCACGTAAGCCAGGTTGGCACTATATCCGTGTTTCATGCACTTCTCTGCCACCGCCATCGAGATCACCTTAGGGACCGTTGTCACTCTATCACCGTAAACCGTTATCGAACTTCCTTCGGGCGTAATTAATCGAATCATCTTCTTGCGACACAATGTTTGCCTCATAGGCTGCTAACCAATCCATCCCTAGAACTACGTCAAATCTGCCTAGGGGCATCACAAATAGTTTAGCAGAGAACCTATGGCCTTCTAGTTCTATGTCATAGTATTCTATCATATCAAAAATTCTGGTAGACTTACCAATAAGCAGTTTCTACTTCGAAGGGCTCATCAATACTCCTACTACTAACAGGGAACTTAGCACAGAAAGCGGCATAAATGAAACTCCTACTAGCACCAGAATCGAATAATACAGAGGCATAAGTGTGGTTTACTAGAAACATACCTGACACGACATCAGGGTCCACTCTGGCCTCCTCCCGGGTCATCGTGAAGGCTCTAGTACTTGCCCTCTTTTTTCCATCCTCCGTCCGCATCTTCACTCCAGAACTCTCGGCCCTCGGCTTCTTGCAATCCCTGCTTAAATGGCCCTCTTCACCACAATTATAGCACTTTATCACCCCACAATCCTTCACCACGTGACCGAGCCTCCCACACTTGAAGCAGACTCTCGATCCCCATTTACACTCACCAGTATGCTCCTTCCCACATTTGTCACACTTCTTCATTCTCGTGCTTGATGACCCCACCCTTCGGTCATCCATTCTCATCCTCTTGTTGTCTGTAGTGAAACCACCACGCCCAAACCGTTTCCCTTTCCAGTTCTTATCACCACCACCCGTCTTCCTCACCTCAACCACATCCACTTCCCTCTCATTATAGAGTCTTCCTGCCAGATCCACTACCAACCTAAAGGTACTCGGTCAGGCAGTAATCAGGTGTCTGCGGATATCCACTGGCAATCCTTAGATATACCTCTTGATCTTCCGTGATGCTGGCGTCACCTGATCCGGCACCAGTCTCGCTATTTCGTTGAACTTGGTGGTGTATTGCTGGTGGTCATGGTTCCAGCCTCAAGCTGTAGGAACTCTCTTTCTATCTTGTTGAGCTCTCGATGAGGATAGAACTCCTCGATCACCATTTTCTTCAACTCTCCCCACCTCATCCTCCCGATGGCCCTGCTACCCTCGGCTTGGATAATATTGTCCCACCAACACAGAGCTGAGTCAATGAATGAGTGAGTGGCGAACTTCACCTTCTGGTCCTCCCTACACTCACTAATCTCTAACACCGCCTCCATCTCTCTTACCCAGCGGTGAGCAGCGACAAAATTACCGTTGCCATCGAAAGTTGGGGGTTTGCATCGTTGGAATGCCCCGTAGCTGCACCCCTTCATGGTTTCCCGCACTTCCACCTCTTTCTCATCATTAGAGGCCGCCATCCCAGCATTCAGTTCCTCCTCTTCATCACGACCCCTCTCATTCCCCTTTCTCCCAGCCGCAGTCCTTCTCTCCTCCTCCTTCTCTTTTCTCTCATCTTCCCTCATAGCCCGGATGACTTCAGTCACTATAGACGGTAGAATCGTCTGCATGACCTGATGCACCTCCTCAACCACTGCCTCCTTCACCGAGGCCCTTAGATTAGCACTCTCATCAATGCCCTTCGGATGATGAAGCCCAGGCTCAATAGGAGCCGACTCTGCAGTCCTTGTCTTGTGCCTTGTGGCACTTGGCCCACACCACGACCACCTCGTAGTCATCCTCTAGAAGCTTTTGACGATCTACCCCCAGCCATCCTCTAATAACAATAAGATTCAAACACTAACACAGTCATTCAAGGTAATAGCTCAGTTTATGTTAACTATAGTAAGTCCCTAATTACAGTGGACAGTTGTGATTAGCCACTTACTTTACTCGTCATTCCCCTAGCATTTCCTGTCCTGACTACATAAGTATTCAAATCTACTAAAAGAACATAAATCAGATAGCACACGCACATAATACCGGTTGACATTAAAGAAAACATATACCTGATGGCACGTAGCTACTCGGGCTGCCATCCCTCCATTCGGTCTCATTCTCAGTTTAAGTTTAGGTTTTTGAAAATATTTACCCATTTCTCTTAAAGTTTGGCTCTGATACCAACTTGTAAGTCCCCGTTCCCAGAGACCTCACAGTTGGTTAATCATAGCATTATACATATAAAGCATTATACATTTCTTAAGATTAAGCAGCGGATTAAGTTAACAAAACCCATTAATTTCATTAATAATTACTGTTGCTAAACAATACATCATTGTTTCTTAAGTTACAAAAGACCTTTTAATTACATTACAAAACAACAATGTCATTAAGATTGAATGGATGCTAGTCTTGCCCCGACGAGTAGCTTTCCCACCGTGCCATCCTCAACAATAATTACCTGTCAACTGAAAATGCATAAAAGTCAGAGTTGCTGAGTGAGTTCTAGTTTTAAAACATTAAAATACCTTGTGTATATATATGAAAATATCTTTCTTTGAATTACTTCCTTTTTATAAAATTCATTACTTTCGTACATGTTCACACGTCATACGTACAACAAGATAATATTCATTATTATCTTTCATCATTCTTCACTTCCATTTCATTATTATCTTTCACTTTCTACCAGACCAATGTGAAATTCCCTAAACATTATGCACGAAGCCGGTACTGGGTCGGAGTCTATAAATAGACCCCTAACATTGTGCATGAAGCCTGACCCAGTACTAGGGCATGCCACAAGGGTCCCGTCAATCTCAAAGATTGACCCAGTGTGCATCCTTCGGGTTAGCTAAACCGCACACAGTTGAGCTAATGACAACATGGTCGTGCACCTCTATTCAGTTGCTTGCAAGACTTTCATTCATTCATTATGTTCCACTTTCATTATCATTAATCTTCCACTATTTACGATAATACTTTACGTATACGAGCATAAGCACACCACGTAAAGCCACGCAGTAAATACATAATATGGAACACAAGAACAGGCCATAAACAATCTTAATATAAATAAACATAACCACCAAAACATCCCAGGGTTATGTCTTAAAATTTCTAATTCCCAAAATTTCAGAAATTTTCTAAGTGTTCTAGGCGCATGAGCACTATGTAGGCGCATGAGCACTATGCGGGCGTACCAACACTTAGGCGCATGAGAAACTTAGGCGCATGAACACTATGCGGGCGCACCAACACTTACGCGCATGAGAAACTTAGGCGCATGAACACTATGCGGGTGCACCAACACTTAGGCGCATGAGGAATTCTAGTAACATGAAGACTATTTGGGCGCATGAACTACACTTAGTCATTCGGTCAGTAGGTGCATGAGAAACTGTTTGGGCGCATGGGAACTATTGGGGCGCATGAGCTTCACTTAATTTTTCTAAGTCAATATTTCAGGCGCATGAGCCCTATTTGGGCTCATGACCAACAGTTATGCATTTTTTTAAAACTTATTTTCGAACCCAATCTGCATTCTAACCTGTTCTTAACATATATCTATCATTCTAAGCATCAACAACACATATACAACCACAAAACACAAGCATACATACACAATACATATGCATACATATATAACAGTTGTACAACATTTTTAAAAATGCATTTTAAGCCCCAAGACGTTTAAAACACAAAAAAACCATGGTCTAGAACTCACCTATGCAGTCAACAAGTAAAACTCTTCCAAACTTGAGTGCACAAGAGTTCAAACACCTAAAAACACACCAAAATAAACAACCAAACACATAGAACACATAAAAATCGTTTTTAGGACAAAAACCCAACAAAACCAAACCAAAAACACATAAAACACACACCAATATGCGAATTTCAGCCTCTTCTTCTTAAATAACCAAGAGAAAATCTTTTCTCTTTCTTCTTCTTGTTCCCGGTCAAAAAGCAGAAAGCAGATGTGAATGTATCGGCAGCCATACTCTTTTATATAATAAAATATTGAGTTTTGTACTCTTTTACCCTTTGGCCCCCTCCATTTTGGCTCCTTTTCCTTTCTTTCAAGATACTTTTTTATTTTCCTTCTTATTGCTTTATTCTCTTTAATTTGACAAAAATTTCAAGTGTTACAAAGTGTTCATGCGCCCAAGCAGTATTCATGCGCCTGCATAGGGATCAAGCGCCCGCATAGTGCCCATGCGCCCAGAGTTGCCCATTCGCCTAAGTGTTGGCCATGCGCCCAGAGTTGCCCATGCACCTAAGTGTTCATGCGCCCAAGAAGTATTCATGCGCCTGCATATTGATCAAGCGCCCACATAGTGCTCATGCGCCCAGACTGTTCATCCGCATTTGGTGCTCATGCGCCTAGGCTCTTCTTCCGCATTTTGATGCTCTTGCGCCTAAGATGATTATCTGCATTTCTTGGTAGACTTAGGAATTTCTAGGTTTTGTGAGGTAGGTGGTTGTGCTAAGTTCTGATGTGATGTGACGGTTATGCCTGATGTGCTGTGCATGTTTGTGTGTTGGTGATGTTTATGATATGTATGATGTGACATTACCTATTATGTATGAGTACATACGTATAGTATTATGTAACGAAAGTAGAAGATAATAAATGATGAGAATGGAAGTAACGGATGATCAGATCCTTGTCGCGTACCCTGGTACTGTGTTAGCCTTCGGGCACGAGTCGGGGGTTTGTTTATAGGCCCCGGCACAGTATCAGCTTTCGAGCACGAGTCGGGAGTATTGCATGAGACAAGATGGCATTTGAATGAGATGAGACCTTGTTGCTCGCCTCGGTATTGTGTCAGCTTTCGAGCACTAGTCGGGGTTTGTTTACAGGCCCCGGCACAGTAGCAGCTTTCGAGCATGAGTCGGGGGTGTTGCATAGGAAATGAGTTCCTTGTCGCATACCCCAGTACTGTGTCATCCTTCGGGCACAAGTCGGGGGTTTGTTTACAAGCCCAGACACAGTATCAGCTTTCGAGCATGAGTCGGGGATATTGCATGAGACAGAATTTGGATGATGGTAAAAGAGGTAATGAATAATAATAATGATGAACGATGATGAAGATAATAATAATTATTATCAATGTGTACGTATGATGTGTGATCGCGAACGAATATAAAGGTTATGTTTTAACGAAAGTAAAGTATTTTATTTATAAAACTAGAACTCACACAGCGTCGTTGACTTTTTGTATGCGTAATAGTTGGCTGGTATTTTGTTGATGCTGAGGAGGTGCAGGCATGGATACATAAGCTACTGGGAGCTTTTTGAGGCTGGCATTCATATTTTGATATGATGTTGTACTTTGAAATTTACATGAATGATATAATGAAATGATATGTTTTAACTTATAAATAAGAAGCTTTTAAATTCTGCTACGATAATGATGTATCTTTTAAATGTTTTTATGCAATGATTGACCAACTGTGGGGATCTGGAAAAGGGGCCTTACAAGTTGGTATTAGAGCCAAAGTTTAAGAGAATTTGGTAAAATATTTTCAAAAGAACCTAAACTTAAACTGTGAATGGGACCAAAGGAAAGGGATGCCAGTCCTAGTAGCTACGTGCCTACATGTAAAGGTTTTACGTAAACGTTTTATGTAAGTTTATGAAAAGGGGGATTATGTGCGTGTGTTATGTGGTTTATGTGCTTTTGTGTAGATTTAGATACTAATGAAGTCAGGATTGTTAGACCCTGAAATGATCATACTTGCCAACTCAAGAAGTGGTTGGAGGTTGTTCTGGTTGGAGCACATTATTTATAGAATAATACAGAAGACATCACCAACACAAGAAAACAGAAGATAAGAAAAGATCAAGTATAGAGCACCCGCATTTGTTAATGCGGATGACTAGTGAACAAATGCGGACAAGTGTTTATTCACCCGCATTAACAAATGCGGATCAAGACAACTAATGCTGAACAGACGTGTTCATCCGCCTTAGTCCATGCGAATGAACTGAAGAAATGCTGACAAGACTTGTTCACCCGCATTAGTCCATACGGATGAACAACAGTAAATGCTGATGAAGACTTGTTCACCCGCATGAACTAATGCGGGTGAGCAAACTCATGCTGATGAAGACTTGTACACCCGCATGAACTAATGCGGGTGAGCAAACACAAATGCTGATGAAGACTTGTTCACCCGTATGAACTAATGCGGGTGAGCAAACACAAATGCTGATGAAGACTTGTTCACCCGCATGAACTAATGCGGGTGAGCAAACACAAATGCTGATGAAGACTTGTTCACCCGCATGAACTAATGCGGATGAACAACTTACCCATTTATTTTGACTTAGACTAGATTCACTTGTATAGATCAGGGTTAGTTTAGTCTTTTGTATAGGCAATGTATTCGCCTATAAATAAGGTCACATACCCTAACTTAAGGAGGTTGTTAACTTCAGCAGTAGTATTGACAATATTATACAACATTTAGTATAGTTCTTGATTCTCTTACATTCAAGCATTTACTACAGCAATTAATGTTCTTTGATATAGTAATTCTGCTGCTATATTATTGACTCAGTCCACATATTTGATCCCAGGTTGAGTCACATCAACCAAGAATATCATTCTCAAACCTAGTCAATTGGTATCAGAGCCTTTGCTCTTGAATTCATCACAAAATCATCTTGGACTTTGGGTGAAAATCGATTGAACTGTAGACTGAGTTGTTCATCAGCAAGATCTACTCTTCTGATAAACAAAACATACTGTAATAGAACACCACAAAGAACAAAAGCTTCAGATCTGCTGCTGTCGAACCCAACTACACAAAATCAAGAACTTAGAACTCCTTCAAATCGACAGGTCTAAACTTAACAGACCTGTTCTTGACCGAAATCAGAAGATTTGAAGAAAAACACACTGTTCGAACTTAAAATCAACTTAAAACAGCATTCAACAAGTTAAAATCAGTTTAACTAACATGGATTCCTATAATCATTCTGAAATTGGTCATGCATCCAAACCTCCTATGCTTAAACACAAATATGAGTTTAAGCAGTGGAAAATTCGTTTCAGAAACTACATTACAGGTGTAGATCCTGACTACTGGATATCTATTTGCAAAGGTCCCTACATTCCACTGTCTCTAAATCCTGATCAATCTGCTCAGTACAAAACTGCAAGAATTCCCATTGAGGATCCAAACTTAACTCTTGATGATGAAGAATATAAGAAAATTAAGATTGATCTTAGAGCTTATTCCATCCTTACTCAAGCACTGAAAATGGATGTTCAGAAAAGATTAGAAAAATATGGAACAGCTAAGGGTGTTTGGGATGCTCTATAGATTATATGTGAGGAAAGCAGTGAAGTTACAGAAATTAACAAAGACAAGTTGATAAATCAGTATGAGACATTTCATCATACCAAAGGAGAGTCTATCTCCAGACAGCTTCACAGATTTGTGCAACTTGTAAATGACCTTGAAATTATGGGGGTCACATACAAGGAAAAGGAACTAAACAAGAAAATGCTGCACAGCTTGCCTGAAAGCTGGAAACAGAATGTTACAATGTTGAAGAATACTCTTGATTTGGAGAGTACTAGCTTGGATATCATGATTGCAAAAGTTGAGGCTCTTGAACTTGATGAAAGGAGTAGAAATCTGAGTGGACCTCAAGTCATTGAGGCTTACAAGTTTCCATCTGAAACTCATTCTGTTGAAAATGCGTTTGTTACTGAAGAAGAAGACTTTCTGTCATCAAGAGATCAAACAAGAACAACAGGATTTTGTGCTGCTCCACAACCTCAAAAACAACCATCTTCTGCCCAACCTACTGTATCTCCTAACAACATGCATGATGATCAAAAAACTGAAGAACAAAAGGCAACTTACAATGCCTTTGTTGCTAGCTTTGAAGCCTACCTTAGAGGGAGACTCACATCAGCTCATCTGATTCAAGAAGATCTAGAATAAATGGATCCTGATGATGTTGAAGAAATGGATTTGCAATGGCAGATGGCCATGATTACTATGAGAGCAAAGAAATTCTTTCGAAAAGGGAAGAAACTGAGTCTCAATGAGAATACAAAGCTAGGCTATGACAAATCCAAAGTTAAGTGTTTTAATTGTGGATTAAGTGGTCATTTTTCTTGGGAATGTAACTCTCCAAAGAGAAGCAACAACAATTTTCAAAGACCCTCACATGGACAGCATGCTTCTTAACACAACACCAACTTTCAGCCAAGCAACTCTTATTCACACCAACAACAAAATCAGCAGCAGCCAATTCAGCAACAACAAAATCAGCAACAGCCAATTCAACAAAGGCAACCTCTACTGACTCATCAATCTCAAGGAAGTAAACAAACTTCAAATGCACTTGTCATCAGACAAGATGGAGTTTGTGATTGGAGCGTGTATGCTGAGGAAGTTCAACCATAGTTTCAGAATCATGCACTTATGGCACATATTAATGATGGACCAACTCCAATGCCTTCTGAGGGTCA
Organism: Flaveria sonorensis; assembly: GCA_025506505.1. NCBI lineage: Eukaryota > Viridiplantae > Streptophyta > Magnoliopsida > Asterales > Asteraceae > Flaveria > Flaveria sonorensis. The sequence goes on from CM046428.1 coordinate 29,138,807, forward strand.
TTCATACAGGTCCAATAGCTTATGGTACGTGGACAGTGGATGCTCCCGACACATGACAGGAGATAGTTCCCTCCTTCATGACTTCAAGCACATTCAAGGAACTACTGTGGCATTTGGCAGAGATTCACATGGCGGTAGAATTACTGGAGAAGGTTCAGTGACGAATGGGATTCTGAGCTTTGACAAAGTCAATTACTGCGAGCAGCTGAACTTCAATCTGCTCAGTGTATCCTAGATTTGTGACAAGAAATATTCTACTCATTTCACTGACACTCATTGCTACATCTTGAAACCAGGATTTTACATTCCTGAAGAATGGGTTGTCTTGAAGACACCGAGGAAGAATAATACATATGTCTTGAACCTTAATTTTGCTCGTCCATTAGAAGAGACATGTCTATTGTCTAAAGCATCATTTGATGAATCAAAAACTTTGGCATAGACGTTTAGGACACACGAATTTTAAAAATATGAATAGATTGGTCAAAGGAAACCATGTAATTGGTCTTCCTCAAAAGGAATTTTGTTTTGTTGACCACTGTACCACGTGTCTCAAAGGAAAACAACATAAATCATATCATAAGCCAAAACTAGTGAACACTAACAATTGTCCATTGAAGTTACTTCATATGGATCTCTTCGGACCGACTCACGTCATGAGTATTGGCAAGAAGCATTATTGTTTAGTGATCATTGATGACTTTACTCGATTCACATGGGTCTTCTTCCTACTTCATAAGAATGAGGCGTCCCATATCATAATAGATTTTATAACCAAAATTGAAAATCAACTTGATTTAAAAGTAAAATCTATTAGAAGTGACAATGGGACGGAATTTAAAAATGAAAGCATGAGTTCATTTTGCATAACAAAAGGCATTGTTCATCAGTTCAGTGCAGCTCGTACTCCATAAAAAAATGGAGTTGCTGAAAGAAGGAATAGAACACTGATTGAAGCAGCAAGAACAATGCTTGCTGATGCAAAACTGCCAATTACATTTTGGGCAGAAGCAGTTAACACTTCATGTTTTGTCCAAAATCAAACTCTGATAATCAAAGAACACAATAAAACTCCTTATGAACTTCTTTTTCATAGAAAACCATTCATTGGATTTTTGAAGTTATTTGGTTGTCCTGTCTCAATATTGAACACCAGAGACCATTTAGGAAAGTTTGCTCCTAAGTCTGACGAGGGATTCTTCGTGGGATATTCCTCAGTGTCTAAGGATTTTAGGGTGTTTAATCCTAGATTAAACATCATTGATGAATCAACAAATATTCAATTCAATGAGCATTCGTTTCCCAAATCATCAAATGGTCCTGACTGGTTGTTTGATATTGATTCATTTACAAGATCTTTTGATTAGTTCAATTTGTCAAATGCAGGAACATCAGGGTCAGTTTAAAGAAGAACAGACTTCCCAATGATTCCTCCTTCTACCGATCAAGACAATGAAGAAGTTCCCTTACAAGCTGATCCTATCCGACAATTTACACAAAATGAAAGTATCTCAACAGATGCTGGTCGTAGTTCAATGCCATCTCCTTTAGCTGAACCTTCAACTGAAGTGAGACATTCAGAACCAACTCATACACCAGCTGATACTAACAGAGATGAAAATGATGAGAGTATTCAGAGTGCTGCTGAAGCTAAAGATGCTGTTCCCTCTGATTCTGATCATCACTCTCCCACACTACAACAGCAAGATGTCTCTCACCAAGATGATCTGAATGTCTCCAATCTTGATGTGCCCATTGCTGGTGATTTGATTCCAATTACCAGGACACACAAGAATCATCCAGTGTCCAACATTATTGGTGATTTAGATGAGCGGGTGACACGAAGCAAGTCAAGTATTGCAAACATCTGTTTGTTTTCTTGTTTTCTGTGTCAAACTGTACCCAAAAACATTAAATAGGCTCTTCAAGACAATAGCTGGATTGAGGCAATGCAGGAAGAATTGCTACAATTCAAGAAACAGGAAGTATAGCAGCTGGTGTATCTTCCTAAAGGTCAATACCCTATCAGCACCAGATGGCGGTACCAAAACAAGACTGATGACAGAGGAATCGTCATCAGAAACAAAGCAAGATTGGTAGCACAGGGCTATACATAAGAAGAAGGAGTAGATTATGACGAGGTCTTTGCTCTTGTTGCTAGACTAGAAGCCATACGACTTTTTCTTGCGTACTCTGCATCCATGAAATTTACAGTTTATCAAATGGATGTAAAGGGTGCATTTTTATATGGAAAGATCTCTGAAGAAGTCTACGTGAGTCAACCTCCAGGATTTAAGGATCCTGATTTCCCTCACAGGGTATACAAGCTTGATAAAGCTTTGTATGGCTTACATCAAGCCCCTCGAAAATGTTATGAGACTCTGTCATCCTTTCTTCTTGACCATGGTTATGAAAGAGGGAAGATTAACCAGACTTTATTCAGAGAGAGAAAAGGGAATGAGATGCTGCTTGTCCAGATTTATGTGGATGATATCATATTTGGCTCCACCAACAAACAACTATGCAAAGACTTTGAAGATCTTATGCATTCAAAATTTTAGATGAGTGCTATGGGAGAACTCACATTCTTTCTAGGTCTTCAAGTACAACAAACATCCAGTGGAATCTTCATCAACCAGTAAAAATATGTGGAATCAATGTTGAAGAAGTTTCACTTTGCAGACTGTCAGTCCATCAGAACACCGGTTGATACAAAAGTGAAGATTGGCCCAGACACAGAAGGCAAATCTGTGGATCAGACTCTTTATCGATCCATGATTGGTTCTTTTATGTATTTAACAGCCAGTAGACCTGATGTTATGTTTGGTGTTTGTGTATGTGCCAGGTATCAAGCAGATCCCAAGGAATCTCACGTGAATGCAGTCAAGAGGATATTCAGATATCTTAAGGGCAAACCTGCTCTTGGACTATGGTATCCAAAGGATGGAGACTTCAATCTCAATGCATACACCGACAGTGACTACGGGGGATGCAATTTCAATAGAAAATCCACATCTGGCGGTTGTCAATTTCTTGGTCCCAGACTGGTGTCATGGCAGTGCAAGAAACAGACCAATGTTTTAGTATCGACGGCTGAAGCTGAGTACATAGCAGCATCAGCTTGTTGCTCTCAAGTTCTCTGGATTCAAAACCAGATGTTTGATTATGGTTTCAATTTCTTGCACACACCAATTCATATTGACAACACTGCTGCAGTCTTCATAACAAACAATCCTATTTAGCACTCAAAAACGAAACACATTGAAATTAGATATCATTTTTTTAGAGACTGTGCTGAAAAAGGTTTAATCAAGCTGATTTAGGTTAACACAGACAATCAGCGAGCTGATTTGTTTACTAAGGCATTTGACCCAAGTTGGTTTGAATTCTTAGTCCAATCAATCGGCATGATTAACCTTGAGTAAAAATTAAAAAAAATAAAATAAAATAAAAGAAAAAATCAAAAATTTACAAAAACATAAAAAATTTCACAAAATTACAAAAAGAAATCAATTTTTGTTGAAGTCCTTGTTTTGTGCTTCTGGGAAATGATATAATTACAGTCGTTATATCATTCACTGTGCTTAATTCAATATCTTGAAAGACTGACATGACTTACCTGATATGAGGGTAGGCTCAACTTGGAACAGAAGATAAATGCTGTGATAAACTACAGATCACATTCAAATGTGAATACATCATCGCAGAGCATGTAAGTATCTAACTTATCCAAGTGTGTGTATGTGTAGCAACCTAAACACACCGGGTCATGATACCTTATAAGCCTCATTCACATCAGTTTCTCCTTTGTTTTGCTGAGCAAAGACCTGGGGAAATAACCACATAGTGCTGATGTCCAGATCCAAAAAGATTCCCAATGAGGAACACATCCAATATGGATGACAAATAAAACAGAATATAACAAAAAGAATCCTAAAGTGGATCACCTTCCAAAGTGAATAGCAAAAAGAATCCCAATGAGGATCAAACAAAATAAGGATCAGGTAAAAGAATCCCAAAGTGGATCCCCCTTACCAAAATGAATGAGACTTCACAATTTAAATGACCAGGTATTGAAAATTGTGAAAAAGTTCTACTATACAGTACATGAGGATAGTTGATCTTTCTATGCTTATGAGTGTGAGGTTCATGTTGAATGTTTAATTCAATCAAAACATGATAATTATCACATGCATTACAATATTGACCAAGCATGAGTTTAAAAGGACAAATATACCTTCAATCAATAAGCTCATGACAACTTGCACTTATGAAAGATAAGATTGTTATGATCCCAAAATTTCAAACAAAAGTGCAAAACAATTAAACAATTCAGAAATATTTTCCTAAAATTTTATAAATTTTATTTAAAGTTTTTATCCCGCAATGATATAAACTTTAGGGGGAGTAATAAAACTTTAAAAGGAAATATTTACAAAAACATGAAATTTGCAAACAGTAGACTGACAACTTTGTCAAATTGATTGTGTCTGTATGGAAATTACTCCATAATCAGCTTCAGAAGATGCATATGCTCCAAAATCAGTCAAGTTGGGAATCTGTGTCACATCAATGATACATGACAATCCAAGCAAGAATTGACAATCTCTGAATTTGCAAAATCTTCGGAAAAAAACAAAAATGCAGACTCATCTTCATAAAATCAAAAGCAGCTGTACAAACCAATCTGATTCAACCACTGCAAATACATTAATTTTTGACAAAGTACAAAATTTAATGCGGGTAATTGCATTGATTAATGCGGGTGAAGGTAACCCTGCCATTTAACCAATGCGGGTAACTGTTTTTTGTACAAGTAAACTAATGCGGACAAAAAAAATTGTTCATCCGCATTAGCTACAGTAAATAGGACAAGTCATTTGTTCACCCGCATTTGCTACATGAAATGCTGATGTTAACTTTGTTCACCCGCATTTGCTACAGTAAATGCGGACAAGTCATTTGTTCACCTGCATTTGCTACAGTGAATGCTGAACACTACCCGCATTTGCTAAAGTAATAAAATTTTCTGCACTTGTAAAATTTTGTGAAAATTATGAAATGTATTATAAATACTCATTTAATGTGAGTCATTTATTACTTTTCAAATTTTTTAGTGAACTTTTATAGTGAGTCGACTGCCAGAAAACCGTTCTTCGTCAGAGTTTGAATCTACACTAATCAAGCTTCATTTTGTTCAAATCCAACATCAAAACAAACAACATTGTCTGTTAAATCGAAGTATTATCAACCACAAGGTGATCATCAGATACTGAAAACCTTCGACTGTCGAAAAAAATTTCTTGAAATGGAACCCTAATCTTGTGAAATGATTCAAATACACTCAAGAACACTGGATTTAGATGAATGACAGAGTTCATTAAAACCAATGATCGGTGTAAACTTCAAAGATTTCATGAGGTTCTAAGAACACATAAAACATCGATGAACAGGGGATACTGATGTATAACAATGTTGACATCACAACCTGTTAAAACACAATCAAAATTAGTATATCCCAACACAAAGAAACAAAATTTTGAACTGTTCTTCATGAAAAATCAAAATCAGTTCAAATAACCAAATGTAACAGTAACAAGCAGAATTCATTTTGACCTAAAAAGTCAAAACTAAAAAAATCACACACAATTCTCACTAATTCATACTCTCTGTGTGCAGATTACATAATGGCTAACCTGACTTGGAGCAAGCTCCACAATGTTAGTGGTTTTCTTGATTCTGATGTCCCAGAACCTGAGGGACTCAGAGACATGATCAGGTTCATAGCCACAATAAGATTGGCTCATGCCATATCAGTGAGACCTGTAATCTATGAGAATTACATCAGATCTTTCTGGGGAAATGCAGAAGCTTTGAATATTGACGGAGACAAAGCAATCTCAGGAGGAATATCTGATGATCACACTCTGGTGATATTAGAACAATCTGTTAGAGAATGCCTTCAATTTCAAGATGATCCAAATTCTCCAACTAAATTTGATGAAGAAGATATCATGTCATTCTTTGCTGACATTATATATGAAGGTGGTTTTGAGGATAAACAGATAGTCAAAGGATTGGTTGATTTGCAATAGAGATTCCTTATTCATTATGTGTAACACTGCTTATCCAAAAGGAAGACTGGATGGAATGATATACCCTTGACTACATCATCACTTGTTTGTGCTCTCTGCTCTAACAGACCCTACAACTTTTTAGCCTATGTCTTTAATGGAATGATGGCAAACATTCAAGAGGGGAGAAGGAACATGTTCTTAATGTACCCCAGATTCATTCAGTGTCTTATTAATGAAGCCTTTCTTGATCTGGTTTTAGAAGGCCCCATTCTTGAAGTTCCTCATTATAATGCCAAATCTTTGAAGTACATCAAGAAGAGAGTTCCAAGAAACTTCTATAGTGGTATTTTCTTTCCACTTTTACCTTGGATGCAACAATAAATAAATCCCCAAAATGATGTGCCAATGGATGACGAACAATTACAACAACAAGAAGAAGAACATGTTATACAAGAACAAGTACAAGATGATGTTCCTATTGAGGAACCTATTCATGAAGAGGCCGCTGCTCATGAACAACACCATGTTGATGAGCATGCAGAAACTGAAGAACACATTATACCAGTGTCACCCTTGATTGGTGATCCTCACACTGGTGAAACACTACAAGAAACTGCTGTTTATCTCCTTTGAGGGTTGATCCCATTATCCCATAATCATTCTCTCCAATTCATATACAAGAAGATTCACAAGGCAGCTCACCACATGAAGCAGATGCTAAGGCTGGGAGTTCTAGTAAATCTACCAGCTCCTTAAAATCTTCTAAATCTTCTGATGATGAAGAAGATAACCAACATACTGTGCCTCTACCACAGAGACAACTTGTCTCTGAAGATGCTCCTTCTGAGAGCTTTGCAGAATCAGAGGTGAACAGACCTGATGAAAAAGATAGGATGATATCTGATCTCTTAGCCAAAATGTCTAGGATGGAGAAGACTTTGGATAGAAGGGCAGGGATAATCAATGATAGAATCATAGAGTTGGATGAAAAGGAGAAAGAACTGAGTGAATTAAAAGCCAAGTATGACGCTGATTTGAGAACAAAAGATGAGGAGATCAAACAGTTAAAAGCCTCTTTAGAGATGTCAAGAGAAGAAATCAGTGGTCATGTGGACACTATGGCTATTCAAACTGTAGCTATGGAAGATCAAGAGCACATGTTGGAGATACAAACAGAAGTTATTGCTGATCTGAACAAACAAAATGAGGCTTTGAAGAAAAGAATTGATGAATTGGAACTGATTGCTCAATTAAAGGCTGAATTTGAAAGAAAAGCAACAGAACATGAAGCTAAAGAAACTAATAAGGAAGTTCATTCACAACAGCAAGAAACCAATGGTGTCAGGGATGATGATAGCTGGGAGATGGTAGTACACTCTGATCCATCTACTGAAAAAGAGGCCATGATGAAAGAACTAATAGATGACATGGAAAGATTCTCTTCAAGTGAATTCATTATAGATGAGGAATTTTGGGATTACATCAAAAACACCAAATCCCCCTCTGAGTCTATAGTTGTAATTCCATCACAACCTGTGTCAATTGAAGAAGAACTGAGAATGCAGCTTGTTCCTGCTATTGTATTGACTGATGATCAACAAAGTTTAATCAATAGACTTTGTGATGAATTCAAAGAAAAGGAAATACCTAAATTGAACAGACAAGAAGCTGAACAACAAAGAATCACTGCTGAATTTAAGGCTGTTGAAGAAAAACAACAAGCCAAAACTGATGCAGCTTCAACATCAGGACCAAGAGTGATCACATACAAAAGAAAAAGGAAATACTTGACTGAAAAAGAAAAAGGAAAACTTCCTATGGTTGAGGAAGAACAACCTAAAAAGAAAGAAAAAGATGATCCAAGAAGTTTGGTAGCAATTGCTGAATTCTTAGATGAACATGAACAAGCTGAGAAGGAGTTGCAGCATACTTTGGAAATGATTATGTTGGAAGAAGGAGAAACTGAAGATGAACAAACAAAGAAACATGATGACATGAGGAGTCCATCAATCATTGAGCCATCTATTGAAAGTATGATAGAGAAGGCTAAGACTAATGATCTTATGATTCATGCCATGTTCCTGATCTACCATGGATATGATGTTGATATAGTCTTTAGCATGACTTATGAAGGTATGGTAGAAGAAGTGAGAAAGATGGAGAAGCTTATTGATCCAAACTTTGTGACTGAATATGAAAAAGAAAAGGAAACTACTAAATCAGTCACAAGTATCTCAAAGACATCAAAGAAGTATGACACTCAAACTGCATACCCTGATCCTTATAGTATGACAGATAAGGAAATGAAGGAGTATGTGTCTCAACAGGGATTTACAAAAAGAAAGCTGGGGAACATGAAGACTAAATCTCTTAGGGCTGCTATGTTAAAGATGATCAATGACAAGAAAGAAAGACTAAAAGCAATTGAAGAAGAAGTGATTGCCCAGAAACCCAGAACAAGAAAATCAGCATAAGATATACAGTTGACAATTAAAGATCAAGATGTTCTAGCCCCTATACTTCACAAGAATCTAGAGTGATTTATTGAGCCTTCTCAACTTAAACTTCAAGAGGGGCTGACTACTGCTGAAATGATAAGAGGGGTATCTACTCCTAGTGGCAAGACAGACGTAAGAATTATTGCCTGGAAGTATGATAGTAACTGGAATATGTTCATGGTGAAGAGGATATCAAGATTAGTTCAATTTTTCACAGAGTACACTGCCTTAGTCAATGCTTTGAAAGTTCATGATTTAAACGAGTTGGCTGAGCTAGACTTGATTAATCCTGATGGAATGTATAGAGGATATGAATTTGAAGATATTCTAAAGATGTTTAAAAGAAGAAAGAACTTCAAATAACTAAAAGCTATCTGCACCAGAAAAGACAAAACATTCAAGAACCCATTTGATCAAAGAAAGAAAAGAGAAGCTGAAGAGATTGTGTTTCCTGAACTACATGTTAAGCCAACAGAAAGTTTGAAGAGGAAAATGATTGCTGGTACTCATAAAACAAAGCCTATTTCAAATGTGTATTATGATGAAGACACCTTTGAGATAGTAATTGAAAATAAATAGGAAGGAAAGGAAGCCCCTGAAATAAGAATCTTCAGTGGGTATGAGGTTAGATTGCTAGATGAGTCTTACATTCATTACATATTTACCAGACACTTTAAAGCTCTCAAAAACAAAGCTGTAGAACATGATTTAGAGTTTATTTTAAAGTGTGTGAAGATATTGAAGCTGGCTTTTGATAGAATTAACAACAAGAGAGAACAAAGGAAGAAGAAAAGGCTACCTATGCAGATGGGCAACATAGTCAAGTTGGAAGTTGATGCTGATGGTTCACTGGTGATTCATAGAGATAGGTTATCTTCTATTTCAGTTTGGGAACCTATCTCTTTGAAACAAATGCCCATTGCTGCTATTCATACAATGAGTGAGATGAAAATTCATATGCTTAGTAGAGAAAAAATAAAGGAAGCTAGGGATTTTTCAAACATGATAAAGGCAATCCTAAATCCTTCCCTTGCAGAACCTGAGGTACATCATGAAGATGCTGTAACAATCTCTCCAACAACAGTCCAACAGAAGACATCACATCAAGACCAAACAGAATCTTCACAACCACCACCACCATCACACTCTGGAGGAACCTAGGCAGTATAATCCTTAGGGGGAGTATTGTTAGACCCCGAAAGGATCATACTTGCCAACTTAAGAAGTGGTTGGAGTTTGTTCTAGTTGGAGCACATTATTTACAGAATAACACAGAAGACATCACCAACACAAGAAAACAGAAGACAAGAAAAGATCAAGTATAGAGCACCCGTATTTGTTAATGAGGATGACTAGTGAACAAATGCGAACAAGTGTTTGTTCACCCGCATTAACAAATGCGGATCAAGACAACTAATGCTGAACAGACGTGTTCATCCGCATTAGTCTATGCGGATGAACTGAATAAATGCTGACAAGACTTGTTCACCCGCATTAGTCCATGCGGATGAACAACAGTAAATGCTAATGAAGACTTGTTCACCCGCATGAACTAATACGGGTGAGCAAACTCATTCTGATGAAGACTTGTTCACCCGCATGAACTAATGCGGGTGAGCAAACACAAATGCTGATGAAGACTTGTCCACCCGCATGAACTAATGCGGGTGAGCAAACACAAATGCTGATGAAGACTTGTTCACCCGCATGAACTAATGCGGATGAACAACTTACACATTTGTTTTGTACTTAGACTAGATTCACTTGTATAGATCAGGGTTAGTTTAGTAATTTGTACAGGCAATGTATTCGCCTATAAATAGGGTCACATACCCTAACTTAAGGAGGTTGTTAACTTCAGCAGTAATATTGATAATATTATACAACATTTACTATGGTTCTTGATTCTCTTACATCAAGCATTTACTACAGCAATTAATGTTCTTTGATATAGTAATTTCGTTGCTATATTATTAACTCAGTCCACATATTTGATCCCACGTTGAGTCACATCAACTGAGAATATCATTCTCAAACCTAGTCAAGGATAGGAAATGCTTGGGGGATGAAGAGTAAAGTAAGTGGCTAATCACAACAGGCCACTGTAATTAGGGACTTAATATACTTGACATAATCTAGGCTATTACGTTGAATGACCGTGTTGGTGTTTGAATCTTATAGTGTTTTGTGATGGCTGGTGGTAGATCTTCTGAGGCTTCGCAAGGTGGAGGTCGAGGTGGACGTGGTGTTAGACCACGTGTCACGAGGAGTAGAGCTAAGATTGCTGAGATGGCTCCTGAAGCGTCAGAGCTTCGTCACAAGGATGGTGAGGATGAAACTGCTAATCCTAAGGCCTCAATGAGGGAAGCAGTAGCAGAGGAAGTTCATCAGGTCATGCAGACGATTTCACCGACTGTAGTGACCAAGGTTATTAAAGCTGTGAAGGAGGATGAGAAGAAGAAGACTGAGAAGAGGAAAACTGCTAGACGAGGAGGCGAGGAAGGAGGTTTAAGGGGAAGTGTCACACCCCGGTCCCAAGGAGGGTGGGACGTCGCAGACTAGCAAAATACATGGCAGTGGAAACTAACCACTCAAGAGCACACAAGGAGAGATATCACATGGCATTACGTTAAAACAACATATCCTGGCTATGAATGTCTTGCCCAAACATCAAATCCACATCCATTGTAAATTATCCAAATTTATTACACAACAAAACTGAATGTCTAATAAAATTTTAAAATCGAGTATTGCCATTGGAAGTCACGGTACTAAGCCATCCATAAAGTTTCCATTAAAATCCAAGATTCATCAAGGGTTACCTGAAACATGCTCAAAAGAATTTGTGTTAGCTAAAAAGTTGGTGAGTTCAAGTGCTTAAAGTTAAAAAAAAAGGACTCTTTAGAATCCATAAGTTAATTTTAAAAAGAAAGCATAAGTGTCACTATTATGGGGTAACAATCAACCTTGCACTCAGCCCCGGCTAGCCTCTTCTAAACTTGTGTTGTACCGGTTATCCCATAGGGGAAACTGAGCCGCAAAGAGTGTACCATACCTGCTGAGTGGTACACCATAGTATCTTATAAAACCTGTCACATGACACAAACGACACCGTAGGATCTCAGTGGGGTACCCTTCCTATTATGTCGGAAGGCACTGCACGTGGGGGATTCCCCAAGTAGATCTACCCATATAAAACAAGCGGTTCTCACAAGAATTAATGATTGTGATACAAGTAGGTGCAGGTTCTAACATTAGCCACAACATGTAATAGTATCACATAATGGTACACAAATAAATTTAGTTCAAACATAGCATGCTTCATCCCAAAAATAGTAGTAAAAAGGGAACACTAAACTCACCTTAAATAACTCAAAAGTTCTTCAGTCACAGAAAAGATTCAAGTCCTAGCACCCTATGATCAAGATAAAAGTAGTGAGATAATGTCCTTAGACTATTGGAAGTGTAACTAAATGTATTTTAGGGTCATAAGTTCACGTGGCTTCGTTTCTTAGAAGTTTGCATCAAAAAGTTCCCTTTTTAGGAAAGTTAGGGTTTAGATATATGGATGACAAGTTATATGACTCTTATAAGTTTGTTTATTTTATAATAAGTTTAATAAGAGTTTTCTAGTCATAATATTACTGAAATTTAGTTATATTTATGGAATTTACACTTTGGTCCCTCAAGTTTCAAGATTTACAATTTTGACCCAAAAGTTTGCTTTCTTTCATTACTTGACCCAATATGGCCCTTATTAGTTCCTAGAGATTTTTATATTACTTTTAGGCCTATTTTAACTTAATATTTTCAGATTTTAACTTGAGCGGTTTAAAACACAAAATTCAAGTTACCGGTTACGGTAAAACCGTTAATTTAAGCATCTTGTTTTAGATCTCTAAATTTCAACCTATAACCTCAAGTATAAAGCTTTAAGGCCTTATAATCAAGATTATAATCTGTTTTAAAATTAGTTTTGGGGCTATTTGATCAAAAAGTTTCATTTTTAAACTAACCCGTTAAGACCCGTTTTTACCCGAAACCGAACATTCTATTCCATTTTCTTTCAACTTTGCACCAACCTATGACTTTGAGGTCTTCTAACCTACTGAAATATCATGGATTTTTAGGTCTTAGGCTTGTTACACCATTTTTAATATTTTATCCAAAAATCTCTCTGTTTACGCATATTTTTATTAAATAAATTCATAGAAATTACATATTAACCCAAAAATTCACCAAATTCAGTTTTTAATACTAAAATACTTATTTTAGGGCCTGGAGATTTTAAAAGTTGCAATTTATTAAGTTTTAGCCATTTTTAGAATATCACCACCATTTCGGGTCACTAAAATACACCCATTTAGTCCATAATACCACTCCAATATACCCATTCAAGGACTATCACGAATTTTATAAGATTATTATCACCAAACTCCTGGAACAAACATAAACTCTCGGATTTGAGCATAACAAGCACCATAGTTGCCTTTTAGAGGGTGTTTAACATTGTTTGCACATGTGTAATCATCATAGTTTGAGCATAAACATTACCAACCCTTTTTGTAACTTTTAATCCAGATTATAATGATGTTAAAAAACTGTTTTGGAGCAGGTTTTAACATTGGTTGAAGGGTCTTTCAAAACAAGTGGGTTATTGGTGCTAAAACACACGAAAAAGAGGGTTTTCGGGTTGAAATCTTATGCACCAACCCATGGTTCACGAACACTCATTAAAATATACCTTCTTGAAGCCGTGAGTCTCACAAAAACAGTGATATGGCCGCAAGTTTCTGCTGTGAACCAGAAAAGTGAGATTTCATGGTAGAAAAGCAAATAAAACTCAAGAAATAGCTCTGTTCGGGTATAACGACGCTTACACTCTTTGTGTTTCATGTTTTTGGAATGATTAGAAGAGTATGAGGGCTGTTGGTTCACGAGCTTGAGCTGAAACTCCTTGTTCTTGTAAGTTCTTGCAAGAATCTTGTGTAGAAACTCACCAAAACTCACTTTCTAGCTCGTTTTGCACTTGGGTGATGTTGAAATGATGTTGGTCTTCAAGAATCTTGACTAGAATGGAGGAGAATTGCATAATTCTGAAGAGGAGAGGGAGAGAATTCATGAAAGAGGAAGAGAGAGAGTGAATGTAGTGTATGTTTTGCATGTATGGGGTGAAGAGAGGGAGGTGGAGTGTGTAAATGAGTTTGTGGAGTTCAAGGGAAGGTGGGGAGTGGTGGAGAAGGGGGCCGGCCAAGATTGGGTGTGGGTGGAGGTGTTTAATTTTTTTTTTTTAATATAATGTGTAGTATAATTGTTGGTAGTGTTGGAGATGGTAAATTCTAGTTTAACAAGTTTCTAAGTGTAAGATAATATATATATGTATGTGTGCCGAAAATATGTATGTATACACACATATTATTTGTATAATTACAACATTAATTTCTAGCATAGAGTTAATATTTTCTCAAAATCACTTAATAATTTCTACACTAAGGCTAGACATAATAGAATCTTCTAAGGCAACTAAACATGAATCAATTATCACGTAAGAAGAAAATAATATTAATAATAAGAATAAAAATAATGCCGGATCAAATTAATGTTTTAAAGTAGGACCTAGGAGTCGATTGTTACAGGAAGGGAGCAACCAAAGACTGATATGGCTGTCTCCAGTTACGATGAGGAGGAGGAGGAAGCTGTTTAGGAAACTATGAAGGGATGCAGCTATGGGGCATTCCAAAGGTGCAGGCCCACTACGGTTGATGGGAATGGGAGTGCGGTGGCTGCTCATCATTAGGTGAGGGAGATGGAGGCATTACAGGACATTAGTGAGTGTCACGAGGATCAGAAGGTGAAGTTCGCTACCCACTCATTTGTGGATTCAGCCTTGTGCTGGTGGGACAATTTAGTCCAAGCTGAGGGTACCAGGGCAGTAGGGAGGATGAGGTGGAATGAACTAAAGAGGTTGGTAATTGAGGAGTTTTGCCTTCATAAGGAGCTTGACAAAGTTGAGAGAGAGTTCCTGCAGTTGGAGACGGGAACGATGACGCACCAGCAGTACACCACGAAGTTCAAAGAGATGGCAAAGATAGTGCCATATCAGGTGACGCCTGTGTCACGAAAGATCAAGAGGTACATTCAAGGTCTGCCGGTAGATATCCGCAGACATCTGATCGCTACCCGGCCAGGTACATTTAGGTCGGTGGTCGATCTAGCGGGGAGGCTGTATGAGGAGCGAGAGGCGGTAGCGATAGTGGATGAAGAGAAGGAGCAGGGCTATGTTAAGAATGGGAATGGAAGGCGGGATAATGATGGTGGATTTATGGCTGGAGGTAAGACGATGAGGGTCGATGATCAGAAAATGAGAACAGGGAGGGAAAAAGCATGCAAGAAGTATGGGAGAGGCCACAAGGGGGAGTGCAGGTGGGGATCAAACTTCTGCTTCCAGTGTGGGAAAGAGAGCCACAGCGCAAGGGATGGTCACATGGCTAGATGTTATAGATATGGTGGGACTAGGCATATGGGTAGAGACTACAAGAAGTCGAGGGCAGAGAGCTCCGGTGCAAGGAAAGGGGCTGAAAAGGAGAGCAGAGGATGAAGGTCAGAGCATTCGCTATGACCGGGAGGAGGCTAGAGCGGACTCCGACATGATGTCAGGTACGTTTCTAGTAAATTAAATTGTGCATCTGTGCTTTGATCATGGTGCTAGTAGTAGTTTCATTGCTGCTACCTTCTGTGATAAGTTGCACGTTAGGAGTAGGAAGATTGATGAGCCCTTTAATGTAGAAATTGCTATTGGTATGTCCACTAGGTTACCTGATGCACTAGAGGATTGCGTGATAGAATTAAGAGAGCACGTGTTTCCTGCTAGAGTGTTCAGGAAGAATCTAGGTGGATTGATGTGTGCCTTGGGAAGGATTGGCTAGCAGCCTATGAGATAAACATCGGGTGTCGTGAGAAGATGGTTTGATCAACCACGCCCGACAAGAGTTTGGTGCCGACCTACGGCGATGGAGTAATGATGAAGGCCTTACAATGGAAAGGGGATCATCCAATTCAGAAAGCAAGGAAAGCTAACACCGAGGTATATAGGGCCATTCTAAATTGTTGCTCTGGTAGGAGAAGTTGCCCATCGACTGGAGCTACCCTATGAGTTAAGTGGAATTCACTCGACGTTCCATGTATCTCATCAAAGAAAGTGCTTAGCCAAGGAGGACATGATTGTGCCACTAGAGAATATCGAGATGGACGAACGACTCAACCACGTGGAGCAACTGGTGGCCATCACTGGTAAAAGGGAGAGAAGGGTTGAAGAGAAGGGTGGTTTCACGTGTGCGAGTACAGTGGATCCTAAGAAGGGTCTGAGCCTACATGTAAGATCAAGGAAGAGATGAGACAGCATTACCCATGACTGTTCGAGAAGAGACAGGTTTCGGGGACGAAACCTATATAAGGGGGTGGACTTGTAACACCCGGAAATTTATTAAAAAGAAAAGTATAAAGAAAGAAAGGATAAATAACCCAAGTTGAGGGACTAAAGTTATGCAAGATGCAAACTTTAGTATTATTGTGTTTAAAAAGGAGGGAATGGCTGCCCATGCCCCCACTTACTACCTGTTCTCGGTTGTGAAGAAGAAGAGAAGAAAACTTCACCGGTTTAAGAGACAGAAGAAGAAGAAGCTGCGAAATGTGAGTTTTCTTGAAAATATGTTCGGTTTCAGCTGGATTTTCGGGTTTTAGGCTGAGATTTTGGGTGTTTAGTGCTCGTTTTCGTCAGTTTTAGGTGTGAATTGCAGGTGGGTCTCGGGTTTGAAGTGCCCTACGTGAAGGCTGTTCAAGGTGAGTTTCTAGATCCCCTCTTTTTACTGGTTTTCAAAGTATTTGGGGCTATTGTCACACCCCGGGCCGAAAGAGGGTGGGACGTCATAGACTAGCACGATAGATGGCAGCGGAAACTAACCACTCAAGAGCACACAAGGAGAGAAATCACATGGCATTACATTTAAATAGCATACCCGGGCTATGAAAGCCTTGCCCAAACGTAAAATCAACACCCATTACAAATTATCCAAATATAACACAATAATTCGAATGTCTAATAATGTTTTAAAAATCTAGTAATGCCATTGGTAGACACGGTGCTAAGCCATCCATAAAGGGTTTCCATTAAAATCCAAGCTTCCATCATGGGTTACCTAAAACATGCTCAAAAAGATTTTTGTGTCAACTATAAAGTTGGTGAGTTCAAGTGCTTAAAGTTCAAAAATGAAAGGGCTCTTTAGAATCCATAAGTTAATTTTAAAAACATAAGTATCACTATTGTGGGGTCACAATCAACCCTGCACTCAGCCCCGGCTAGCCTCTTCTAAACTTGTGTTATGCCGGTTATCCCATAGGGGAGACTAAGCTTCAAAAGTGTACCATACCTGCTGAGTGGTACACCATAGTGTCTTATAAAACTTGTTACATGACACAAACGACCCTGCAGGATCTCATTGTGGTACCCTTCCTATTATGTCATTGGGTTATGACGGAAGGCATTGTGCGTGGGGGATTCCCCAAGTAGATCTACCCGTATAAAACAAGCGGTTCACACAAGAATTAATGATTGTGATACAAGTAAGTGCAGGTTCTAAAATTAGCCACAACATATAATAGGATCACATAATGGTAGACAAATAAATTTAGTTCGAACATAGCATGCTTTATCCCAAAATAGTAGTAAAAATGGAACACTAAACTCACCTTAGGTAACTCAATAGTTCTTCAGTTACAGAAAGATTCAAGTCCTAGCACCCTATGATCAATATACAAGTAGTAAGATAATGTCCTTAGACTATTGGAAGTGTAACTAAATGTATTTTATGGTCATAAGCTCACGTAGCTTCGTTTCTTAGGAGTTTGTGTCAAAAAGTTTCCTTTTTAGTAAAGTTAGGGGTTTTGATATATGGATGACAAGTTAAATGATTCTTATAAGATTTTTTATATTATAATAAGTTTAATAAGAGTTTTCTAGTCATAAGATTACTGAAATATAGTTATATTCATGAAATTTACACTTTGGTCCCTCAAGTTTCAAAATTCACAATTTTGACTAAAAAGTTTGCTTTCTTTCATTTCTTGACCCAATATGGCCCTTATTAGTTCCTAGGGATTTTTATATCACTTTTAGGCCTGTTTTAAACTTAATATTTCCAGATTTTAGCTTGAGAAGTTTAAAACACAAAATTCAAGTTACCGGTTACGGTGAAACCGTTAATTTAAGCATCTTGTCTAGAACTTTTAATTTCAACCTATAACACTCAAGTATAACTTTTAAGGAATTCTAAAAAAGGTTATAATCTGATAAAATGAAGTTTTTGGGTTATTTGAGTGGGAACTTCGTTTTTAAACTAACCCGTTAAAACTCGTTTTTACCCGAAACCGAACAGTCTAATCCACTTTCTTTCAACTTTCCACCAAATTTTCACTTTGAGGTCTTCTATATTACTGAAATAATGTCTATTTATAGGTCTTAGGCTTGTTACACTATTTTTAGAAATTTATCAAAAAATCTCTCGGTTTAGGCTTATTTTTGTTAAATAAATTCATAAAATCACGTATTAACCCAAAAATTCACCAAATTCGGTTTTTAACACTAAAATAATTATTTTAGGGCCTGGAATTTATATAAGTTGCAAATCTTTTAAGTTTGACCATTTTTGAGAATATTACCACCTTTTCGGGTCACTAAATAGGGTCTTTGAGTTCATTTTACCATGCCTTTTTATCATTTCAACCAATACCATGAATTTCTCAAGATTAATATCATAAAACTACTTGAACAAAGCAATATCTCACAGATTTCATATACATAGCACCATTGTTGCCTTTTAGAGGGTGTTTTACATCATTTGCACATGTGTAATCATCATGGTTTAAGTTCAAACATCATTAAACCTTTCTGTAACATTTAGAACAGATTATTATAATGTTCATAAGATGTTTTTAAGCAGGTTTTAACATAGAATGAGGGGTTGTTCAAGTCAAGTAGTCAAATGTATGCTAAAATACATGAAAAAGGAGGGTTTCAGGCTCAAATCATGTGCACCAACTCATGATTTGCGGGCATTTAGAAGAATGTACCTTTTGTGAAGTTGTGAGTCTCACAAAAACAGTGATATGGTCATAAGATTCTATTTTAGGAACAAGAAAAGTGAGACTTAAGGTTGAAAAGTAGGGAAAATCACAAGAATGGTTTTATTCGGGAGAGTTGAACCTTACACTTTAAGGATGGGGCATTTTTAGGTTGACTCCAAGAGTTTGTAGGCTGCTGGTTCATGAGTTAGAGCTGAAACTTCTTGTTCTAGCGAGAATCTTGTGTGGTGGCACACTTTACCTCCTACTCTAGCCGGTTTCACTCCCGGTCGATGTTGTGCTTGAAGAAGGCTTCGAACACTTGATCAAGATGGTGAAGAAGTCACAGAAAGCAGGAGAGGCAGAGGGAGTTTTCGAGAAAGGGAGAGAGTAAGATAGAGTGGAGTGCGCGGTTTTGAAAAGATAGAAAGAAAATATGGGAAGGGTTTAGTGTGTAAGCGGGTTTGGGGAATTCGAGTGGAAGTGTGGTCGGTGAGTGTGGGCGACCAAATGCATGGCTGACAATCCCATGCATTGGGTGATATTGGTGGTGCTAAGACCGGTCAAATAGTTTTCTAGAAAGTTTTTGAAAAAAAAATTTTAAAATGTTAAGTGTTAGACTTCAGAAGATAGAAAATTTTTGGGCCGCACAGTGCCAATGCGCCTGTACAGTGCCCATGCGCCCACTGCCAATGCGCCTGAACAGTGCTAATGCGCCCACAGCCAATGCGCTCGCATAGTGCTCATGCGCCTGAACAGTGTTAATGCGCCCACTGCCAATGTGCCTGAACAGTGTTAATGCGAATATACAGTGATCAAGCGCCAATAGGATTTATATTTTATGTAATATTATCAGGGTTGTTTAGCCAATTAGCATTTTCTAGCCTTGGGAATTAGTATCTAGACTAAGGCAAGTCCTATTGGAATCATCTAAGGAAATTAAGCACACAAACAATTAATCACAGAAGAAAGAAGATACATAAATATAATAAAATAATGAAAATGAAACAATGCCAACTTAAATTTAAGTTTTTGATGTCAGACCTAAGAGTCAGTTTTTACATTCTCCCACCGTTTGGAAAATTTCATCCCGAAATTTTAGTTTCAATTATTTTTTGAATGAGTGGGTTTAAAGAGGTGTGGATACTCCTTTCTCATCACATCTTCTCTTTCCCACGTGAATTCGGGTCCTCGTCTAGAGTTCCATCTCACTTTTACTTTGGGTATACGACTTTGTCTAAGTTTCTGGACAAGTCGGTTGGTAATCTCTATGGGCTCTTCCACTAATTTCAACTCGTTAGTGATTTTGGCATCCTTCAATGGTAATTCCAAGGCTTTGTCTACAAGACACTTCTTCAAGTTGGATACATGGAAAGTGTCATATACATAGCTCAACTCTTGGGGTAGTTTTAATTGGTATGCTACTGGGCCAGCTCTCGATAAAATTTTGAATGGTCTAATGTATCTTGGGCTTCGCTTGCCTTTCTTGCCAAATCTAACTATGCCCTTCCATGGTGTGACTTTTAGCATCACTCTATCACCCACTTGAAATTCCAGGGGCTTTCGTCGTCTATCCGCGTATTTCTTTTGACGGTCTCTGGCTACTCTCAGTCGTTCCTTAATCTTGAATACCTTATCTATGGTTTCCATTACGATATCGGGTCCCATTATTTGGCTATCACCAATCTCATTCTAGCTTAATGGTGATCAGCATTTTCTACCATATAAGGCTTCATACTGGGCTGCGTTTATACTTGCGTGGTAACTATTATTGTAGGAGAATTCCACTAAGGGAAGGTGGTTATCCCAACTTCCACCGAAGTCGATCACGCAAGCTCTTAACATGTCCTCCAGAGTCTGAATAGTTCTTTCACTTTGCCCATCTGTTTCAGGGTGGTATGCAGTGCTTAAGTCAAGACGTGTCCCCAAAGCCTGTTGGAGAGACTTCCAGAATCGTGAAGTGAAGCGACTATCATGGTCTGAGATAATCGATAGTGGCACTCCATGTCTTGTTACTATTTCATCGATGTATAGTCGCGCTAGCTTCGGTAAACCGTAATCTTCTCGTATAGGTAGGAAGGGAGCCGATTTGGTAAGGCTATCCACTATCACCCAGATTGCATCATGCCCTTGAGAGGTTCTTGGCAACTTTGTAACAAAATCCATTGTAATGTTATCCCATTTCCATTCAGGGATTTCAGGCAGTTGTAAGGTTCCTGACGGTTTTTGGTTTTCAGCCTTTACCATTGCACATGTCAAACACTATCCCACATAGGTGGCAATGGACCTCTTCAATCCAGGCCACCAGAAGAGAATCTTTAAGTCCTGATACATCTTGTCACTTCCCGGATGAACCGAATATCTGGATTTGTGGGCTTCATCTAGGACTATCTCCCTAATTCCTCCGTGTTTCGGTGCCCAAGTCCTTCCTTCATGCTTATACAATCCGTCATTACTCACTTCTAAACGTTTTTCCATTCCCGTTAGCATCTCCTCAGCCAGCTTGTCCTCATTCAGGGCTTCCTTTTGTGCTTCTTTTAATCTAGCGGTAAGACTAGTTTACACGCTCATTCTTAAGGCACAGACGCGAAGGGGATGTTCCCTTTCCTTTCTACTCAATGCATCTGCCACCACATTGGCCTTGCCTAGATGGTAACGAATCTCACATTCATAATCACTCAACAATTCTACCCACTTTCTTTGGCTCATATTTAACATCTTCTAGTCTAGAATGTGTTGCAAACTTTTGTGATCAGTGTAAATGACACATTTGGTACCATAGAGATAGTGTCTCCATATTTTGAGCGCAAACACCATGGCACCGAGTTCTAGATCATGAGTAGTGTAGTTTCTCACATGCTCATTTAACAATCTGGACGCGTAAGCAATCACCTTGTCTCACTGCATCAATACACACCCCAGCCCCTGACGCGAGGCGTCACAATAAACTATGAAATCCTCAACGCCTTCCGGTAGGGCAAGGATAGGTGCACTGTACAGCTTCTCCTTGAGTATCTCAAATGCTTTATTCTGTTCCTTTTCCCATATAAAGGCTGTATTCTTATTGGTTAGAGCGGTTAACGGCTGCACAATTCGCGAGAAGTCCTTGATGAACCTCCGATAGTATCCCGCCAAACCAAGAAATTGCCTTATCTCGGTATGAGTTTCAGGAATTTTCCAGTTTTTAATGGCTTCTATTTTTGATGGATCTACTTGGATACCCTCTTTGTTCAGCACATGTCCTAGAAACTGGATTTCGCGTATCGAAAACTCACATTTGAAGAACTTTGCATATAATTGATCATTCTTGATCAATTCAAGAATCAGTCTAAGATGCTTCTCATGCTCCTCCTTGCTATGGGAGTAGATCAGAATATCATCAATAAACATAATCATGAACTTGTCTAGATACGGGCAACATACTCGGTTCATGAGGTCCATAAATTCCGCAGGTGCATTAGTCAGTCCGAAGGGCATGACTAAGTACTCATAGTGTCCATACCTAGTTCTAAAGGCTGCCTTGGGTATGTCTTCTTCCCTTATCTTTAGTTGATGGTATCCCGATCTTAAATCTATCTTGGAGAAATAGCTGGCTCCTTGTAGTTGATCGAATAAGTCATCGATTCTCGGAAGAGGATAACGGTTCTTTATTGTAAGCTTGTTCAAATCCCGATAGTCAATGCACATTCGTAGGGTTCCATCCTTCTTTTTAACAAACAGTACTGGTGCACCCTATGGAGAAACACTTGGTCGTATAAATCCTTTGTCCAACAACTCTTGGATTTGTAGCATTAGTTCCTTCATCTCGGGTGGAGCGAGTCGGTAAGGTGCCTTGGCCACCAGTGCGACACCGGGCACTAGATCTATTTGGAACACCACCTGTCTAGTTAGAGGGAGTCTCGACAGATCCTCGGGAAATACTTCCAGGTACTCAAACACCACTGGTATATCATCAATTTTCTTTTCTTCTATCGCTTTCATCACGTAGACTATGAAAGCTGAGCATCCCGTATGGAGACTCTTGGTAGCCTTTAGGTGGGATATCATGGGGTATAGCGTATTGCTTCTTTCACCATGGACAACTAGTGTCTTTCTTTTAGTTAAATGTATTTTAATCAAACGCTCATCACACACGATTTCAGCCTTATTTTTAGCTAACCAATCCATTCCCACGACCACATCAAATCCTCCTAACATTACAGGAATCAAGTCTATCTTAAATGGATTACCCTTTAATTCTATCATGTAGTCTTTGATGATTTCATTAGTTTCTATTATCTTGTCGTCAGCTAATTCTATAGTGTATGCATCGGTTAGGGTACGAGCTTCCAAATCAATCAAAGGCCTAAAGGTAGTACAAACAAAACTAAATTGTCGCTCCAGTATCAAATAAAACGGTAATAGGATGGTTGTTTATGAGAAACGTACCGTTAACCACATTAGGTTCTTTACGAGCACCATTTGGATCCATCACAAACGCTCTTCCCTTGGGCTTGTTAGGCCTGGTGTCCTTATCCCTCGCTAACTTAGGACATTTGTTCCTCATGTGTCCTGGATCCCCGCACTCATAGCATTGCTTACCCGACTCATACGTACAATCCTTAATCAAATGACCCGTCCGTTTACACCTGAAACAAGGCATCGGGTTGCACTCCCCTTGATGGTGTAGTTTGCACTTGTTGCAGAAAGGGCTTGTACCTAAGTATAGTTTTCGAGCCCTTGCACCGTGATCATCACGCCTTACACCCTCGCTAGTTTTCTTGCTCGAGCTACCACTATTGCCAATCGCCTTCTTAACATCGAACCACTTCCTTTTCTCATCCATCGTCTTCTTTTTGTCCTCAGTTTTCCCATGTTCCATCCAACCAGCTCTAATCAATTCGTCTGTCAAGCTACTAGTAAGATCAACTGCTGCTTGGAGGGTTGTAGGCTTGGCAGATCGGACCATGCTCCTAACTCTAGGATGTAGTCCCCAGATGAAACAGGCTACACCTTTAGTTTCTGGTGTCACCAAGTGTGGCACCAGTCGGGATAGAGCCGAGAACCGGTTGATGTACTCCGTGTAATTCGAGCCTTTCATTTCCAAGGTCAAATATTTGGCCTCCAGTTTCTGCAGTTGATTGATTGGACAGTACTTGCTGGTCATCAGCTCTCTGAATTCAGACCATTTCATTCGGCCTGCGGCATTCCTGCCTTGAGGCTGAATGATGGTCTTGCACCACTCCAAAACTGGTCCTTTAAGAGATTTGGAGGCAAACCTGACCATGTGCTCGGTCATGCACTTGTTGATGTCCAATACGGCTTAAATCTTGTCTAACCACCGGTAAGTCTCAATCGCACCCTCAGTGCGGTAGAAATCCTTTGGTTTACAAGCCATGAAAGTATTGTAAGAACACCCGCTTCTTATTTCCTCCGCTTCGTCGGCGTTACCTTCATTATTTTCAGGTCCTCCATTTTCGGTTGTATTTCCCCGGTCTACATTGATCTGAGCTATAATGGTGGGGATAGCATTGGCGATTTGTTGGGACACTAGATTAGCGATCCTCTTATCTTTCTCGTGGTTGACATTCTCTCCATGTGGGGTTTCTGGTGGAGTAGGCGGTTGATTTCCACCTTGGTTCCCAATGCGTCCAGCATCCTCATTCCTTCCCCTGGTTGCTCCTGTCCTTCCACCACGAATTCCTCGTCTAGGAGGCATTCTGGTGTCAATATAGATAAGCTCATTTAGTGTCTCATAAATTTGTTTTAAGTATCTCGTTACACCGATTTGACTCCTAAAGGTCGCTTCACTAAACACATGAGGGTTCCCAAAATACATTATAAGTCATACATTGTTTCATTCAATTTTTATGGGGTTAATTAACATTTTAAGGGGCAATCAAATTAGTTCCTTAGAATATACTATTATGCATTCCCATTTAGACAACCTGCAATAGATAAGATAATACCATAGAAGAAATTTCATGCATAGATAAATATAGCAACCATCGACTGAAATATCAATAGTCTCGTAGTATCACAAGTTGGAAGGTGCCATCAACCCCAAAAAAATTATAGTATCTGAAATAGATAAATAGTTTCACAGAAATAGTAGCATCTTCCAGATAATCAGATATCATCCTATCATTACTGCCATTTCTTCTTCAACCACCCAAACCAGCCCAAACCCTTCTTCTTCTGCTCCTGTTCTAAGCGTTGAACACCGTGAGATGCCATAAATTCCTAGAATTGGGTGGACTGTGAGGTCCGCATGGCGTGCTGGAGGGTCACCTCGTGACGTTGTATGGTCCTAAGTATATCACTCAGTGTAGGGTAAGAAGGACCAAATTCTCTAGCTCGGTGGCAGGACTGGGAGTAGGGGTCTACAGCTAAGACACTCGGGCCGTCATACAAGCTACGCCTGGGCGGTATCCAATACTCATCTTGGGGTTGGCGTCTGGGCGGTCCCATCATCGGAGGTACTGGTGCGGGAGCCATCGCAGGAGGAGGTGGATGAGGCGGCATCCTAAAAGAAACAGAAGCTCTTGGTCTAGTACTCTTACGCGTCCATGTAATGACACACACATCCCTGTTCCCGATAGGCGGGATAGGTGAATGAGTAGGTGCAATGACCTGAGGTAAGTGAGAGCGGGTTCGGCTCCTATCCTGGGATGTCGGTGAAGAGTCCTCCGAGTGTTCCGTGTCGTCGGATGTCACTGAGATCCATCCTGGATGACTGCATCTCCGTAGGTACTCTCATATTGAGACGGGGATGTTGCCCTCCTGAGCCTTCCTACTGGGGCAGTTTCGTCAATAGGGAATGCAGGCGCCTTACCGTTGTTAGCCATGAATCTCGAGTTCCTGTAAAATCATCATGTGTAATTTGGTTTCTCTTAGCTCATGAAAATAATGATGATAGTATCTCATAATAGTAATTACAGTAGTAGTGATGGTAGTAATATCCATAATAAGTAACAATACCAGTTACAACAGGAATGAAATTAGTTTACAAGCTCTAGACCACCAAAAATTATTTCCAAAATTTATACTTGAAAGAAAGGTTTTAACACCACTTGGGAGATTGTGCCAGAATTCACGCGTCCGGTAAATTGATGATTACGTTGATCAAATGTAATCATCAATTTACCCGACCCACTCACTTCGACACATTCCAAAACAAGGACAGTCCTAGGGTATCAGGGTTGTAGCCTAGGGTCTACTAAGGTATTCCCGACTTCTCTACAACCTGTGGCTATGATACCAATCTGTCACACCCCGGGCCCAAGGAGGGTGGGACGTCGCAGACTAGCACAATTCATGGCAGCAGAAACTAACCACTCAAGAGCACACAAGGAGAGAAATCGCATGGCATTACATTTAAATAACATACCCGGGCTATGAATGTCTTGCCCAAACGTAAAATCAACACCCATTACAAATTATCCAAATTTAACATAACAATTCGAATGTCTAATAATGTTTTAAAAATCCAGTAATGCCATTGGTAGTCACGGTTCTAAGCCATTCATAAAGGGTTTCCATTAAAATCCAAGCTTCTATCATGGGTTACCTGAAACATGCTCAAAATGATTTTTGTGTCAACTATAAAGTTGGTGAGTTCAAGTGCTTAAAGTTCAAAAACGAAAGGGCTCTTTAGAATCCATAAGTTAATTTTAATAACATAAGTATCACTGTTGTGGGGTCACAATCAACCCTGCACTCAGCCCCGGCTAGCCTCTTCTAAACTTGTGTTATGCCGGTTATCCCATAGAGGAGATTAAGCCTCAAACAGTGTACCATACCTGCTGAGTGGTACACCATAGTATCTTATAAAACTTTTACATGACACAAATAACCCCGCAGGATCTCAGTGTGGTACCCTTCCTATTATGTCATTGGGTTATGACGGAAGTCACTGTGCGTGGGGGATTCCCTAAGTGATTATGATACAAGTAAGTGAAGGTTCTAACATTAGCCACAACATACAATAGCATCACATAATGGTACATAAATAAATTTTGTTCGAACATAGCATGCTTCATCCCAAAATAGTAGTAAAAAGGGAACACTAAACTCACCTTAGGTAACTCAACAATTCTTCAGTCACAGAAAGATTCAAGTCCTAGCATCCTATGATCTAGATACAAGTATTAAGCTAATGTACATAGACTATTGGAAGTGTAACTAAATGTATTTTATGGTCATAAGCTCACGTAGCTTCGTTTCTTAGGAGTTTGTGTCAAAAAGTTTTTTTTTTTAGGAAAGTTAGGGTTTTTGATATATGGATGACAAGTTATATGATTATTATAAGTTTGTTTATATTATAATAAGTTTAATAAGAGTTTTCTAGTCATAAGATTACTGAAATATAGTTATATTCACAAAATTTACACTTTGGTCCCTCAAGTTTCAAAATTTACAATTTTGACCCAAAAGTTTGCTTTCTTTCATTTCTTTACCCAATATGGAACTAATTAATTCCTAGGGTTTTTTT
Source organism: Flaveria sonorensis (assembly GCA_025506505.1). Lineage (NCBI taxonomy): Eukaryota > Viridiplantae > Streptophyta > Magnoliopsida > Asterales > Asteraceae > Flaveria > Flaveria sonorensis. Next base: position 29,165,971 of record CM046428.1, read on the forward strand.
TATCACTTTTAGGCCTGTTTTAAAATTAATATTTTCAGATTTTAGCTTGAGAAGTTTAAAACACAAAATTCAAGTTACCGGTTACGATAAAACCGTTAATTTAAGCATCTTGTTTAGATATTTTAATCAACCTATAACACTCAAGTATAACTTTTAAGGAATTCTAACAAAGGTTATAATCTGATTAAAATGAAGTTTTTGGGTTATTTGAGTGGGAACTTCGTTTTTAAATAACCCGTTAAAACTCGTTTTTACTCGAAACCGAACACTCTAATCCACTTTCTTTCAACTTTCCAACAAAATTTTACTTTGAGGTCTTTATCTTACTGAAATAATATGCATTTATAGGTCTTAGGATTGTTACACTATTTTTAGAAATTTATCCAAAAATCTCTCGGTTTAGGCTTATTTTTGTTAAATAAATTCATAAAATCACGTATTAACCGAAAAATTCACCAAATTCGGTTTTTAACACTAAAATACTTATTTTAGGGTCTGGAATTTATAGAACTTTCAAATCTTTTAATTTTGACCATTTTTGAGAATTTTACCACCTTTTCGGGTCACTAAATAGGGTCTTTGAGTCCATTTTACCATGCCTTTTTACCTTTTCAACCAATACCACGAATTTAGTAAGATTAATATCATAAAAATACTGGAACAAAGCAATATCCCACAGATTTCACATACATAGCACCATCGTAGCACCATCGTTGCCTTCTAGAGGGTGTTTTACATCATTTGCACATGTGTAATCATCATGGTTTAAGTTCGAACATCGTTAAACCTTTCTGTAATGTTTAGACCAGATTATTATAATGTTCATAAGATGATTTCAAGGAGGTTTTAACATAGAATGAGGGGTTGTTCAAGTCAAGTAGTCAAATGTGGGCTAAAATACATGAAAAAGGAGGGTTTTCGGGTTCAAATCATGTGCACCAACTCATGATTTGCTGGCATTTTGAAGAATGTACCTTTTATGAAGTTGTGAGTCTCGCTATAATAGTGATATGGTCACAAGATTCTGTTTTAGGAACAAGAAAAGTGAGACTTAAGGTTGAAAAGTGGGAAAAATCACAAGAATGGTTTTATTCGAGAAAGTTGAACCTTACACTTTAAGGATGGGGCATTTTTAGGTTGACTCCAAGAGTTTGCAAGTTGCTGGTTCGCGAGTTAGAGCTGAAACTTCGTGTTCTAGCGAGAATCTTGTGTGGTGGCACACTTTAGCTCCTCCTCTAGCCGGTTTAACTCCCGATCGATGTTGTGCTTGAAGAAGGCTTTGAACACTTGATGAAGATGGTGAAGAAGTTGCAGAAAGCAGGAGAGGCAGAGAGAGTTTTCGAGAAAGAGAGAGAGTAAGATAGAGTGGAGTGCGCGGTTATGAAAATATAGAAAGAAAATATGGGGAGGGTGGAGTGTGTAAGCGGGTTTGGGGAATTCGAGGGGAAGTGTGGTTGGTGAGTGGGGGCTGCCAAATGCATGGGCTGACAATCCCATGCATTGGGTGATATTGGTGGTGCTAAGACCGATCAATTAGTCTTCAAGAAAGTTTTTGAAAATAAAATTTTAAAATGTTAAGTGTTAGACTTCAGAAGATAGAAAATTTTCGGTTGCACAGTGCCAATGCGCCTGTATAGTGCCCATGCACCCACTGCCAATGCGCCTGAATAGTGCTAATGCACCCACAGCCAATGCGCCCGCACAGTGCTTTTGCGCCTGAATAGTGTTAATACGCCCACTGCCAATGCGCCTGAACACTGTTAATACGCCTAAACAGTGGTCAAGCGCCTAAGAAAAAAACAAAATGCTGAAGACTAGGATTTATATTTTTATGTAATATTATCAGGGTAGTTTAGCCAATTAGCATTTTCTAGCCTCGGGAATTAGTTTCTAGACTAAGGCCAGTCCTAATGGAATCATCTAAGAAAATTAAGCACACAAACAATTAATCACAGATGAAAGAAGATACATAAATATAATAAAATAATGAAAATGAAACAATGGCAACTTAAATTTATTTTTTTGAAGTCGGTCCTAGGAGTTAGTTGTTACAGCTATTATGCATACCGAGCAAAATATTTTTGAAGTAACCGTGAGTTTCAGCATGTTGTTCGATGGTGCTCTGTTGTTGTATGTTTTAGAGGTTCTTATTGGTTATGTTTGATGTTTAGCATGTTTTAGTGTTTGTAGCATGGTAGATTTATCTTAAGATGTGCTAGATCGATGTTTGGAGGTTGTTTGTAGAATTTGTTATATTTCAGATTGTTGGTCATGCTCCCAGATTGTTTCCATGCTAACTGACCCCATGCGCCTAAGTGTTGGCCATGCGCCCCAGCAGTGCCCATGTGCCCAGAGTTACCCATGCGCCAAAGTGTTGGCCATACGCCCCAGCAGTGCCCATACGCCCAGAGTTGCCCATGCACCTAAGTGTTCATGAGCCCAAGCAGTATTCATGCGCCTGCATAATGATCAAGCGCCCACATAGTGCCCATGCGCCAGAGTTGCCCATGCGCCCCAGCAGTGCCCATGCACCCAGAGTTGCCCATGTGCCTAAGTGTTCATGCGCCCAAGCAGTATTCATGCACCTGCATAGTGATCAAGCGCCCGCAGAGTACTCATGCGCCTAGACTGTTCATCGACATTTTGTGCTCATGCGCCTAGGCTGTTCTTATGCATTTTGATGCTCTTGTGCCTAAGATGATTATCCGCATTTCTTTGTAGACTTTGGAATTCTGGGTTTGTGAGGTAGGGGTTGTGCTAAGTTCTGACGTGATATGACGGTTATACCTGATGTACTGTGCATGTTTGTGTGTTGCTGATGTTTATGATATGTATGATGTGACTTCACCTATTATGTATGAGTACGTAAATATTATGAACGAAAGTGGAAGATAATGAAGATGAGAAAGGAAGTAATGGACGAGAGATCCTTGTCGCGTACCCCGGTATTGTGTCAGCCTTTGGGCACGAGTCGGGGGTTTGTTACAGGCCCCGACAAAGTATCAGCTTTCGAGTATGAGTAGGGGGTATTGCATGAGAAAGGATGGAATGTGAAAGAGATGAGACCTTGTTGCTCACTCCGGTACTGTGTCAGCTTTCGAGCATGAGTAGGGGGTTTGTTTACAGGCCACGGCACAGTATCAGCTTTTGAGCACGAGTCGGGGGTATTGCATGAGACAGGATCTGGATGATGGTAAAAGAGGTGATGAATAATAATGATGAACGATGATGAAGATAATATTAATTATTATCAATGTGTACGTATGATGTGTGATCACGAACGAAAGTAAAGGTTATGTTTTAACGAAAGTAAAATATTTTATTTATAAAACTAGAACTCACTCAGCGTCGTTGAGTTTTTGTATGCATAATAGTTGGCAGGTATTTTGTTGATGCTGAGGAGGTGCAGGCATGGATGCATAAGCTACTGGGAGCGTTTGAGGCTGGCATTCATATTTTGATATGATGTTGTACTTTGAAATTTACATGAATGATGTAATGAAATGATATGTTTAACTTATAAATGAGAAGTTTTTAAATTCCGCTACGATAATGATGTATCTTTTAAATGTTTTTATGCAATGATTGACCACAAATGCGGGGTTTCCGGAAACGGGGCCTTACAAGTGGTATCGAGCCAATGTTTAGAGAATTGGGTAAAATATTTCAAAGAACCTAAACTTAAACTGAGAATGGGGACCAAGGAAAGGGATGTCAGTCCTAGTAGCTACGTGCCTGCATGTAAAGGTTTTACGTAAACTTTTATAAGTTATGAAAAGGGGGATTATGTGCTCGTGTTATGTGGTTTATGTGCTTTTGTGTAGATTTAGATACTGATGTAGTCAGGATAGGAAATGCTTGGGGGTGAAGAGTAAAGTAAATAGCTAATCATAACTGACCACTGTAATTAGGGACTTACTATATTTGACATAATCTGAGCTATTACCTTGAATGACCATGTTGATGTTTAAATCTTGTAGTGTTTTGTGAGGCTTCACGAGGTGGATAAGACACCCGGCCTCTCATACCACCAATATTGTCCGCTTCGCCACGGGTGAGCTCACGGATTTGCTTTTGGTTGCCCAGGTGAAAACTTCCCAGGGAGGTCCCATCCATGGATGCTGCCACCTGAGCACGCTTAACTGTAGATTCTCCTCTCATCCACACCAATACACCCAAAACGTGTTGGTGATATTAGAGACCAGACATTCCTTATGAACCAAGAATCTTTCCTGTCCACGGCTGATGTGGGATATATGTAGGGTGTCACAATTACCCCCCTTTGGAATCATCTTCCTCGATGAGCCGAGAAGTCACCATCCTTGGTGAGGAATGTCCCACATCTCGAATGGCACAGGAGTGGCTCTCATACCAGTCTATCACAACCCCCCGGACAGGCTCCGGCCGTGACTAACTAATATAAACACAATGTAGCGGAAAGGTAATAATAATCCATTAAGTTGTCATACAATCATCCACATTAATTAATTCTAAAGCTCGTCAAGTGTTTTCTAATCCCGATTACATCAACATGATTTAATTGTCCCAAATGATATTATCTAGAAATAGGGTGTTGGCTAATCTCCAAATATCCAGTTTAGTCATCTCCTAGCCATGATCACTCGGCCATTTCATTCTTCTCCTGAAATACACACCCAAAAATACATCAACATAATGTTGGTGAGCTTATGAGTTTACAACACAAGTCTCAATATTTCATAAAAATAAGTTATCATATTCATGATGCACAAGAGAAAGTATCACATCAAACCTGCCCGGTGACCCTCCCGAGTGCTAAACATCCCCTAACCCATACCCCTTATTGTTATGGGCTCGAATGTGTCCTGATAAGCACATATAATTTTGCAATAATTTGTGACACAGTAATTTTTGAATCTCAATGGGGGGTTTCCCTATCCATAGGGCCCATTGTGTGCGGGGGATTCCCAAATGGTACTATCTACAAATCACGCGGCTCCCACTGGGGTTAATGATTATGCTCATGTTCAGGGACAAGACCAGGTAGTGTTGCACCATAATAACATAAAACCTGCGAGTATGTATTTCACCCCAAAAGTTATGAAGTAAAAAGGGGTCATGAATCTCACCTTCGCTTGACCTTAGCGTGAGCGTTTGGTTTAGGGAGCTACAACCGACAAGGTTTCCTAAGTTCATTTTTACAGATGTTAGTTCTATTTCAATCAGTTGAGTAACTCTAACCCCTCTAGTTCAGGTTTACATTACGCGGTTAGGCGATTTTCATTACATATGTGTAATTTGGTTCAACCTTTGTAATTTGAAGGTTTTGGTTTGAATGTTAGGTATGTTTGAGTTATTAAATATTAATATTAGATTATACATTTGCCTGTAACACCCGGCCACTCATACTACCAATATTGTCTGCTTCGCCACGAGGAGCTCACGGATTTGCTTTTGGTTGCCCAAGTGAAAACTCCCCAGGGAGGTCACCCATCCCTGGATTGCTGCCACCTTTGAACGCTTAACTATGGAGTTCTCCTCTCATCCACAGCCAATACACCGAAAACGCGTTGGTGATATTAGAGACCATACATTCCTTATGAACCAGGAATCTCTCCTGTCCACGACCGATGTGGATATATGTAGGGTGTCACAATCACCCCCCTTTGGACTCATCATCCTCGATGAGCCCGAGAAGTCAACATCCTTGGTGAGGAATATCCCACATCCTGAATGGTACGGAGTGGATCTGATACCATTTCTTTAACACCCGGCCTCTCATACCACCAATATTGTCCGCTTCGCCCACGAGGAGCTCACGGATTTGCTTTTGGTTGCCCAGGTGAAAACTTCCCAGGGAGGTCAGCCATCCCTGGATTGCTACCACCTGAGCATGCTTAACTGTGGAGTTCTCCTCTCATCCACACCAATACACCCAAAACACATTGGTGTTATTAAAGACCAGACATTCCTTATGAACCAGGAATCTCTCCTGTCCACTCCGATGTAGGATATATGTAGGTGTCACAGTGGATGTCGAGGTGACGTGTGTTAGACCGCGTGTCACGAGGAGCAGAGCTAAGACTGCTAAGAACGGCTCCTGAAGAGCCAAAGCTTCATCACCAGGACGGTGAGGATGAAAGTGCTAATCCTAAGGCCTCAATGGGGAAGCAGTAGCGAGGAGTTCATCAGGTCATGCAGACGATTCTGCCAACTGTAGTGACCGAGGTTATTAAGTTGAAGGAGGATGAAAGAAGGAGCTGAAAAGAGGAGACCGCTAGACGAGGAGGCGACCAGAGACTGATATGGTTTTCTCCAGTGACGATGAGGGGGAGGAAGCTATGCATGAACTATGAAGGGATGCAGCTATGGGGCATTCCAAAGTGCAGGCCCCCTATGTTTGATGGGAATGGGAGTGCGGCGGCTGCTCATCGTTGGGTGAGGGAGATGGAGGCATACTGGACATTAGCGAGTGCTGCGGGATCAGAAGGTGAACTTCGATCCCCACTCATTTGTGGATTAAGCCTTGTGCTGGTTGGCAACCTTGTCCAAGCCGAGGGTACCAGGTCAATCTGGAGGATGAGGTGGAATGAACTGAAGAGGTTGGTAATTGAGGAGTTTTGCCCTCATAGGGTGCTTGACAAAGTTGAGAGAGAGTTTCTGCAGTTAGAGGAGGGAACGATGACGCACCAGGAGTACACCACGAAGTTCAACGAGATGGCAAGGATAGTGCCAGATCAGGCGACGCCTGTGTTACAAAAGATCAAGAGGTACATTCAAGGTGTGCCGGTAGATATCCGCAGACATCTGATCGCTTCCCGTCCAGGTATGTTTAGGTCGGTGGTTGACCTAGCGGGGAGGCTGTATGACGAGCGAGAGGCGGTGGCGATAGTGGATGAAGAGAAAGAGCGGGGCTTTGTTAAGAATGGGAATGGAAGGCGGGATAATGATGGTGGATTTATGACTAGAGGTAAGACGATGAGGGTCGATGATCAGAAAATGAGAACAGGGAGGGAAGAAGCATACAAGAAGTGTGGGAGAGGCCACGAGGGGGAGTACAGGTGGGGATCGAACATCCGCTTCCAATGTGGGAAAGAGGGTCACAGGGTTAGGGATTGTCACATGGCTAGATGTTACAGATGTGGTGGGACTGGGCATATGAGCAGAGACTGCAAGAAGTCGAGGGCAGAGAGCTCCGGTGCAAGGAAAGGGGCTGAAAAGGAGAGCAGAGGATGAAGGTCAGAGCATTCGCTATGACCGGGAGGAGGCTAGAACGGACTCCAACATGATGTCAGGTACCTTTCTAGTAAATTAAATTGTGCATCTGTGCTTTGGTCGTGGTGCTAGCTGTAGTTCATTCCTGCTGCCTTCTGTGATAAGTTTTGCAGCGTTAGGAGAAGCAGATCGTGAGCCCTTCAATGTAGAAATTGCTATTGGTAAGTCCACTAGGTTACCTGATGCCCTAGAGGATTGCGTGATAGAATTAGGAGAGCACGTGTTTCCTGCTAGACTATTCAGGACGAATCTAGAATGGATTGATGCGTGCCTTGGAAAGGATTGGCTAGCAGCCTATGAGACAAACAAGGGTGTCATGAGAAGATAGTTTGATCAACCGCGCCGGACAAGAGTTTGGTTGCCAACCTACGACGATAGAGTAATGATGAAGGCCTATCCATGGGAAGGGGATCATCAGATTCAGAAAGCAAGGAAAGCTAATACCAAGGTATATAGGGCCATTCTAAATTGTTGCTCAGGTAGGAGAAGTGGCCTATCGACTATAGCTACCCGATGAGTTAAGTGGAATTCACCCGATGTTCGGTGTATCTCATCTAAGAAAGTGCTTAGCCAAGGAGGACATGATTGTGCCACTAGAGAATATCGAGATGGACGAACGACTCAACCACGTGGAGCAACTGGTGGCCATTACTGGTAAAAGGGAGAGAAGCGGTGAAGAGAAGGGTGGTTTCATGGGTGCGAGTATAGTGGATCCCAATAAGACTTGTAAAGGACAAGCTAACTACTCATATTCACTCAATAAGAATCTAGAATCAAATTACACTTACCGAATGAAACTAATGAAACGTCAAACAGGAAACGCAATGTGTGATCGATAAAAAAGTAGTCAAATCAAGTTAACTCGTCCTAGTATGTAATATTTCCTTGTATTTCAATAAAAAAATGCAACTACGGATAGGTGCATTAAAGTATTCATGCAATATTAACATAATACATGGGAAAAGAAATACGTACAAAAAGACATTAAATAATTATAGTTCTCGCAGAGATAGTTATTTATTTTCCCTAATAACCTTCAATTCTATGGAGTTTTGATCCTCAAACCTTGTCAACATACTTGAAGCCAAATTTCATCAAATCTTGCTATAATGATGACTAAAATCACACTAATCAATCACAAATGGAACGTATGTAACGCCCCGAATTTTCTATTGAAGGCGAAGTTCTCGCGCGAGTGATAAAGTTCTCGCGTGGAGGCAGTTTTCGCTCGAATAAAAGTTCTCGCGCGAGAACAGCTGTGATGAACTTAATCAATCACAAATGGAACGTATGGCTTAATGATGAACTTAATAATAAAGAATTAAAGTACGTATGTAGATATATTATATATATCATGATAGTTAAAGGCTAAAGAGCGATGTTAATTCACATGTGAAATGCAAAAGAATAGTTACCCTGTTACCCTGTATAGCACAGTTGTGAAAACGTTAAAGCGCTAAAGAAGTCTTGCAAGCACTTGATAGGAGTTACACTGTAAGGCCCCATTCCCGGGACGCTTACAGCTGGACCGTCATCGCATAAAATATTTAAAGCATACATTACTTTTGTAGCAGAATTTAAAACTTTCATTAATAATTTAAAACATATCATTACGTTACATCATTCGTTTACATTTCGAAATACAACATCATATTAAAAATGTGGATGCCAGCCTCAAACGTCCCCAGTAGCGTATTCATCCATGTTTGCAACTCCTCAGCATCAACAAAGTACCTGCCAACTATTATGAATACAAAAAGTCAGTGACGCTAAGTGAGTTCTCGCTTTATAAATAAAAATATTTTACTTTCGGTAAAACAACCTTTTTACTTTCAATCGCGGTCACACATCATACGTACACATTGTTAATAATTAATTATCTTCGTCATCGTTTATCATTAAAACAATACATACTTACTATCATCCAAATCCTGCCTCATGCAATACCCCCGACTCATGTCCAAAGACTGATACTATGCTGGGGCCTGTAAACAAACCCCCAACTTATGTCCGAAGACTGACACAGTACCGGGGTACGCGACAAGGATCCCATCTCGTATGCAACACCCCCGACTCATGTCCGAAGACTGACACAGTACCGGGGAGGGCAACCCGACCTCATCTCTTTCACATGCCATCCTGTCTCATGCAATACCCCCGACTCATTTCCGAAGACTGATACTATGCCGGGGCCTGTAAACAAACCCCTGACTCATGTTTGAAGACTGACATAGTACCAAGGTACACGACAAGGATCTCATCTCCTTCACATGCCATCCTGTCTCATGCAATACCCCCGACTCATGTCCGAAGACTGATACTGTGCCGGGGCCTGTAAACAAACCCCCGACTAGTACTGGGGTACGCGACATGGATCTCATCGTAAGTTACCTCCATTCTCATCATTCGTTATCTTTTACTTTCATTACATAATACTTTACGTACATTCATACTTCATATCACGTAAAGTCATAACATCATACATAACGTATTACATAACATAATACATGCATTTTGAAAACCGTTAAACATGGAAAGATAACCCATCGCACACCTCATAATCATCACATCATCATGCATAGCACATCAAGCACAAGCCATTACATCACAACAGAACCTATTTCAACCATCTACCTCTAAAAAATCCTCAGAAATCCCTAAGTCCAAAATGGAGAGCAGTTGGACATCTCAGGCGCATGAGCGTAAAAATTCTAAAGAAAACAGCCTAGGCGCATTATCACTATGCAGGCGCATCAGCCCTGCTTAGGCGCATTACCACTATGCAGGCGCATCAGCCCTGCTTAGGCGCATTAACACATAGGCACATGAGCAATTCTGGGTGCATGGGCACTGCTGGGGCGCATGGTCAACACTTAGGCACATGGGCAACTCTGGGTGCATGGGCCACTGTTCAGGCGCATGGGCCACTGTTCAGGCGCATGGCCTACACTTAGGCGCATTGGCAACCTTGGGTGAATGACTACTATTTGGGCGCATGATCTTGGGCGCATGACATCAATTCAGGAGCATGGGAACATTCTGGGCGCATGACCAACAATCTAAAATTATAACCGATGCTACAAACAACACCCAAACATCGATCTAGCACATCCTAACACAGATCTAACATGCTACCAACACTAAACCATGCTAAACATCAAACATAACCTCAAAACAGCCTTAAAAACATACAACCATAGAACAACGGTCGAACAACATGCTGAAAACCCACGGGTACTTAAAAAATATTTTGCTCGCTATGCATAATAGCTTCAAACGCTTAAAAACCAGTAAAAAAAGGGGTTCAAGAACTCACCTGAAGCAACCTTCGGGCAACACACTTCCACCTGCAAATTCAGCTCCTAAAACCCACAAAAACAGGCACTTAGCACCACAAATCTCGGCCTAAAAGCTGAAAATTCGGTTGAAACCAAACACTAAATCCAAGAAAACTCACCTTTTAGCATATTCCAGCTTCTTCTCTCTCTAAAACCGGGAGTTCTTCTTCTTTCTTCCTTTTTCAGCCGAGAACATAGGTGGGTAGTGGGGGCATGGGCGGCCATGCCCTCTCTTTTAAACACAATTATTTTAAAGTTTGCACCTTGCACAACTTCAGTCCTTCAACTTGTGTTATTCCTCATTTCTTTCTTTATACTTTTATTTTCTCTTCTTTTTAATAAAATTCGAGGTGTTACAAGTCCACCCCCCTTATATAGGTTTCCTCCCCGAAACCTGTCGCTTCTCGAACAGTGGCGGGTAATGTTGTCTCATCTCTTTCTTGACATTATACGTAGGCTTAGACCCCTTCTAGGCTCCACTATACTCGCACATGTGAAACCACTCTTCTCCTTAGCCTGTCTCTCTCTTCTATCAGTAATGGCCATCGGTTGTTCCACGTAGTTGAGTCATTCGTCTATCTCGGTATTCTCTAGTGGCATGATCATGTCCTCCTCAGTTAAGCACTTTCTTAGATGAGATACATGGAATGTCAGATGAATTCCACTTCATCGAGTAGCTCCCGTCGATAGGCCACTTCTCCTACCTGAGCAACGATTCGGAATGACCCTATATACCTAGGTATTATTCCTTACTTTCTGAATCGGATGATCCCCACTCCAAGACGAGGCCTTCATCATTACTCCATCGCCGTAGGTCGGCACCAAACTCTTTTCGGGTGCGGTTGATCAAACCACCCTGTTGCAACACTCGGAGTTTGCCTCATAGGTTACTAGCCAATTCTACCCAAGGCACATATCAATCTACCTACATTCGTCCCGAACAATCTAGCAGGAAACACGTGCTCTTCCAATTCTACCGCACAAACTTCTAGGACATCAGGCAACCTAGTGGACTTACCAATAGCAATTTCTACATCAAAGGGCTCACCGACCTTCCTACTCCTAACATGCAACTTATCACAGAAGGGAGCAGGAATGAAACTACTACTAGCACCACAATCAAAGAACAGATGCACAATTTAATTTACTAGAAACGTACCTGACGTCACGTAGGAGTCCGCTCTAGCCTCCTCCCGGTCATAGTGAATGCTCTGACCATCATCCTCTGCTCCCCTACCTTGCACCGGAGCTTCCTGCCCTTGACTTCCTGTAGTCTCTGCTCATGTGTCCAGTCTCGCCACAGTCGTAACATTTAGCCATGTGGCATTCCCTTGCCCTGTGGCCCTCTTTCCCACATTGAAAGCAGATGTTCAGTCCCCAATTGCACTCCCCCTCGTGGCCTCTACCACACTTCTTGCATGCTTCTTCCCTCCCTGTTACCATCCTCCAATCCTCGACCCTCAACGTCTTACCTCCAGCCACAAATCCACCATCGTTATCCCACCTTCTATTCCCATTCCTAACATAGCGCCGCTCCTCCTCTACATCCACTATCGCCACCACCTCTCGCTCGTCATACAGCCTACAGCTAGTTCGACCACCGACCTAAACGTACCTGGCCGGGCAGTGATCAGATGTCTGCGGATATCAATCGGCAGACCTTGAATGTACCTCTTGATCTTTTGTGACACAGGCGTCACCTGATCTAGCACCAGCCTTGCCATCTCGTTGAACTTCGTTGTATACTGTTGGTGTGTCGTCGTTCCCGCCTCCAACTGTAGGAACTCTCTCTCAACTTTGTCAAGCTGTTTACGAGGGTAAAAATCCTCAATTACCAACCTCTTTAGCTCATTCCACGTTATCTTCCCGATTGCCCTGGTACCCTCGGCTTGGACAATGTTGTCCCACCAGCACAAGGCCGAGTCCACAAATGAGTGGGTAGCGAACTTCACCTTCTGATCCTCATGGCACTTGCTAATGTCCAGTACCGCCTCTATCTCCCTCACCCAACAATGAGCAGCAGCTGCACTCCCATTCCCATCAAACGTAGGGGGCTTGCATCTCTGAAATGCCCCGTAGCTCCCTTCACAGTTTCCTGCACAGCTTCCTCCTCCTCCTCATCACTGGGGATAACCATATCAGTCTCTGGTTGTTCCCTTCCCCTTAAACCTCATTCCTCACCACCTTGTCTAGTGGTCTTCCTCTCCTCAGCCTCCTTCTTCTCATCCTCCTTCACAGCTTTAATAACCTCAGTCTCTACAGTCGGCAGAATCGTCTGCATGACCTGATGAACCTCCTTAACCACTGCCTCCTTCATTGAGGCTATCAGATTAGCACTCTCATCCTCACCATCCTGGTGATGGAGCTCTGGCCCTTCAGGAGCCATCTCAGCAGTCTTAGCCTTGCTCCTCGTGACATGCGGTCTAACACCACGTCCACCCCGACCTCCACCTCGCGAAGCCTTAGAAGACCTACCGCCAGCCATCTAAACACTACAAGATTCAAACATCAACATGGTTATTCAAGGTAATAGCTCAAATTATGTTAAGTATAGTAAGTCCCTAATCACAATGGCCAGTTATGATTAGCCACTTACTTTGCTCTTCATTCCCCAAGCATTTCCTATCCTGACTACATCAGTATCTAAATCTACACAAAAGCACATAAACCACATAACACTAGCATATAACTCCCCTTTTCATTAACTTACATAAAACGTTTACGTAAAACCTTTACCTGTAGTCATGTAGCTACTAGGACTGGCATCCCTTTCCTTTCATCCCATTCTCAGTTTAAGTTTTAGGTTTTGAAAATATTTACCCAATTCTCTTAAACTTTGGCTCTAATACCAACTCGTAAGGCCCTGTTCCCGAGACGCATACAGCTTGACCGTCATCGTATAAAATATTTAAAGCATACATTACTTTTGCAGTGGAATTTAAAACTATCATTAATAATTTAAAACATATCATTACGTTACATCATTCGTTTACATTTCGAAATACCACATCATATTACCAGCCTCAAACGTCCTCAATAGCGTATGAATCCATGCCAGCAACTCCTCATCATCAACAAAATACCTGCCAACTATTATGCATACAAAAAGTCAGAGACGCTGAGTGAGTTCTAGTTTTATAAATAAAAATACTTTACTTTCGTTAAAACAACCTTTCTACTTTCAATCGCGATCACACATCATACGTACACATTGATAATAATTAATTATCTTCATCATCGTTTATCATCAAACAATACATACTTACTATCATCCAAATCCTGCCTCATGCAATACCCCCGACTCATGTCCGAAGACTGATACTGTGCCGAGGCCTGTAAACAAACCCCCGACTCATGTCCGAAGACTGACATAGTACTGGGGTACGCGACAAGGATCCCATCTCGTATGCAACACCCCCGACACATGTCCGAAGACTGATACTGTGCCGGGCCCGGTAAACAAACCCCCGACTCATGTCCGAAGACTGACACAGTACCGGGGAGGGCAACAAGACCCCATCACTTTCATAAGCCATCCTGTCTCATGCAATACCCCCGACTCATGTCCGAAGACTGATACTGTGCCGGGGATTGTAAACAAACCCTCGACTAATGTCGAAAGATTGACACAGTACCGGGGTAGGCGACAAGGATCTCATCTCCTTCACATGCCATCCTGTCTCATGCAATACCCCCGACTCATGTATGAAGACTGATACTGTGCCGGGGCCTGTAAACAAACCCTCGACTCATGTCTGAAGACTGACACAGTACCGGGGTACGCGACAAGGATCTCATTGTAGGTTACCTCCATTCTCATCTTTCATTATCTTCCACTTTCAATACATAATACTTTACGTACATTCATACATCATACCACGTAAAGTCATAACATCATACATAACGTATTACATAAAATAATACATACATTTTGAAAACCCTTAAACATGGATATATAACCCATCGCACACCTCATAATCATCATATCATCATGCATAGCACATCAAGCACAAGCCATCACATCACAACAGAACCTCTCTCAACCATCTACCTCTAGAAAATCCTCAGAAATCCCTAAGTCCAAAATGGAGAGCAGCTAGACATCTCAGACGCATGAGCATAAAAATTCTAAGGAAAACAGCCTATGCGCATTACCACTATGCAGGCGCATCAGCTCTGCTTAGGCGCATTACCACTATGCAGGCGCATCAGCCCTGCTTAGGCGCATTAACACTTAGGCACATGAGCAATTCTGTGTGCATGGGCACTGCTTGGGCGCATGGTCAACACTTAGGTGCATGGCCAACTCTGGGCGCATGGGACACTGTTCAGGCGCATGGCCTACACTTAGGCTAGGGCAACTCTGGGTGCATGGGCCACTGTTTAGGAACTAGTAAAAACTAGTAAAAAGAGGGGTTTAAGAACTCACCTAAAGCAACCTTCGAGCAACACACTTCCACCTGCAAATTCAGCTCCTAAAAGCCACGAAAACAGGCACTTAGCACCACAAATCTTGGCCTAGAAGCTGAAAATTCATTTGAAACCGAACATTAACCCAAGAAAACTCACCTTTTAGCAGATTTCAGCTTCTTTTCTCTCTAAAATCGGGAGCTCTTCTTCTTTCTTCCTTTTTCACCCGAGAACATAGGTGGGTAGTGGAGCATGGGCGGCCATGCCCTCTCTTTTAAACACAATTACTTTAAAGTTTGCACCTTGCACAACTTCAGTCCTTTAACTTGTGTTCTTCCTCATTTTTTTCTTTATACTTTTATTTTCTCTTCTTTTTAATAAAATTCAGGGTGTTACATACACTTCAGTGTGCTCACTTGATAGGAGATATGCTTCGTACATTCTCACCCGGTAGGAGTTACACTTCGGTGTGCTCACCTGATAGGAGATATGCTTTGTGCATTCTCACCCGATAGGAGTTAGACTTCGGTGTGCTCACCTGATACGAGATATGCTTCATGCATTCTCACCCGCTAGGAGTTACACTTCAGTGTGCTCATCTGATAGGATATATGCTTCGTGCATTCTCACCCGATAGGAACGAAGCTTCGTGCTAATTTCAAATGATGCGGTAAAGTGAATGGTAAAGTAATGTATGGGTAACATAACAGTAATGTGAATGGTAAAGTAATGTATGGGTAACGTTATGGTAAAGTGAAAGGTAAAGTAAAAGTTATAGTTTGGTTATCGAACGAGTTCGATAACGATGTTGATGATGAATGAGATTAAAGTTTTTATGATGTTAATGCATGATACAGTTTTGTTAAAGTAAACCTAGAGCTCACTCAGCGTCGCTAACTTTTGTATGCATATTAGATTGACAGGTATGCTATACCTCTTTGGGGGTGAGCTTGGCATGGATAGGAGAGAGCTACTTGGCACATGATCGAGATTGGAATCCTGGCAAAGAGCTTTAGTTGGATAGCTAAAGTTATCTTTTGATGTATTTACTTAGAGATAGAAATTTTTGTACATTCTACTGTGTATATTAATGAAATTAATGGATGCCAGTGCCAGTAGCTTCATGGCAGGAAGGTTATGACTGTTAAGGGTTCCTTGAGGTTGTAGTTCTTGTAGTGAGATTGAGAGCTGATGTGATTCAGGATAGGAAACGATTAGGACATGAAGAGTAAAGTAAGTAGTTAATTACAACTGGCCATTATCATTAGAAACTTACATTACCTAACATGATCTGAACTATTACCTGGAATGATAATGTTAGCTTTTCGTATCTTATAGCAAGCTATGGCTAGAACAAAAAGTACTCGAGGAGGTGGTCGTGGTGGTAGGGGTAGACCACCAGTCACCAGGAACCAAAAGCAGACGACTGAAGAGGTGCCTATGGACTCTGTTCACACTGCTAGCGAGGAAAACTCTCATCACTCTGGAAAGAGGATTACCTTGGAGCCTGTTGTCAGAGAGGCTATCGCCGAAGAGGTCCACAAGGTCCTTCAGGACATCATGCCTTCGATCATGACTGAGGCCATAAAAGAGGTATCCAAGGAGTGGATCTTGGAGGCAAAGAACAAAGCTAGCAAGAAAGATAGTGAACGTACCGGAGAAGGCTTGGGGAAGGATCGAAGGACGAGGGGGAGGAAACTGGT
The DNA here is from genome assembly GCA_025506505.1 of Flaveria sonorensis. NCBI lineage: Eukaryota > Viridiplantae > Streptophyta > Magnoliopsida > Asterales > Asteraceae > Flaveria > Flaveria sonorensis. The sequence goes on from CM046428.1 coordinate 29,182,676, forward strand.
GGGGATTTAGCCAAAGGGTGTTCGTATTGCATCTTCAAGAGGTGTAATCCTCCATCCCTGGATGGCAAGGGTGGTGCTATTGCTACTCTCCAGTAGGTGTCTGAGATGGAAGCGGTGATTGAGATCAGTGAATGTAGGGCTGACCAGGCTGTGAAGTTTGTAGCTCACTCATTTATTGACAAAGCTATTCATTGGTATAACACCATCAAGCAGACTAAAGACTCTCGTGAGTTCAAGAACATGAAGTGGAATGACCCGAAAGAGATGGTGATGAGAAAGTTCTGCCCTCAGAATGAGATCGATAGGGTGGAAAGGGAATTTTTGGGTTTTAAAGCTGGGAGTATGACCCACAGGCAGTACATATCTCGCTTCAACGAGATGGCTAGGTTGGTGCCTCACCTGGTGAGTACTGAGGAGAAGAGGATGAAGTGCTATGTGCAGGGTTTGCCTTCGAAGGTCAGGACGTATGTAAAGGCAAGTAGGCTGAAGACCTTTGAGTCTTTGGTGGAGTTGAGTGGGATAGTGTATGACGATGTGGTGGCTGATGAGCCCGTCAAGGAAGTGAAGAAGAAGAGTTGGTCGAGAAATATAAAACAAGAGAGAAATGAGAGGTCTGCTGCTCAAGCCAAAAAGATAAAGGTGGAGTCCTCCGGTGATTACTGGAAATGTGGGAGGAAGCATGCTGGTGATTGCAGGCTCGGTTCGAGTCTATGTTATAGATGTGGGAAGACGAGGCATTTATCTAAGGATTGCCCTAGTTCGGGAAAGTGCTACAACTATGGCATGTTGGGGCACTACAGCCGAGAGTGTAAAGAGGTTAAAGTGGTTGACTAGGCCAGAGGAAAGGAGGCTGAGAAAGAGAATAAAGCTGGTGACAAGCCAAGGGCCAAGGCTAGGGCTTTCATGATGACCAAAGAGGAGGCCAGAGGGGAACCTGATGTTCTGTCAGGTATGTTCCCGGTTAATAACATACTTGCTTCTGTTCTGTTTGATTCTGGTGCAAGTAAGAGTTTTATAGCTGCCACCTTCTATGATGTGATGAATGCTAAGGCCAAAGAAATAGATCATGTGTTTAAGGTAGAGATTGCCATTGGAAGGTCATAGATTCCCCGCTAGGTTGTTTGTTATGACCCTAGGAGGGTTGACGTCGTGTGGGTATGGACTGGTTAGCCACCTACTAGGCTAACATAGTTTTTCAGAAGATGATTCAGATGAAAGTGCCCGACGGTAGCTTAGTCATGATTTACGATGACAGGATCTGTTAAGTTCCGAAGATGATTTCTATGATAAAGGTTGACAAGTTTATGAGACGAGGGTGCAAAGCATTCTTGGCATACGTTAAAGATACTAAAACTGAAACTATAGAGTTGATAGATGTGTCCGTGGTGTGTGCCTTCCCGGATGTTCCTTGATGACTTGACAGAGTTACCACCCGATCGGGAGATAGAGTTTCAGATCGATCTTGTGCTAGGAGCTCAGCCCGTTGCTAAAGCGCCATATCGTCTAGCTTCTCAGAGTTGAATGAGTTATTAGCCCAACTACAGGACCTTCTCGATAAAGGATTTATCAGACCAAGCATTTCTCCTTGGGGTGCTCCGGTGTTGTTCGTGAAGAAGAAGGATGGTAGCATGCGTATGTGTATAAACTACAGGGAGCTGAATAAGCTCACGGTGAAGAATAGATACCCGTTACCTCAGATTGATGATCTGTTCGACTAGTTGCAAGGTGCAAGTTGGTTCTCGAGGATCGATCTTCGATCGGGTTATCACTAGCTAAAGGTTAAGGTGCTGAATATCCCAAAGACTACATTCGGACACGATATAGGCATTATGAATTTCTCGTTATGTCATTTGGTCTAACCAATGCTCCTACAGCATTCATGGACTTGATGAATAGGGTTTGTCAAGTGATGCTCGACAAATCCATGATAGTTTTCATAGACGATATCCCGATCTACTCGAAGAATAGGGAGACCACGCCTGTCACCTCCATGAGGTGTTGGAGACTCTAAGAAGGGAGAAGTTATATGCGAAATTCTCCAAATGCACATTTTGGTTACGTGAGGTGCAGTTTCTGGGTCATGTGATTAAACCAGAGGGAATCATAGTTGATCATGCTAAGGTAGAGGCGATGATGAAGTGGAATTTGCCTAAAACGCCATCTCAAATCCAAAGCTTCCTCGAATTTGCTGGTTATTACCGGAGATTCATCCTGGATTTTTCCAAGATTGCATCGCCGTTGACCAAGTTGATAAGAAAAGATATGATGTTTGAATGAGGCGACAGTCAAGAGAATGCGCTCATGGAGTTAAAGAAAAGATTGACACAAGCTCCAGTGTTAACATTACCGGAAGGGAATGAGGAATTGGTTGTCTATCCCGATGCTTCTTATCAGGGGTTAGGGTGCGTGCTAATGCAGCGAGGTAAAGTCATAACATATGCATCTCGACAGTTAAAGGTTCACAAGGTGAACTACCCTATTCACGATCTGGAGCTGGCTGCTGTGGTATTCGCGTTAAAGATACGGAGACACTACTTATATGCTGTCAAATGTACGATTTTCACGGACCACAAAAGCTTAAAGTATTTCTTTGAGCATAAGGATCTTAATATGAGGCATAGACGATGGATGGAGCTCATATAGGATTACGACTGTGAGATTCATTATCACCCGGGTAAGGCTAACGTGGTAGCTGATGCCCTATGCCAGAAGGAGGACCGGGAACCTATTCGGGTGAGATCTTACCAGTTGATTGTGACACCTGATGTGATAAGGCAAATTTGCAAAGCTCAGAAAGAAGCTCTAAAGCCCGAGCACGTTAATGAAGAAAGGATGAAGGGGCAGATCGCGAACCTAGAAGAAAACGCCAATGGTGTCAAAACTAGGTTTGGGCGCATGTGGATTCCTAGACATGGAGGTTTGCGAGAGAAAGTGTTAGATGAAGCCCACAAGACTCGCTACTCCATTCACCCTGGAACCAACAATATGTACCATGATCTAAAGAAGAATTACTGGTGGCCGGCAATGAAAGCCGACGTAGCAAGGTATGTAGAAAGGTGCTTGACCTGTCTCCAGGTTAAGGCCGAGCATCAGAAGCCGTACGGGAAAATCCAACCCTTGGAATGTAAGGCCCCTTTCCCGGGACTCTTACAGCTGGACCGTCATTGCATAAAATATTTAAAACATACATTACTTTTGCAGCAGAATTTAAAAAAACTTTCATTAGTAATTAAAAACAGGTCATCACATTACATCATTGTTACATTTCAAAATATGACATTATAACAAAACGTGGATGCCAGCCTCAAAACGTCCCCAGTAGCGTATGCATCCATGCCTGCAACTCCTCAGCATCAACAAAATACCTGCTAACTATCATGCATACAAAAAGTCAGTGACGCTGAGTGAGTTCTAGTTTTATAAATAAAATACTTTAATTTCGTTAAAACCACGTTTTACTTTCCTTCACGATCATGCATCATACGTACACTTTGAGAATAATTAATTAATATCTTCATCATCGTTCATCAGTCAATACAATACTTATTATCATACGAATCAGATGATACCCCTCTCCACGACGAGGCCTTCATCATTAATCCATCGCCGTAGGTCGGCACCGAACGCTTGTCGGGTGCGGTAGATTAAACCATCTTCTTGCGACACTCGGAGTTCTGTCTCATAGGCTACTAGCCAATCATCGAAGGTGTACACCTATCCGCCTAAGTTCGTCCTGAACAGTCAAGCAGGAGACATGCGCTCTCTCAATTCTATCACGCAACCCTCTAGGGCATCAGGTATCCTAGTGGACTTACCAGTAGCAATTTCTACATCGAAGGGCTCATCAATCATTCTACTCCTAGCATGCAACTTACCACAAAAGGCAGCAGGAATGAAACTACTAGTAGCACCATAATCAAAGCATAGATGCACAAATTTAAATTACCAGAAACGTACCTGAGTCACGTCGGAGTCCACTCTAGCCTCCTCCCAGTCATAGCGAATGCTCTGACCTTCATCCTCTGCTCTCCTTCCTCACACTAGAGCTTTCTGCCTCGACTTCTTGTAGTCTCTGCTCATATGTCAGTCTTGCCACAGTCCTAACATTTAGCCATGTGATAATCCTCTCCCTGTGCCCCTCTCTTCCATACTGGAAGCAGAAGTTTGATCCCCACCTGCACTCCCCCACATGGCCTCTACCACACTTCTTGCATACCTCCTCCCTCTCAGTTATCCTCTTCCAATCATCGAACCTCATCGTCTTACCTCCAGCCACAAATTCATCATCATTATTATCCCGCTTTCCATTCCCACTCTTAACATAACCTCGCTCCTCCTCTTCATCCATTATAGCCATGTTGGACCAAAAGAACCAATGAGCCTGATCAGAAAAACCTTTAAGTCCCACGGACATTACAACAACTGAAGTAGTCTGCAACAGCTGAAGACATCAGCTGATAACAAGGTCTGAAGACAAAGTCTGAAGTGAAAGAGCTGAAGACAAAGTCTGAAGTGAAAGAGCTGAAGACAAAGTCTGAAGTGAAAGAGCTGAAGACAAAGTCTGAAGTGAAAGAGCTGAAGACAAAGTCTGAAGTGAAAGAGCTGAAGACAAAGTCTGAAGACAAAAGCTGAAGACAAAGACTGAAGACCAAGTTTCAGATGATTGTCACAACAGCTGAAGAAGACCTCTTCAGTAGTTGTGATGGTTTCCTTTCAGTAGTTGTAGTTTCTTTTCTGTACTTGTAGTTTCAGTAGTTTTATGTTTCTTCGTGTACTTAGAATAATCTGAGATGTTCTCAGTTGTTGTGAACATTCTCAGTAGTTTGCTTACTTTCAGTAGTTTGTAATAATTCTGTTAGATGTCACTATCAAGTGACATCAGCAGACGTCACATTCCTATATATAAGGAATGCTGACCTAATTGTAATCGGTGCAGCTTAGGAAAACCTAGCAGCCGCCACACCGAAGCATGTGTGCATGAATGTTATTATCCTTTGCAGAAAACCCTATATCTATATAACCGTGTACTGTTCCATTGAATATTTATTGTGTTCTTGCTATATTTGCTTAATTCTTGCTCTAATTCCGCTGTGATTCAACTCTAATTGATCAAACTTAGATCACTGATCCTAACAATGGTATCAGGCAATCATTGATCGGTTTAACAATTGATCTAAACTATTTGATATCTATGTTTGATATCGATATTAGCATATTGCAAGAATTGGTTATAAAGATTGATTTTCTGCTGCTTCTGGTTATTTAATTTGAGTTTCTTCTTGGTTCTTATTGAGTTTGTTGTGTTTTTGTGCAAAATCTTTTGAAACTTGATTGATTTGGTTTGAATCTGAGAATGACTACTCCATCTAATGATCCTCACAATACTGGCTCCTCAACCAAGCCTCCGATGCTGGTTAGGAGTGAGTATAACATATGGCAACGAAGAATGCTCCATCACCTGTCTGTTAACAGTTCAGGTTGTTGGACATCTGTGGTTCATGGTCCACACAAGCCTATGGTGAACAATCCGGAGACCAATCAAATGGTTCCGAAGAAGAAGGAGCAATACTCAGATGAAGATCGTAAACTGTTTGAGATTGATGCTAAAGCCCATGGAATTCTGGCCATGGCACTGCCGAATGAAATCTATTCTGGGCTTATGCATCATGAAACTGCTCATGACCTCTGGAATGCTTTGAAGGAACAATTCGGAGGAACTGATGAGGTCTTAGCAAACAACAGAGAAATCCTCGCCCAACAATATGAGACATTCTCTCATAGGAAGGGTGAGACACTGACTCAACAGTTTGAGCGTTTCTCCTGCTTGATCTCTGAACTGAAAATGGTCAAGCAAGAGTATACTAACAGCCAGATGAACAACAGATTCCTCAGATCACTGCCTGAGAGATGGGACACATACACCATTGTCCTACGCTCCAGTGCAAATCTGGATAGCCTATCTCTCACCCAACTCCATGGGAAACTGCTTACATTTGAAAGAGAGATAGAGCAGAAAAGGAAACTGGCATCATCAGGAAAGCTCTCTGATGACTTTGTACCAGGTAACACTGCCTTGGTCGGTCATGAGTCAGAATATGCTGGATCAGAAAGTCATTATGATGAGCATATAGATTTCTCTTCAAACAGTTCTGATCATGCATTTGTTGGTGTTGACAGTCATTCTGGGTGTAATAGTGATAATTTATGTTTTATCATGGATGATTTGCAAGGTATTGCTGATGATGATTTAGAAGAGATGGATATTTTGAGCCAAATGGCCCTGATCAATATCAGATCTCAAAAGTTCTACAAGAGAACTGGTAGGAAATTTCCAGGACTCTCTGGCAAAACCAAAGTTGGTTTTGACAAGAGTAAGTTGAGGTGTCACAAATGCCACAGGCTTGGGCACTTTGCAAGAGAGTGTAGATCAACTGGATCTAACTCCTCTGCACCCTTTGTGACCTTTCCAAGCAATAGTTCACAAAACAAAGGGCAACATCCTGCTAGTTCTGGTCATCACTCACAACCTCAATCTCCTGCATACTTTGTCCCTCAGGGTTCAATGCCATATCCTTATCCCTGCTATTATATGCCACAGCCAAATCCAGTTCATGTCCCTATAGCACAACAACCTCAAGCCCTACCTGAGCCTCAACCATCTCCATCACAATCTCAACCTCATCACAGCTTCTTCACACCAGGAGTTGTTGACTGGAGCAGCTTACCAGATGATCTTTCTGGTTTCAATGAGCAACTATCTGCTGGTGCTGGTCAACATGGTGGTGAACATCCTTTTGGGAATCTTGCTCTCATGGCCCTGGAGTCTACTGAGGGTTCCTGCTCAGATGCTTCATCTTCACAGGTAACCCAGATATCTTCTGAGGCTAAAGCCAAGTTATGTTCTGAATCATGCATAGCTGCCTTTGTCTCTATTAGAGAGGCAAATGTAGCTTTAATCATCAAAATCTTGAGCTTGAGAAAACTATTTCCAAAAGAAAAGATGAGTATGTGTCTGCACTTAATGACAAAGATGATGAGATTTACAAGCTTAAATGCCAACTTAATGATGAAAAGGCTAAGGTAGAGGTCATACTCGAGAACCACAGAAGTCTCAAAGAGACACTTGCAGCTACCCAAGTTGAGTGTGACCGATGGGTAACATCCTGCAAGGGATTTGAAATGCTTCTCAGCAAGCAAACAGCTTCAAATGTGAAGTTTGGAATAGGTTACAATCATACTGCACCACCTACTGATTTTACTTCAAAATCAATAGTAAAATCTGAAGGTGAAAGTAATTTCCAAACCACATCATCATGTGATTCATCCTCAAATGATAATACAAAATTAGAGGATGAAGTCAGTGTTAAGATCTCAGCAAATCAATTGCCTGATGGTTTAAATGCTGATAAACACATGAAGCTGAGAAATTCAGATGTTGTTCCTCAAAGTACTCCAAGTACTGAAGGGCAAGTCACAACATCTGAAAAGCATTTCAAATCTGATGAAATAAAAGGATTAACAACTGCTGAGGAATCTATCATACGGTCTTTCAGGACGGATAGAGAACAGCTGAAGAACAAGTCTTCAGTTGTTACCGATCCTTCAGTACTTAACACAAGTACTGAAAGGAGGAAAGTACTGAAGATCACACCTTCAGTAGTTTCCACTTCAGCAGTTGATCAATCCAAGATGAAGAATAAGCCATGTGAAATATGTGGTAAATTCAATCATCTATCTGATGAATGCTGGTACAAAAAGGGTTCCAAACTCAACAGAGATAAGCTCATTAAAGAAGAATAAATAAAATGAAAAATGAGTTTGAAACCAAGTTTGTACCACAGTCATCTAAAACTGATAAACCCAAGGCCTCACCAAAATCCAAAAAGAAGGATGGGGTTTATCAGAAAACAGCTGATAGTGTTCCTCATGATAAACATCAGACGAAGTCTGTGAATTTCAAGAAGGAGGAAATGGTGGGTCACAGGAACTCATCAAAAACAAGTACTGATGTGTCAAATGAGCTGAAGGCTTTAGCAACAAATCAGACACAACTTGTTATGATGGTTCAGCATTTGTTGGGGAGAGTTAACCAACTAGATGCACCTGTGATCAAACCACTGAAAAGGAAATCCAAGCCCAAATCTAAGAATTCCATTTCAGCACCATCTCCACCTTCATCAGCTGTTAATCATGAGAAACAAGTTATGGTTAAATCTGTTGATGAAAACATACCCAAAACCAAAAAGGTTTGGGTCTCTAAAGCTAACTAGTTTCTTATGATAAATGCAGGGTTCTTCAGCATGCCAAAGAAGCATCTGGTATGTAGACAGTGGAGGATCTATGCATATGACTGGGAGCAGTTCTCTTCTTAATGACTACTCTCAAGGAAAGAAGGGATTTGTCTCATTTGGAAATGATGCTAAGGGTTACATCATCGGGAAAGGATTTGTGTCAAATGGAGAAATCAGATTTGATGATGTTAACCATGTGGAGAATCTCAAGTATAATCTACTGAGTGTCAGTCAGATGTGTGATAAAGGGCATGTTGCACTTTTCACAAGCCAGAACTGCCGGATTCTGTCTTCCAAAGTTCTGAGGCTGATTGACAAGGTATTGGATGAATATACTCTCCTGAAGGCCAACAGGATAGGAAGAGTATATGCCTTGGATTTGTCAAAGAAGATTGATTTAAAAGGTCATCCTTGCCTGTTCTCCAAGGCCTCTCCTCAGGAATCTAAACTGTGGCATAGAAGGCTGGGTCATGTTAATCTCAAAAACATGAATCAGCTGATCCACAAAAGTTTAGTAAGAGGTCTACCAATAAAGGAGTTCCTCTGTGATGAAACCTGCACTGCTTGTTTAAAAGGAAAACAACACAAAGTCTCATTTCCTCCTATAGAAGAACCAAAGTCCACTGCCTGCTTGCAATTACTGCACATGGATCTCTTTGGTCCTGTGAGAGTAATGAGCATGGCAAAGAAGAAATACTGTCTGGTAATTGTGGATGATTACTCCAGATTTGTATGGACCTTCTTCTTGCATTCAAAGGATGAGGCTGCTCAGACAATTATTAACTTTGTGTTGTATGTTGAGAAGCAGTATTCCCTATCAGTCAAGTGTATAAGAAGTGATAATGGAACTGAATTTAGAAACCATACACTTGATGATTTCTACCTTTCAAAAGGAATCAAGAGGCAGTATAGCATCCCAAGGACTCCAGAACAAAATGGAGTAGTGGAGAGAAAGAACAGGACCCTAATTGAAGCTGCAAGGTCCATGTTGGCTGACTCTGGTTTGCCACTGACCTTTTGGGCTGAAGCTGTCAACACAGCATGCTATGTGCAAAATAGAGCTTTAGTGAATCAGAGGTTGATGAAGACTCCTTATGAAGTTCTACATCATTTGGCTCCTCTAATTTCATTCTTCAGAGCATTTGGGTGTCCTTGTTACATTCTCAACACAAAGGATCAACTCCAAAAGTTTGATTCTAAGGTGGATGCAGGGTATTTTGTTGGGTACTCATCCACTTGCAAGGCTTACAGAGTGTTCAACTGTAAGACAAAGATGGTTGAAGAAACCTTGCATGTGAAGTTCAATGAATCTCCTAAGGACAAAATCCCACAAAACCCTGTGGAGTTGTTTGATCTGGACATACTGCAATATGTTCCTTATCAGCCTCCAGCTGTTGCAGATCATGTGAATTCATCACCTTCTGCAGCTAGTCATCCATCTGGTGGTACTGATGTTCATGATGATCCCAGTACTCACCTATTCAAGTTTAGTGATCAACTGCCTGAGTCTACTCAACTTGATGTTCCTGTAGCTTCAGTAGCACCATCCACAACAAATGCTGATGAGATTTCTGAATCCTCTACTTCATTTGATATGCCATCTAACACTTGGTTTCAAGAATCTGGATCAACATCTGTTGCTGCTGAGCGTGCTACAAACACTTGCACAGATCTCATAGTGCATCAAGAGCTGAAGAATCACCCAACGTCTCAAATCATTGGTGATATCAATGCTGGTGTCTCAACTAGAAGTCAATTGTCCAACTTCTGCTTCTATGCTCTTTTCATCAGTCAGCAAGAGCCAAAGAACTATCATATTGCATTAAGAGACAATGGATGGGTTGATGCCATGCAGCTTGAGCTTCTTCAGTTCAAAAAGCAGCAAGTGTGGGAACTGGTTCCTCTACCCCCAGGTAAGTGTGCAATAGGCACTAAATGGGTGTTTAGGAATAAAACAGATGAAAATGGGCAAATTGTCAAGAACAAGGCCAGACTGGTTGTCCAGGGGTTTTCACAAGAAGAAGGTATTGATTATGATGAAACCTTTGCCCCTGTAGCCAGACTGGAGGCAATTAGATTGTTCTTAGCCTATGCTGCATTCCACAATCTTAAAGTTTTTCAAATGGATGTCAAAAGTGCATTTTTATATGGTAAAATAAAAGAAGAGGTTTATGTGTGTCAACCACCAGGTTTTGAGGATAATAAACATCCTGATTGGGTGTATAAACTTGATAAGGCTCTTTATGGGTTGAAACAAGCTCCTAGAGCCTGGTATGAAACACTGTCAAATTTTCTTCTTCAGAATAATTTCACTAGAGGCTCCATAGATAAAACTTTGTTCATTAAGAAAGTGGGTCACATAAGCTCCTTGTTCAAATTTATGTTGATGATATTATTTTTGCTTCCTCTGATCCACAGTTGTGTGATGCATTTACAAAGTTGATGCAACAAAAATTCGAAATGAGTGCCATGGGAGAATTACAGTTCTTTCTAGGTCTGCAAATCAAACAAAAGGCTGATGGAACTTTCATTCATCAGTCAAAATACACAAAAAGTCTTTTGGCAAAGTTTGATTTACAACACTGTAAGCCCTGTTCTACTCCCATGTGCAGCACCACACAACTGGATGCAGATCAGAAAGGTAAAGCTGTTGATGAAACACTTTACAGATGTATGATTGGGTCCTTGATGTACTTAACAGCTTCTAGACCAGATATTATGTTTGCAACTTGTGTTTGTGCTAGATTTCAGGCTGCTCCTAAAGAGTCCCATTTGATTGCAGTCAAGAGGATCTTTAGATATCTGCAAGGTACTCAATCTCTAGGTCTTTGGTATTCCACTGGGCACTCTTGCAAATTAGTTGCTTTTTCTGATAGTGACTATGCAGGGTGTAAATTAACTAGAAAATCAACTTCTGGTGGATGTCAATTCCTAGGCAACTGTTTGGTTTCTTGGCAGAGTAAGAAACAAACATCTGTTGCTACATCCACTGCTGAAGCCGAGTACATTGCTGCTGCAAGTTGTACATCTCAGGTACTCTGGCTTCAGAATCAATTACTGGATTATGGCATTACAGAGACTAAGACTCCATTACTAATGGATAGTGCTTCAGCTCTTTGTATCGTCAAGAATCCAGTCCAGCACTCTAGGACCAAACATATTGAGATCAGACACCATTTTATTAGGGATTGTTTTGAAAAAGGTCTGATTGATCCAAAGTTTGTTCCTAGTGCTGATGAGCTTGCAGACATATTTACTAAGCCTTTGGACAGTTCAACTTTCCAAAACCTAGTGTTAAGGCTTGGTATGCTGCAGCTAGAATAAGTGACAACTACTGATGATCTCAGTGAACAAGTACTGATGAGCATTCGTATACTACTGTCACAAATAAGTACTGCAGTTCTTTTATCCTCAGTAGTTTTCACAACTACTGAAGACTAAATTACTTAAAAGTACTGAAGTACTCATCTGTTGAACAGAACTAATGTGGTTACAACTACTGCTGTAGTTACAACTGCTGATGTCAGAATAACAGATAAGTACTGATGACCTATGAAACATCTGAAACTCAGACAAAGTCTGATGAAGTGTTGAGGTCAGAATGAAACAGCTGATGAGCTAAGAATTGACGACAACAGCTGATGAGAAATTTTCTCTTCAGTTGTTTCTACAACAGCTGCTTCACTTACAACTGAAGCCAAAACCATGTCTTCAGTAGTTTCACAACTACTGATGACTAACACCAAGTCTTCAGTTACAACAACTGAAGCCAAACCATGTCTTCAGTAGTTTCACAACTACTGATGACTAACACCAAGTCTTCAGTTGTTACAACACCTGAAGCCAAAACCATGTCTTCAGTAGTTTCACAACTACTGATGACTAATACCAAGTCTTCAGTTGTTACAACTTCTGAAAGTTAAAACCAGGTCTTCAGTTGTTTTCAAACAACTGATGACAGCACCAACACTTTCAGTCGTTTTATATCAGCCTTTGTCTTACCCTATAAATACCTAAACCTACTTTCAGACGTTTCATTAGCCGTTTTCCGTCCTTCACTCTCTCACCAATGGCGACCATGAAACTCAAACCCAGACACAACTGTGTTGCCTACCTCTCGAAATCGGCCTTCTGGAACAAATTTGATAACGCCATCGATCTTATGGTAGATTCCCAGTACCGAACCGCGTTTCTTCTGAATCCTACCATATACCCCGATTCCCTAAGCCAGTTCTGGACCAACGTCTCCGTGCAAACTAGTGAGAATGATAGCCAAATCACTCTCCAGTCGTTGGTCAACCAGAAACAGGTGGTCATCACTACGGACATCATTCGACAAACCCTAGATCTACATGATGCCACCTGTGTCACAGAATACCCGAAAGGCACAACCGATATGTCTTTCATCAACAACGGGTATGAAGGAGACTTAAGTGCTACCACCATTATGAAGAAGCACTTCCATGATGCTGAACGTCTTATATTCCACATGGTGAATGTCTGCCTTGCACCAAAAACCTCTTCATGGGATCAAATGTCTTCCCGATGGCAACAGGTATTATACTCTATCTTTGAACGCCAAACTTTAAATTTTTCTGAGATAGTGTTTATGGAACTAAAGGATCTGGCCTTGAAACCTGTGGCAAACAGATGGATATTATATCCCAGGTTTCTCATGGCCATAATTTTAACACAGCTAAAATCAGACGGCCTTGTTGGCCTTGGAGTCCCTGCTCCGGCTGTATTGCCTGAAGTATACTCCAGGCACAACTCTGACCCTACAATGAAAGGGGCTGCCCGGCTGCTCAAACCCAAGCAGCGGGAACCCACAGCCTCCACTTCCAGATCCAAAGTCCCCACCAAACCCAAAACCAAAAAGCCCAAAAAGGCTACTCAGGGAGATGAGTCCCCTGAGGATGCCCCTGTAACACCAATACAGGAAACACTTACTGGTTCTAACCCCCCAGTAGTGTCCAAGACTCCACCAACCGTAGCCGCTCAGGCATCCTCTCAACAGGATCCTGATGCAACCAAAATTGGGGATACCACAATGCTGGAACCTATCTCAATTGAGAAGGTTACCATTGAAGAGCACCAGTCACCCCGGGTGCAATCTGCTTCAACCCTATCTCCAAATGCAACCGCCCCTCAAAGCCCAACATTTATTGTTGCACAAGTGTTGAGTCAGCTGCATTCCTCTCCTCCTCCCCAGACACCAATTACAATGGGGAGAACATCTGAGGAAGAGGACCAAAATGCTGCTGATAACCCACAGCACAGGGGTTATAATGTTCAATCTCCCCGTGTAGAGGAGGAGGTTAGAACATCTGGTGAGGCTGCCACTTCTACTGATTCAGCAAATGAACAGGATGAAGTTGGTAACATCTCTAAGACCTCACCAGAGGCAACTGCCGATGAAGGACTCAGTCCTGAGGCAGGAAGTCCCCAGAACCAAGAACAAGGGGCACATGCTACAACTGATCTACACTCAGGGCATGTACATCCTGATTCAATCAGGAGGTCAGGTGATTCAGCAAAGACTGATGATGACCTGGGCTTTTTCTATGATGTCTTAGCCCATAACACAATCCTTGAGGCTGAGGTGAGCAGACTCAAAGAACTGCTTGCCAAAATGTCTCAGGATCAAAGTCCATCTGCCCCAATAAACCCACAGATGGCACCTTCATCTGAAGGTTTCCCAAACACTCCGCCACTTCACTCAACTGAGCCACCAGCCACTGTTGTTGGCACCACCTCTCAGGGACAGAACCCCTCTGAGCAGATGGTTGCTACATTTCAAAATTCCTTACCTCTCATCACTCCCATCATCAATGAGATTGTACATAAAGCCATTGATGAGAGGATCTCCTCGACTCTAAAAACACTTGTTGATGATGCTGTGCAAAAGAAGCTTTCTGCCATTCAAACCCCTGAACCCAATGCACCCAAAAAGGGGGAGTCTAAGGTAGTGAAAGAAAGAAAGAGAAAGAGAGTGGAAGAGGATAAACAACAAGAAAAAGAACAGGAAAAACAGCTGATCACATACAAGAGAAAGAAAAGTGCTGAACTCAAAAGCCTGATGAAGAGAAATCATTGGAAGATCTGATTAAAGAAGCTGATGAAGCTCACAGCAGATCAATGGACAAAATAATAGATCAACTCTTCAGACAGGGCTTTGATACAGCCACATTAGACACTGAGATCAGAAGGCTGGAGATTAATGAGATACAAGAAAGATGGGCCAGTTATAGTGTAATGGAAAGGGAGAGGTTGGAGATAATGATCCGGTTTATTGCAAAATACTTGGGAAGATCATTAATTGAGATTAAATCATGGACCAGAGACAGTATTCTGGCAATAACCACCAGAATCTGTGCTTCTGAAGAATTCAACAAGGGGTTGATTATAGAAGCCTTAGACGAAGCAGGTGCTGGGAAGAGAACTGATATGGCCAAGCTTTCCAAAGCCAAACTCACCATAAAAATGCTAGATCAGCCTTCCCAAACTCCCTCTCAAAAACAACCAACCCCACAACTCTCCAAATCAACTCAACCCTCAAAACCAACTCCCTTACCCCAAAAACCACCTCAAACCACATCCAGTGATGCACCCAGAAGGAGGAGAAGGGTGTTGAGGATGGTAGAAGAAGAAGAAGAAGATGATGAAGAAGATAGTCTGCCAATCTCTGCTGTTCTAAAATTACCTGAGCCCAGAAGTCAACAAATGATAACACCAGACTTTCAGAGGCAAATGGTGAAAGTTAAGATTGAAGAAGAAGAACACAGAAACAGCACGATGAGCAACTTTTGAAGATGATTGACAAAGAGTTTCCTCAGTCATCATCTATACAAGCCATGAAGAAACATGCTCAAAGGCTGTATGCTCTCAGGTATACCTTTCAATATCAAAAGGAGAGAGTAAGGATTTGGCCAGACCCCAGGGTTAGTTCTAGAATTCATAAGAAATCCATACCAAGTAGATACAATGGCCAAGTGAGAAAGACCATAGATGCTGCTATTATGTTGGCCATTGTAGTCTCACCCTGGGAAATACTTGAAGACTTCAAGAGAGCCTACAAGTCAAAGATGACCCCTCAAACTCTAATGGAGAACAAAATGGTCAAGAAGGGGTTGTTATACAAGAGGCTTGAAGAGATCAAGAAAAATGAACTCCAGTTGTTATTAGAAGGGACTCACCCAGATGAGTTTGCTTACAGAGAGATAACAACTGTTGAGTTGAAAAATGGAAAGACGATAAAGTACTTATCAGAGTACTATGGCCCAGAGTTCTTCTTCGAAGGAGAAGCAGAAGAACTCACTAAGGAGGAACAAGTTGTTCTCCTTGAGGCCTACGTCAGAGAGTCTTATAGACTCATCAATGGGAAGTAGGTTTCATGGTTGGGATAACAGCTCTGTGTCCAGTTCCCCAAGACAGAGTTCCCTTCCATCCTTTGACATTCACATCTACTGAAACCTGTTCCCTGGCCTGTGCTTATCCGATATCTCTAAAGCTGATCAAGAGAGTATTTCTGCCAAGAATAAGTGGGACCTCAATAAGCTTAAAGGTTTTGGCTGCATTGGTTCAGGGGGAGTTTGTTGGACCAAAAGAACCAATGAGCCTGATCAGAAAAACCTTTAAGTCCCACGGACATTACAACAACTGAAGTAGTCTGCAACAGCTGAAGACATCAGCTGATAACAAGGTCTGAAGACAAAGTCTGAAGTGAAAGAGCTGAAGACAAAGTCTGAAGTGAAAGAGCTGAAGACAAAGTCTGAAGTGAAAGAGCTGAAGACAAAGTCTGAAGTGAAAGAGCTGAAGACAAAGTCTGAAGTGAAAGAGCTGAAGACAAAGTCTGAAGACAAAAGCTGAAGACAAAGACTGAAGACCAAGTTTCAGATGATTGTCACAACAGCTGAAGAAGACCTCTTCAGTAGTTGTGATGGTTTCCTTTCAGTAGTTGTGGTTTCTTTTCTGTACTTATAGTTTCAGTAGTTTTATGTTTCTTCGTGTACTTAGAATAATCTGAGATGTTCTCAGTTGTTGTGAACATTCTCAGTAGTTTGCTTACTTTCAGTAGTTTGTAATAATTCTGTTAGATGTCACTATCAAGTGACATCAGCAGACGTCACATTCCTATATATAAGGAATGCTGACCTAATTGTAATCGGTGCAGCTTAGGAAAACCTAGCAGCCGCCACACCGAAGCATGTGTGCATGAATGTTATTATCTCTTTGCAGAAAACCCTATATCTATATAACCGTGTACTGTTCCATTGAATATTTATTGTGTTCTTGCTATATTTGCTTAATTCTTGCTCTAATTCCGCTGTGATTCAACTCTAATTGATCAAACTTAGATCACTGATCCTAACAAGCCACCGCCTCTCGCTCGTCATACAGCCTCCCCGCTAGGTCGACACCGACCTAAACGTACCTGGCCGGGCAGCGATCAGATGTTTGCGGATATCTTGTGGCAGACCTTCAATATACCTTTTGATCTTTTGTGACACAGGCGTCACTTGATCTGGCACCAGCCTTGCCATCTCGTTGAACTTTGTGGTGTATTGTTGGTGCGTCATGGTCCCTGCCTCCAGCTGCAGGAACTCCCTCTCAACCTTGTCAAGCTCACTATGAGGGCAAAACTCCTCAATTACCAACCTCTTCAGCTCCTTCCACCTCATCCTCCCGACTACCCTGGTACCTCGGCTTGGAAAATGTTGTCCCACTAGCACAAGGCCGAGTCCATGAACGAGTGAATAGCAAACTTCACCTTCTGATCATTGTGGCACTCGCTGATGTCAAGTACCGCTTCCATCTTTCTCACCTAACATTGTGCAGCAGCCGTCTCATTAGTCTTGGCCCTGCTCCTCATGACATGCGGCCTAACACCACGTCCACCCCGACCTCCACCTCGCGAAGCCTTAGAAGACCTACCGCCAGCCATCTAGAACACTACAAGATTCAAACAGCAACAAGGAAAATCAAGGTTATAGCTTGAGTTATGTCAATTATAGTAAGTCCCTAATCACAGTTGCCAGTTGTGATTAGCCACTTACTTTACTCTTCATTCCCCAAGCATTTCCTATCCTGACTACATCAGTATCTAAATCTACACAAAAGCACATTACCCATATAACATGCACACATAATACCGGTTAACATTTAAATTACATAGAAGCTTACATAAAACCTTTAGTTGCAGGCACGTAGCTACTAGGACTGGCATCCCTTTCCTTTCATCAAATTCACAGTTTAAGATTAGGTTTTTGAAAATATTTACCCAGTTCTTTTAAACTTTAGCTCTGATACCAACTTGTAATGCCCCGTTCCTGGGACCCTTACAGCTGGACCGTCATTGCATAAAATATTTTAAACATACATTACTTTTGTAGCGGAATTTAAAAAAACTTTCATTAGTAATAAAAAACATGTCATCACATTACATCATTGTTACATTTCAAAATATGACATTATAACAAAACGTGGATGCCAGCCTCAAAACATCCCCAGTAGCGTATGCATCCATGCCTGCAACTCCTCAGCATCAACAAAATACCTGCCAACTATCATGCATAGAAAAAGTCAGCGCCGCTGAATGAGTTCTAGTTTTATATATAAAATACTTTAATTTCGTTAAAACCATGTCTTACTTTCGTTCACGATCACGCATCATACGTACACTATGATAATAATTAATTAATATCTTCATCATCGTTCATCAGTAATACTTATTATCATACGAATTCTGCCTCATACAATACCCCCGACTCATGTCCGAAGACTGATACTGTGCCGGGGCCGGTAAACGATCCCCCGACTCATGTCCGAAGACCGACACCGTACCGGGGTACGCAACAAGGATCCCGTCTTCGTATACAACACCCCCGACTCATGTCCGAAGACTAATACTGTGCCAGGGCCTGTAAAAAAACCCCGACTCATGTCCGAAGACTGACACAGTACCGGGGCGAGCAACAAGACCTTATTTCAATCTCATACCATACTGTCTCATGCAATACCCCCGACTCATGTCCGAAGACTGATACTATGCCAGGGCCTGTAAACAAACCCCCGACTCATGTTCAAAGATCGACACACTACCGGGGTACGTGACACGAATCTCATCATCCATTACTTCCATACTTATCATTCGTTATCTTCCGCTTTCGTTACCTAATACTTTACGTTGCACATTCATACATCACACCATGTAAAGTCATAACATAATACATAACATATCGTATAACATAATACATAATGTATTGAAAACCGTTAACGAAGAAAGATAACACCACACACACATATACACATCATAAACCTCGTCACATCACCATGCATACATCAAGCATATGACATCATAACACCAAAGAACCTATCTCAACCATCTACCACTTAAAACCCCTTAGAAAATCCTAAATCCAAAATGAGGCACATGGAACATTTCAAGCGCATGAGCATAAAAATTCTAAGTATAAAATAGTCTGGACGCATTAGCACTATGTAGGCGCATGAGCCCTGCTTAGGCGTATTACCACTATGCAGGCGCATGAGCCCTGCTTAGGCGCATCAACACTTAGGTGCATGGGCAACTCTGGGCGCATGGGCACTATTGGGCGCATGTCCAACACAGGCACATCAACCCTTATTCTGGGTACATGAACTACTCTTCAGGCGCATGTCCACTATTTGGGCGCATGACCCTGGGCGCATGAGGACAGTTAGGCGCATGAGGACTTTCTAAAAATTTCTAAACTACCAATAATCACCCGAAACCTTTCTAATCCGACCCAAACACAGATCTAACATACTAAGGCCCTTAAAACATACTAACAACAATTCTAACCACCAAAACAACATCAAAACTTAAATCACAGAACATCATTCGAGCAACAGGAAAAACTCACGTTACATTTAAAAACGTTTGTTCGGTATGCATAATAGCCCCTAGAAGTTGAAAATTAGTAAAAGAGGGGTTCTAGAACTCACCTTGAAGCAGATCTTCAAACTAAACACCTCCACTAGCAATTCAGCTCCAAATTCCCGAACACAAGCACTAAAACATCAAGAACTTCAGTCAAGAAGTTGTGACTTCAGTTAAAACCGAACATATACTTGAGAAACTAACCTTTTGCAACTTCTTCTTCCTTTCTCTCTCTAAAACCGAGAGTTCTCCTTCTTTCTTCCTTTTTAGCCGAGAAAAATGGGGTGGAAGAAGAAGTGGGCGGCCATACCTTTAAATCCTTCAAAATAATAAGGTTTTGTGCCTTGTACACTTACCCCCTTCCACTTGTGCCCATTATCTTTTCTTTCTATTTACTTTCCTTTTCTCTTCTTTTAAATAAAATTTGGGGTGTTACATGGAAATTCCAGAATGGAAGTGGGAGCATATTACTATGGCCTTCATAACAAAGCTACCTCGTACAGCTAAAGGTTATGATGCCATATGGGTCATAGTTGACAGACTGACAAAGAGTGCTCAATTTCTACCCATCTGAGAGATGTATAACTCAGAGCGGCTTGCCGAACTGTTCATCAATGAGATAGTTGCCCATCATGGTGTGCTGGTGTCGAGTGATTCTGATAGAGATACGTGGTTTGCATCCTAGTTTTGTAAGAAGTTCAATGATGCGATGGGAACTAGATTCCACAGACAGATGGCCAATCCGAAAGGACTATCCAGACCTAGGAGGACATGCTTCGAGCATGTATTATAGACTTTGGTGGGAGCAGGGATAGTCATCTACCATGCCAGTATTGGTATGCCCCCGTATGAGATGCTCTACGGCCGGAAGTGTAGAACCCCTGTTTGTTGGGGGGAAATCGGACAGAAGGAGTTCGATAGTATCGAGGTCATCGAGATGACCAATGAGATGTTGGGCAGGATTAAAGTCTACATGAAAGCCGCTAAAGATATACAGAAATCCTATGCCGACAAGCGTCGGAGACCGATTGAGTTTAATGTCGGCGATAGAGTGATGCTAAAGGTGTCACCTTGGAGAGGAATCATTCGATTCCGAAAGAGAGGAAAGTTAAGCCCTCGATTTATTGGGCCTTTCAAGATCATAGCCCGTGTAGGGGAAGTAGCGTACAGACTAGAACTACCAGATGCATTGAGTGGAATTCATCCTACCTTCCACGTATCACATCTACCTAAGTGTCTAGCAGATGGAGACGCTCATGTTCCACTGGAAGATTTGGAGGTTGATGAAAGACTAAACTACGTGGAACAACCCGTAGCAATAATAGACAGAAAGGAGAAGCGACTGAGGAATAAAGTAGTTCCACTCGTCCGAGTGCAGTGGAAGCATAGAAAGGGGTCGGAGTCCACTTGGGAATCCGAAGATGAGATAAGACAGCATTATCCTCAGTTGTTTAAGGAATGACTGGTTTTGGGGATGAAACCCAATTAAGGGGGGTGGACTTGTAACCCCCCGAATTTTTGATTGAAGGCAAAGTTCTTGCGCGAGAGAGAGTTCTCGTTCGAGTGATAAAGTTCTCTTGTGGAGGCAATTTTCACGCGAATATAAGTTCTTGTGCGAGAACAGCTGCGAGGAGATAGAGACACTATAGATAGGCCCATGCCCCAATCTTCTATACTTCATGCAAAAAGTACTGCTGTTGTGCTTGTGAAGAAAGGAGTTGGTGCTAGGTGATGTCTAAGGTATGTATTCATCGATATTCGATGTATTTATGCATGTATGAACCATATGTAATGATATTGCACATGATTATGTAGCTTTTGGCTCAAAACACTCCCGGTTTTGTGTTTTTCGTGTGCAAAGATATCGGAAGGTGAGTTCTAGTCCCCTCTTTTACGTGCTTTATCATGTTTTAGGGCTAATATGCATACCTAAACGAATTTTTTGTAAAGGAATGATCTTTATAACTGTTATTGCATGTTTTGGGTGTTAAAGTGGTTAAAGGAGTGATAACTTGTGGATAAAGTTGTTTACATCAGAATAGTTATCGCACGAGAGGCGAGTTCTCGCGCGAATAGTAGTGTTCGCGGTTAACGGTTACTGTTTGAAAGTTCTCGTGTGAATGATGATGTTCTCGCGCGAAGGAGGAGTTGTTGCTCGAAGTGAGAAGTTCTCGCGTGAATGTGGGTTCTCGCGCGAAAACTTTGGACTGTTACGTGTTGTGTTACCCCGTAAGCGTGCATTAATAATGACTTAATGATGAACTTAATAATAAAAAATTAAAGTACGTATGTAGATATATTATATATATCATGATAGTTAAAGGCTAAAGAACGATGTTAATTCACATGTGAAATGCAAAATAATAGTTACCCTGTATAGCACAGCTGTGAAAACGTTAAAGCGCTAAAGAAGTCATGCAAGCACTTGATAGGAGTTACACATCGGTGTGCTCACCTAATAGGAGATATTCTTCATGCATTCTCACCCGATAGGAGTTACACTTCGGTGTGCTCACCTTATAGGAGATATGCTTCATGCATTCTCACCCGATAGGAGTTACACTTTGGTGTGCACCTGATAGGAGATATGCTTCGTGCATTCTCACCCGATAGGAGTTACACTTCGGTGTGCTCATCTTATAGGAGATATGCTTTGTGCATTCTCACCCGATAGGAACTAAGCTTCGTGCTAAGTTCAAATGATGCGGTAAAGTGAATGGTAAAGTAATGTATGGGTAACGTAACGGTAAAGTGAATGGTAAAGTAATGTATGGGTAACGTAACGGTAAAGTGAATGGTAAATTAAAAGTTATGGTTTGGTTATCGAACGAGTTCGATAACGATGTTGATGATGAATGAGGTTAAAGTTTTTATGATGTTAATGCATGATACAGTTTTGTTAAAGTAAACCTAGAGCTCACTTAGCGTCGCTGACATTTGTATGCATATTATATTGACAGGGATGCTATACATCTTTTGGGGGTGAGCTTGGCATGGATGGGAGAGAGCTACTTGGCACATGATCGTGACTGGCATCCCGGCAAAGAGCTTTAGTTGGATAGCTAAAGTGATCTTTTGATGTATTTGCTTAGCGATAGAAATTTTTGTACATTCGGCTGCGTATATTAATGAAATTTGATGTTCGAGAACCTGTGTTTCTGATGTCCAAATCCAACTGTGGGGCTTCCCGGAATGGGGCCTTACAACATAGGATTTACTATTTAAACTGAATGCAACACGAACACAAAACCATACAAATGACCGTTGAAAATCGAAACACTCCTTCCCAAAACTACAGAACAACTTTCCATAACCATCTTTGAACACTCTTTTCCTCAAGAATCCACTGAAATAAATCAAAATTACAATTTTTGATTCACAGAATCTTTATTGAGCATCAATGCAAGGATAAGCATTGTAAAGGACAAACTAACTACTTGTATTCACTCAATAAGAATCTAGAATCAAATTACACTTACCGAATGAAAATAATCAAACGTCAAACAGGAAATGCAATGTGTGATCGATTAAAAAAAAGTCAAATCAAGTTAACTCATCCTAGAATGTAATATTTCCTTGTATTTCATTAAAAAAATGAAACTACGAATAGGTGCATTAAAATATTCATGAAGGATTAACAAAATACATGGGAAAAGAAATACGTACAAAAAGACATTAAACAACCATAGTTCTCGCAGAGATAGTTATTTGCTTTCCCTAATAACCTTCAATGCTATAGAGTTGAAAATCCCATTATAGTGATGACTAAAATCCCATTATAATGATGACTAAAATCACACTAATCAATCACAAATGGAACATAGGAACTACTGTTTAAACCGAATGCAACACGAACACGAACATACAAATGACCGTTGAAAATCGATAGACTCCTTCCCAAAACTAAACAAGAACGTTCCATAACCATCTTCAACACTCTTGCCTCAAGAGTCCACTTAAATCAATCAAAATGACAATTGTCGATTCACGGAATCCGTTATTGAGGAT
This sequence comes from Flaveria sonorensis, assembly GCA_025506505.1. Lineage (NCBI taxonomy): Eukaryota > Viridiplantae > Streptophyta > Magnoliopsida > Asterales > Asteraceae > Flaveria > Flaveria sonorensis. The sequence continues at coordinate 29,205,896 of CM046428.1, forward strand.
AAACGCAAGGATAAGAGTTGTAAAGGAAAAACTAACTACTCGTATTGACTCAATAAGAATCTGGAATCAAATTACACTTACCGAATAAAACTAATGAAGCGTCAAACAGGAAACGAAATGTGTGATCGATAAAAAAGATGTCAAATCAAGTTAACTCAACCCAGTATGTAATATTTCCTTGTATTTCAATACAAAAAAGCAACTACGGATAGGTGCATTAAAGTGTTCATGAAAGATTAACAAAATACATGCAAAAAGAAATAGGTGCATAAGACATTAAACAACAATAGTTCTCGCAGAGATAGTCATTTGCTTTCCATAATAACCTTCAATGCTATGGAGTTTTGATCCTCAAACATTGTCAACACACTCGAAGCCTAATTTCATCAAATCCCATTATAATGATGACTAAAATCACACTAATCAATCACAAATTGAACATAGGATCTACTGTTTAAACTGAATGCAACTTGAACACGAAACCATACAAATTACCATTGAAAATCGAAACACTCCTTCCTAAAACTAAACAACAACTCTCTATAACCATCTTTGAACACTCCTACCAGAAGAATCCACTTAAATCAATCAAAATGACAATTTTTGATTCACAGAATCCTTTATTGAGCATAAAAGCAAGGATAAGAGTTGTAAAGGACAAACTAACTACTCGTATTCACTCAATAAGAATCTAGAATCAAATTACACTTACCGAATGAAACTAATGAAACGTCAAACAGGAAACGTAATGTGTGATCGATAAAAAAGAAGTCAAATCAAGTTAACTCGTCCTAGTATGTAATATTTCCTTGTATTTCAATAAAAAATGCAACTACGGATAGGTTCAATAAAGTATTCATGAAAGATTACCATAATACATGGGATGTAACACTCAGAAATTTATTAAAAGGAAAAGAAAAGAAAAGTATAAGAAAGAAAGGTGAAATAACTCAAGTTGAGGGGCTAAAGTTGTGCAAGGGGCAAACTTTATTATAATTGTGTTTAAAAAGGAGGGCATGACCGTCCATGCCCCCACTTACTTCCTGTTCTCGGATGCAAAGAAGAAAGAAGAAGGGTTCCACCGGTTTTAGAGAGAGAAAAAGAAGAAGAATCTGAAAAAGGTGAGTTTTCTTGGGTAATTGTTCGGTTTCAGCTGGATTTTCGAGTTCTGGTCCGAGATTTTTGGTGATTAGCACTCGTTTTCAAGGATTTTAGGTGCGAAATACAGGTAGGTTTTGGGTTTGCAGTGCTATACTCGAAGGCTATTCAAGGCGAGTTTCTAGATCCCCTCTTTTTACTGGTTTTCTAAGTGTTTGGGGCTATTATGCATACCGAGCAGAAGTTTTTAATGCAACCGAGAGTTTTTAGCATGTTGTTCGATGGTGCTCTGTTGTTGTATGTTTTTAGAGGTGGTTCTTGGGTTATGTTTGATGTTTAGCAAGTTCTAGTGTTTGTAGCATGGTAGATTTATGTTAGGATGTGTTAGGATGATATTTAGGAGTTGTTTGTAGCATAGGTTATATTCAAGATTGTTTTCCATGCGCCTAACTGACCCCATGCGCCTAAGTGTTGGTCATGCGTGCAACTAGTGCCTAGGCGCCTAAGTGTTCATGGGCCTAGATTCTTCTCATGCGCCTACAGTTTCCCATGCGCCTAAGTGCTGGACTTGCGACCAACTAGTGCCCATGCACCTAGAGTTGCCCAGGCGCCCAAGTACCTCATGCGCCCCAGCAGTTCCCATGCGTCCAGGATGTGCCCATGCTCCCAAGTACCCCATGCACCCACTGCTCATGCGCCTAAGTGTGGTTCATATGCCCAAGCAGTGTTCATGCGCCTGTATAGTGTTCAAGCACCCATATAGTGCTCATGCGCCTAGACTGTTTTCATCCGAATTTAGATGCTTATATGCCTAAGTTGTTCATCCGCATTTCTTGGTAGACTTGGGTATTTCTGGGAATTTTGAGAGGTAAGTGGTTGTGCTATGTTCTGTTGTGATGTGATGGTTATGCAGGTTGTGTTATGCATGTGTTGTGTGTTGTTGATGATGTTCGTGTTGTGTATGTTGTGGCTTTACCTATTATGTATGACTGCATAATTAAAGTATTATGTAACAAAAGTGAAAGATGATGCGAATGGAGGTAATGAACGATGAGACCTTTGACGCCCGCCCCGGTACTGTGTCAGCCTTCGGGCATGAGTTGGGGGTTTGTTTACGGGCCCCGACACAGTATCAGCTTTCAAGCATGAGTAGGGGGTGTGGCGTGCGAGAGTGATGAGATCTTTGTTGTTCACCTCGGTACTATGTTAGCATTCGAGCATGAGTCGGGGGTGTTGCATACGAGATGGGATCCTTGTCGCGTACCCCGATATTGTGTCAGCTTTCTAGCATGAGTCTGGGGTTTGTTTACAGGCCCCGGCACAGTATCAGCTTTCGAGCTTAGGTTGGGGGTATTGCATGAGACAGGATCTGGATGATTGTGAGAGATGTAATGATTGAATGATGATGAACAATGACGAAGATAATAATTATTATTATTAATATGTACGTATGATGTGTGATCAAGAACAAAAGTAAAATGTTTGTTTTAACAAAAGTAAAGTATTTTAATTATAAAACTAGAACTCACTCAGCATCGCTGACTTTTTGTATGCGTAATAGTTGGCAGGTTTTTGTGTTGTTGCTGAGGAGGTGCAGGCATGGACGCATAAGCTACAAGGAGTGTTTTAAGGCTGGCATTCACATTTTGATATGATGATGTACTTTGAAATTTACATGAATGATATAATGAAATGATATGTTTAACTTATAAATGAGAAGTTTTTAATTTCCCCTGCGATAATGATGCATCTTTTAAATGTTTTTATGCAATGATTGACCAACTGTGGGGTTTCCGTAAACGGGGCCCTACAAGTTGGAATCAGAGCCAAAGTATAAGAGAATTGGGTGAATATTTTCAAAAACCTAAACTTAAACTGAGAATGGGACCAAAGGAAAGGGATGCTAGTCCTAGTAGCTACGTGCCTGCAGGTAAAGGTTTTACGTAAACATTTTATATAAGTTAATAAAAAAGGGGAATTATATGTGCGTGCTATGTGGTTTATGTGCTTTTGTGTGGATTTAGATACTGATGTAGTCAGAATAGGAAATGCTCAGGGAATGAAGAGTAAAGTAAGTGGCTAATAACAACTGGCCACTGTAATTAGGGACTTACTTACTTGACATGATCTGAGCTATTACCTTGAATGACCGTGTTGGTGTTCGAATCTTGTAGTGTTTAGTGATGGCTTGTGGTAGATATTCTGAGGCTTTGTGAGGTGGAGGTCGGGGTGGACGTGGTGTTAGGCCGTGTGTCACGAGGAACAGGGCTAAGACTGCTGAGACGGCTCCTAAACATCCGAGATATAACTGTAAACTTTATGGGCATTTCTCTAGAGAATGTCAACAGCCCAGAGTTGATAGAAACACTTATCACGCACAACACTCAAGTGGAATTAATTCAAACAGACAAGTGCCTCCACCAATCAGTATTCCAAATGCACCAATTCAACCTCAGATCACACAATTCAGTCCAACTCAACATCTAACATCTTCTGCAATGATAATAAAAAAGGATGGAGAATATGACTGGAGCCTTTATGAGGCTGAAATACCATCACCTTCAGATCATGCCCTTATGGTTGATATTGAAGATAAATTAACAGACATCCTGAAAGAGGTAAAAGAAAACCTCTGCAGTCAAGCATGTATTGATGAGGTAAACAGGTATAAAGAGCATGCTGACAAGCTATCAAAGAAAGTAATTGAAACAAACATTCTTAATGAAAGTCTAAAATCAGCACAAAAGCAGTATGTTACAAAAATACTTTCATTACAATCATACATAGATAAACTACTTTCTGAAAAATTAACATTGACAGCTCAGGTCGAGCAGCTCTCTAACTCATTAACTGAGTCCAAAACAATTCAAGCTGAAACTAAAGTTAAACTTCAGAAGTTTCAGGTGAGCAATAAGAAGTTCGAAGAACTTCTTTCTCAGCAAAGGACCTTTAAGGATCCTACAGGACTTGGATATCATTATTGGGTTTGTAAACAAGTTTATCAAAGTAGTTTAACCATTTAAACTTAAAAATGCAGCGGATATTATGGATTTAAAACTTGTTTTAGTTGCTGAAAATAATCCATTATATTTTCAAGAAGGTAAACCCAAGAACAAAAGATCATATATTAGAAAAGAGATGCTATCAAAACGTAAACAACCATATGGTATTCTTAGAATACTACCTTTCAAGAACAAGATGATATGAGATGGATAAAGATGAAGAAGATGATGCTCTTGAACGTAAACCTCCAAAGAAGAAAGTCTCAAGCTAGTATACCCACAAGCTCTTGCAAAACACCCAGCTTGTTAGGAAGTTGACACCAAAAACCCTTCTTCAAAATCTCTAGATCCGAAAATGGGAGAATAAAAATGGAGAAGAAGGAGCTTGCATGTGAGAGAGAGAAAGTGTGGTAGGTTCAATTAATGAATGGGTTAAAGTCTTGTAATAAGTCAAGACAAGGAATCCCAAGGTGAAACCAAGGGGTCCGCCGAAATTTAAAAAAAAAGGTTTCCCACCCTTTTAAAATTTTTAACACACATTACTTTGTTATAAGTTTATAAAATTAAACCCCCTTTTAATTTTATAAATTAACCACACTTTTATTTGTTGTTATTTAACCTATTTAAATAACAATACAAATAATATCTCATGAACAAAATATCCATATAATTTGTTCAATTTCAAATGCAATAATTTAGAAAACCCATTTTCTAAATTGGTGTCAATATTTATTTGCATGATCATATCAATAAACAAATATTTATTGGTGTTTGTTTAGCTTGTTATTGGGTATGACCCGACTTGGATCATAACGTACTAACCACATCAATCTTGTATGTGTCTTGGGCATATAAGATCCAACAATCATAAGGTAAACCCACCTTATAATGATAACTACATCCCACTTCCTGAGTCAATGGCCAACCTACAAGATGAGTCAATTGAATCTCAAGACAAACCAATTGAATCAAAGTCATCATCATCATCATCTCTAAGAATGTTGAAAACACCATTGATTAAATTTGTAAAAAGTCAAGAGATTTCACAAATCAACACTACAGCTTTTTATCAAGGTGAAAACAATGAATATGATAATGAAACTAGTGATGATGACATTGATCTTTTGGAGGATGACTCAGATCCACCAATTACTGAAGCTCATAAGACTTCATGTGTGGCTGACACTCCAACCAACCAATCAAAATAGATTAAAGGATTTGATATCTGTGGCAAGAAAACTTTAACCTCAAATGTCACTTTCAAACAAACTAATAAAGGGAAAGGCAAAGCCACACTGCAACCAAAACAACCATCTGTAACTTTTGAAATTCCATCAAAATCTAATTTGAAATCAAAAGTTTTCAGCAAACAAACAAAAACAGAGTGGCCATACTATGAATGGTGTGATCAATTAACACATTCAACTGAAAAGTGCAGATATGGCAAGTACTGCAAGTATTGTAAAATGAATAATCAAAGTACAGAAACATGTCATTTTCACAATTATTGCTCCATTTGTGAAAGAAACAATCACAGCACTGCAAATTGTCTTTTCAACATGAAAAACAAGAAACAAAACAAACAAGCTCAGGTTGAGAAAACTACTGAAAAACAACCTGTTGCTCAAAATAAGAGCAGAGTAGGAGTTCCTAAACATACTCCTCATCAGAAAATTGTTTTAGATAATGATAAAACCTTTTATGACAATTTTCAACACACATCAAGGAGACATAAGTCTCAGAACAGACAAACCACTGACACTAGCTCACAAAAGAGAAGAGCACAAAGCACTTCTCCAAATAGAGCTAAATCAAACCAAAGGAAATCTAGTGTGTCTAGAGCTCCAAAACCTTCAGACAATGATGTCTTGGAAGAAATTTGTGTTGTTGGAAAAGACGGAAAACCCAAGACCATCTTGGCTTGGGTTGCTCTAACTAACTAATTTCTTTTGTTTTTCAGGGACATCTTAGAAGGACTGACAACATCTGGTATGTTGACAGTGGATGCTCCCATCATATGACAGGCAACTGATCCCTCCTTTGGGATTTTAAGAACAAACATGGAGGCAATGTAGGCTTTGGAGGAGATAAAACAGGTGGGAAGATAACTAGTGAAGGAACAGTAACAAACGGGTTGATTAGCTTTGAGAACGTCAACTACTGCTCCAATCTTCAGTTCAATCTTCTGAGTGTATCCCAAATCTGTGACAAGGGATATGTCACCCTATTTGACTCCAACAACTGCTACATCCTTAAGATGGGTTTTCAGATTCCAGAATATCATATCCTTTTGAAAACTCCTCATCTAAACAACACATACATTGTTGATATGAACAATGTTTCAGCATCAACCCCTGAAACTTGTTTATTATCAAGAGCCACAAAAGATGTATCATAATTATGGCATAGACGATTAGGTCATTCCAATTTTAACCGAATGAACAAACATGTTAAAAATGATCTAGTCATAGGTCTGCCACAAAAGGAATTTTTCTGTTCAGACCACTACACAGCATGTCTGAAAGGCAAACAACATAGAGTTTCACATAAATCACAATTGATAAACTCTAACAACACACCACTCAAATTGCTTCATATGGACCTTTTTGGCCCAACAAACATCCTAAGCACAGGAAAGAAGCAATACTGTCTTGTCATAGTAGATGATTACTCCAGATTCACATGTGTTTTCTTTCTACTACACAAGACAGAAACAACACAAATCATTACATCCTTTATCACAAAGATTGAGAATCAACTTGATCTTAAAGTCAAATCTTTAAGAAGTGATAATGGCACTGAATTTAAGAATGACTACATTTCTTCTTTTTGTGCAGAAAAAGGAATAAGTCATCAATTCAGCGTAGCAAGAACTCCTCAGCAGAATGGAGTAGCTGAATGAAGGAACATAACATTAATAGAAGCAGCTAGAACCATGCTAGATGACTCTCTATTACCCATACCCTTTTGGGCTGAAGCCATAAACACAACATGCTACATACAAAACAGAACATTAATCATCAAAGAACATTCCAAAATGCCTTATGAATTAGTGTTTAAAAGAAAACCATATATAGGATTTCTTAAGGCCTTTGGATGTTCAGTTTCAATATTAAACACCAGAGAACAATTATCCAAATTTGCTCCAAAAGCAAATGATGGATTCTTTGTTGGATATTCTGGAAGCTCAAAAGCTTACAGAGTATTCAATCCAAGGCTAAATATAGTGGAAGAAACAACTGATGTTGTTTTCAATGAACATTCTTTCATTAAGAAAGTCATTGGATCTAACTGGCTGTTTAATATTGATGCATTAACCAAATCATTTGACACAACATATTTTGATGTTTCAAGTTCAAATGAGAACAATGAGTATCCAATTGTTCCACCATCAACCATTGATGTTCCATTGACTGCTGATCCTCCAAGGAGAACCACTAACACACCATCAAGCACAACTATGTCAACACCTCCTAATCAACTAAACACCTCAAGAGAAACATCATCAGACACTCCAGTATCTTCATATCCTATACCCACTCAATCACAAGATACCAACAAAACAAAACAACCTGAAGATGATGATGACTACCATTCTCTACCAGACACACATCATGAAGATGAAATCGCAGATTTCTTTCATGTTTCCCCTCAGACATTCACTGAACCTCCTTAATCAGACAATCACACATCACCCAATACTCTTACTCAACCCTTATCATGATCAGACAATCACCAATCTTGATTCGATAACCCATGTTGATCAGATCACCACAACAAGAATTCACAAAGATCATCCCATCAAAAACATCATAGGTGATCTCAATACCAGATTGACTCGTAGTAAATCTGATACAACAAACATTTGTTTGTATTCCTGTTTCTTATCCTTAACTGTACCCAAAAGCATCACTGAAGCCTTAAAGGACAACAATTGGATAGAAGCCATGCAAGAGGAACTACAACAATTCAAGAAGCAAGAAGTTTGGAAGCTAGTAGATCTGCCTAAAGGTCAAAATGCAATTAGCACAAGGTGGCTATTCAGAAACAAAGCAGATGATAGAGGGATTGTCATAAGAAACAAAGCATGGCTTATAGCTCAAGGATATACTCAAGAGGAAGGCATTGATTATGATGATGTCTTTGCTCTTGTAGCTAGATTGGAAGCCATCCGAGTATTCCTTGCTTATGCCTCATCACAGAAGTTCACTGTCTACCAAATGGTTGTCAAATGTGCATTCCTTTATGGTAAGATAGATGAAAAGGTGTATGTTGCTCAACCTCCAGGGTTTGAAGATCCAGATTTCCCTCATAGAGTATACAAGTTAGACAAAGCTCTGTATGGTCTTCACTAAGCACCAAGAAAGTGGTATGAAACTCTATTAAAGTTTCTACTATAGAATGGTTACACCAGAGGTAAAATTGATCAGACATTGTTCTTAAAAAGAAAAGAACAAGACTTGTTAGTAGTGCAAGTCTATGTGGATGACATAATTTTTGGCTCCACAAACATACAGCTTTGCAAAGAGTTTGAAACTCTTATGCAATCAAAATTCCAGATGAGCTCAATGGGAGAACTCACATTCTTCCTAGTTCTACAAGTCCAAAAATCAACAGATGGAATTTTCATCAATCAAAGCATATATGTGCATCAGATCCTCAAGAAGTATAACATGACTGGTTGCAATTCAAGCAAGACACCATTTGCAACTGGATTGAAGTTTGGACCAGATCCAGAAGGAACATCAGTTGACCAGAAAATTTACAGATCTATGATAGGTTCTCTAATGTACCTAACAGCAAGCAGACCAGATATCATGTATGCAGTATGCATGTGTGCAAGATATCAAGCAGATCCTAAGGAGTCACACATAAATGTTGCAAAAAGAATCTTCTGATACTTGAAAGGCAAACCAGCTCTTGGTTTTTGGTATCCTAAAGATGGAGACTTCTCATTATGTGCATACATAGGCAGTGATTTTAGGGGATGCAATAACAACAGGAAATCAACCAGTGGAGGCTGCCAGTTTCTTGGATCAAGATTGATCTCTTGGCAATGCAAGAAACAGACAAATGTCTCTGTGTCCACAGCCGAAGCAGAATATATAGCGGCTTCTGCATGCTGTTCTCAAGTGTTATGGATTCAAAACCAAATGCTTGATTATGGCTTTAATTTTCTTAAAACACCCATACACATTGATAATTCTGCAGCCATGTTTATAACAGACAATCTTGTTCAACATTCAAAAACCAAACACATAGGGATCAGATATCATTTTCTGAGAGATTGCTTAGAAAAGGGTCTGATCAAGTCGATCAAGGTCCATACAGACAACCAATTGGCTGATCTTTTTACAAAACCATTTGATTCAACAAGATTTGAATTTTTGGTTCAGTCACTTGGCGTGATCAACTATGAAACAACAAATTAATATTTTCAAAACATTCAAATCAGACATACTTGATTTTGTCAAAGTCCATGATTACCATCAGCTTTCCTTTTTTCAAAATCAAGATATCATGCAAATCATTCATTTTGATAATATTGAATCACACATACATTTCATGAGAAATGATAGTACACTAGCATAATTCTTCACTTTAGTCTTTTTTCACTAATAAAGACTGACAAATTCTTTGTTTGATATGTGGATAGGCTCAGCATGGGACACATAAAATCAGATACAACAGTGAAGAACTAAATTCTCATGACTATATGGTTAACAACACATCTTGGATTATGGTGAGTATTGATCTATCCAATATAGGTTGCTTTCAAAGTAACTACAATACACCAAGTGAAATAGATTATAAATTGCTCAATCATTCAAGTGTCTCCTTTGTTATGATAATCATAATCCTGGATTACACCTAGGCATTCTTTGTTATGCTAAGCACATACCTAAATGACCTAAATCATGATCCAAAAAGATTCCCAAAGAGGAACACATCCATCTTGGATGAATCATCAATAAAGTCTTTATGACTACATTCCTTGTGAATGAATCAAAAGAATCCCGAAGAGGATCAACTTCCAAAGTGAAGTGAAAAAGAATCCCAAAGAGGATCAACCAACATGGATCAAATTAAGCATTTATACTCCTAAGTAACTAGGTTTTAAGTATTTAAAGTACTTTCTAGCATATCTAAAGGAGGGTTGTATTAATCGTACAATCAGATGTAGGGTACATACATCTCATGTCAATCAATTCAAAACATGATAATCACTCACTATTTTAAATCAATCATTAATACCATGCTTGAGTTTAAGGGGATCAATATATCTGTAATCAACATTGTACTTGTCTATGTCTATTCTCCAAATCATACAAACAACTCAGTGAGAACTATAGACTAGTATGATCTCATGGTATGTGCAAAAGATTGATGTTCAAACATGATAAACAATCATTTTTAGTAAGATAATATCTTCTCTTGCTAAATGATTAACAAACAAGCAAATTGTACTTTGATAATTTCCACTCAAATACATACAAATTTTTGTCATTTTGTAAAAGATTTTTATAACTATGAAAAAATTTAAGGGGAGAAATTGAACATGGAATTATCAAAGGCAGCAGAATTGTGCATTATCATACATTTAAAATTTTGATATTTTCAAAATTTGAAAAATAAACAAAGCCAAGTCAAGCAAACACCCAAACAGCAGGTTGACACACATACATTTGTTTATTTTATTGCACAATATTGCTTATGAGTGATATCAAATCATCCATATATTGAATATGTTTAAAATTTTCAATATTTTAACATACATTATAAATCAAAGATTTAAACAAACATTTTGATTTAAACAAGTTTCATCAAACAAATGTTTTTTCGGAAGAAAATTTTATCAAACATATGCTTCAGAAGACATTAGTTCAAAACAAACAAAAATCTGAAATTTTTGAAAAAACTGTTGTCACAGTGGACACACAAACATACATCCGTTGTAGCTACAGTAATCATCATAACATGCAAAATTCACCAAGTGTATATCACGGACTAATCAAATAAACATCCGCTATGCACTTATGAACATACAAGTGTTCACAGCGCATGATGTTGGTAAGGCATTCGCTGTGAATACAGTGCCATTCCACAGCGCATGATTAACACAAGTCATCCGTTGTAGAAACAGTGCAAGTGTATACAGCATATGCACACAGGTAATCATACGCCGTGAACATTCACACATCACATCCAAGTGTACACAGTGCATGAACAAATGTTCATCCGCTGTGAATGAACAAACCATTTCAATAACATACCATCATGCAATCAATTAGTCTAAGAGATAACACACATACACATTGTTTCTAACAAACAAAACAGTAACAAGTAATCATACAGAGTTGGCAACATCATACTTAGGGGGAGTATTGTTGGACTCAACAATTGCATTAAGAATTAATGCATGAAAAAGTATGATGCTTGCCAAAGCATACAATGAAACAAAATGTGTTTTAACATACAAAACAATCATTTATAACACATTAACATTATTAACATTCATCACAATCACTAACATTTGTTTAAATTTCTTTTTCAGATTTGTAGATAAAAGAAATTTTGACCAAGTGTTCGCAGCGGATGAAGAGTCTCCACAGTGGATGAAGATCATCAGTAACGGATGAAGAAATCTGTCTATGTGTGTGCAGCAGATGAACATCCATCCCACAAAGGATGAAGAACATTCCACAGTGGATAACATACAAGCAAACACACAACTGTCCATAACGGATATTCATCCACAGCGGATGAACATTCCACAGTGGACAACATACAAGCAAACACACAACTGTCCACAGCAGACAACATACAAGCAAACACACAACTGTCCACAGCAGATCAACATTCACAGCGGATGTTCATCCACAGCGGATGAACATTCCACAGCGGACAACATACAAGCAAACACACAACTGTCCACAGCGGATGTTCAATCCACAGCGGATGAACATTCCACAGCGAACGAACAAACACTATGCACAGTGGATGACAAGTCTTCTCCACAGCGGATGAGATATCTTCCACAGCGGACAGCTAATCATCCACAGCGGATAGCATACAGACTTAGGATTAGTTTCTATGTAATTTTATTTACATAAGGGTAGTTCAGTAATTATATATAGCTTTTGTGTATAGGCTATAAATAGCACACTACCCTAATCCTTTGTAAGCTTTTGAACAATCAATCAATCAATAGTTATTATTATTTTCGAGCATTCAAACACACACACACTGATTTCATACACTTGAATCATAGGTTTCCGCACCATGGTTCATGTTTGTTGATTATTGAGAGATATTGAAAAGGTCCTTGGGGGAATCAACTTGTTCATATTGAATATTGTTCTAATATGTTCATGTTCAACATGTTGTTGTAAAGTTGATTTCATCATTGTCTCCTTGTAGTTGGATCTCCAAGTTTTTGGAATGCTCCAAATTCTACTTGAGCATCCAAATCTAGGTCAATACCAACGGAAACATCTCTAAACAAGGTTCGAGAACCATGCCAAATGTGTTTGAAGAAGAAGAGCAAAGCAAATGAAGGATGTCAAAAAGTAAACCAACCCCTTGGACTGCTACGAAAAACACCATCAGATTTCAAAGTAGCACGATCTAATTCAAAAATTTCCCCCAATTGAGCTCATCTAGAATATTTTTTGATAGTGTCACACCCTCAAAATCCGCGTGCGGGGTTTTACCGCGAGGCGCGTGACATACCAGGATCTCAGTCATTAGTTACCAAGAACGATTCTATATGATTAATAAACAAAACCAGAGTTAACGTTTAAAATACTGCGGAAGCGTTTTAAAACCAGAAAACCCAAAACAAGTAGTATGTAAAGAGAATGCACAAAACATACGCGCCCCAAACACAAATGTTTAATATGAAAATAATCCCAAATTTGTAAACAAGCAAATGTAGACAACTCAACAATGCTGACGTGCGTGCTCCTAGGCAACTGGCAACCTTAACCTGAGAATAGCATACTAAACAAGTCACACATGGTTGGTGAGTTCAAGAGTTTGCGCTAATGGGTAAACCAATAAACAGTTTTCAAATCATAAGTAGTGTATTGCAATAGATAGCTAGTCTATTAACATAAAAATATTAATCATAGTGATTTCGCGATCGAAGCTGACTGTGTTACGTTTGTTGCCTCCCGTCACGACTTACCAGGTCGTGACGAATATATGTTAGGACAAAATGGCACCCGTATGACCTCGAGTCACACAGGTGGGGCTCGTCAGACCCAGTAGTACTACCCAAAATTTCCCCGCTAGTCAATATTAACAATCCGAAAGTGAGAGGACTTTTCCATGGTAAACAACACTATATCAATATTATACGCACTCATATACAAAAGCGTTTGTGATCAACAGTATGCTATCTCCCCCAAAAGAGATTATGTAAAATGAGTGTGGCAAGAACTCACCTGATGCGTAAAGATAATGACTAAAAAGAACTGGTGATAGGTGCAAAGACAACCCTTCAAAGGTTACCTAGAATACAAGAGTACATAAGCACGTGTACACAGAACCAATATGAAACCCTAAGTGCTCTACAAACCAAAGAACTCAAGGTTTTAGAAAGACAAGACACATTTGACCCAGTTGACCCGTTTGACCCGTTGGTGACGTTATAGGTGATAACTCGTTAATACTAACACAACAGCATATCATACATGATCAACATACCACTTGATTACATATAGCACTTCATTAACCACATGTACCACCTAGATTATCATACAGCCAAATATCATACAAGTCATGCGAATCTCAACTATTATCATGCTCAACATAACTATAACATAACTAATACACCATACAAGGATCAAATCACGTATCACATGCCATGTGAAGCCACTCACGACTTCACACCCTAAACCCTGCCAATCCTACTAAGTAGGGGCCTCAGATTCGCACGCGTGTATGATGATCATCAACATACCATTTAACAGAATTATATCATCTAAAATGTTCAATCATGATCAACCACAAACCAACAATAATCCTAACATACCCATATGACCCATTACCATGAATTCCCACAAACAGGCCAAATTAGATGACTAACCAACTAAACATTCATACAACCCAAACAATACATTCTACTACCTTAGAAATCATCCATGAACATACTAACATGGTCCTAATATCCCAAACATGCTCAATTCATACAATTCAAGAATTTGCACAAATAAAGTCTCCCTTTTGGGAAAGTACATCCCAATTTCATCAAACACCCAAGACATTCATGGATTCATCATTTACATACCAATTCAAGTCCATGACAACATCTAAACATGATCAACAACACCTAATCATCATGATTCATCAACATTCAACACCAAAAGTTACTATTTTTAGCAATGTATGAACTATAAGACATCATCTTGATTTTAAATTGTTCATATCATCAACCTAGCTTCTAATCATCATCACAAACACATCCATAACAATCATACATCATCAAATCATCAATTCATGCAAAATAAAGTTACTATTCTTAGTAACCTATGAACCATGAATCAAAATCGAAGCTTTCTTGCAAAATCGACGTTAACTAATATGCATACAGCCTAACTAGCATCATTACAACATCAAACAACCATCATTCAACATCCAATTTGATCCAAAATCGCCTCAACCTCGACCAAAGATGATCATGTGAACAAACAATCAAAATCCAAAATTTCTTGCATAATCAACGTTAACTAACATGTATTCAATCTAATTAACATAGTATCATCCACAAACATTAAAGAATTCGACATCCAATCATCACATTCGAACCATAACCCTCGACCACATCAAAATTCGTGAAAAGAGCACAAAACTAACCTTTAAATCGTGTGTTGGGCGAGGTTTGATGCTTGCTACACGTTTGAACCACTTGGAACTAATCAAGATCGATGTTTATTGCTTGGTTTAGGTCGAATTTCGCAAAGGGGGAGGGGAAGAATGCAGGTCGCGGCCGATGGGGTGGGATTAGGGTTGGGATTTTTGTTTTATTAATTTAATTTTGCATAAATACCCTTTAAACCCTTGTAATTTACTTTTTATTAAAATTAAGCTTTTAAACTCTTTTTAAAAGGTTTTTAACTACAATAACAAGCATACAAACTAACAATGACAATTATATATTTCACCTTTACTAGATACAAAACATACAAATTAAATACACACGTTTCCACGTTACGCGATAAAATTCACAAATAATATTTAACTCACGTAAACACATAAGCACAACTTAATAATCAACATAGAAATTATTGTTTAACATTATTAATTATTATTAAGTCACCAACGTTCAACGACAACTAGTGTGTGCTCCCGACACGTGTATGCAAGACTTAACGGAAACTAACGGAGTTTGGTAACGGAAAATTACCGGATGTCACATTATCCCCATGTTGAAAGAATTTTCGTCCTGAAAATTGCGTTACATGGTGAGTGTTCCATCACTGGTCTACTGCATTGGCACAAGGAAATCGAAATCGTGTGAGTTTTGGATGAGTTGTCACATCATCCCCATGTTGAAAGAAATTTCGTCCCGAAATTTAATCAGTACCTTCGCCGGCTGGCATCGTCTTTTCTAATAGCTGAGGATACTTAAGCTTCATTTGGTCTTCACGTTCCCACGTGAATTCTGGTCCACGTCTCGAGTTCCAACGAACTTTGACAATGGGTATCTTGCTTTGCTTAAGCGTTTTCACCTCACGATCCATCACTTCGACAGGTTCCTCAATGAAGCATAACTGTTCGTCTACTTGAACTTCTTCCAACGGTACAACCATAGTTTCATCCGTTAAACATTTCTTTAGATTTGAAACATGGATACATCATGGATTCCACTCAATGAATCAGGTAAGGCTAGTCGATAAGCTATTGGACCTATTCTTTCCACTATCTCAAATGGTCCAACGTATCTCGGATTTAGCTTTCCTCGCTTACCAAACTGAACTACTCCTTTCCATGGTGAGACCATTAATAAAACTTTGTCACCAACTTGAAATTCCAAAGGTTTCCGTCGCTTGTCAGCATAGCTTTTCTGTCTGTCTCGCGCTGCGGCCATGCGGTTTCTTATCTGAACAATCTTCTCAGTTGTCTCGTGTACTAACTCAGGACCCGTTAATTGACTATCACCAATTTCAGCCCAGCAAACTGGTGATCTACACTTTCTCCCATATAAAGCTTCAAATGGTGCCGCCTTTATGCTAGTGTGATAACTGTTGTTGTAAGAAAATTCCACCAATGGTAGGTGAACTTCCCAGTTATTCCCGAAGTCAATCACACAAGCACGTAGCATGTCCTCCAAAGTCTGTATAGTACGCTCGCTTTGAACATCAGTCTGTGGATGATAAGCAGTACTCATATCCAATCGCGTACCTAAAGACTTCTGCAGTGATTGCCAGAAGCGTGATGTTAAACGGGAATCGTGATCAGAAATGATCGAGATTGGTAATCCATGCCTCGAAACGATCTCCTTCAGATAAAGTCGGGTTAACTTCTCCATCTTATCAGTTTCCTTTATTGCTAGGAAATGAGCAGATTTTGTCAATCGATCCACGATAACCCATATTGTGTCGCAACCAGTAGAATTACGAGTTAACTTAGTAATAAAATCCATTGATATCTGATCCCACTTCCACATAGGGATCTCGGGTTGTTGTAGTAGACCAGATGGTTTCTGATAATCCACTTTAACCTTCGAGCAGGTCAGACACTTGCTCACATAAGTAGCTACATCTGCTTTCATGTTAGGCCACCAATAGTGCGCCTTCAAATCGTGGTACATCTTGTCAGATCCAGGATGTATAGAATACTTGGACTTGTGAGCCTCACTCATCACCAAGTCTCTCAGGTCTCCATCTAGAGGTACCCATAGTCTATCCATGAAGTAACGAATTCCATCCGCTTTTACTTCCAATTGTTTTTCCATTCCCCTTAACGATTCAGACCCAATGTTTTCTATTTTCAGAGCTTCCGTCTGAGCCTCTCGGATTTGTTCAGGTAATTTCGTACTAATCGTTAGTTGCAGAGCTTGCACTCGTCGAGGTTTAGCAATCTCTTTTCTACTCAACGCATCAGCAACTACATTTGCTTTCCCTGGGTGGTACTTAATAGCACAATCATAGTCGTTTAACAATTCCACCCAGCGTCTTTGCCTCATGTTCAACTCCTTTTGCTCAAATATATGCTGAAGACTCTTGTGATCGGTGTAGATGGTGCATTTGGTACCGTACAAGTAATGTCTCCAGATCTTCAAGGCAAACACTACCGCACCCAGTTCCAAGTCATGGGTTGTATAGTTCTTCTCATGAATCTTCAACTGTCTAGAGGCGTAAGCTATCACTTTATCCCGCTGCATCAAGACGCATCCAAGTCCTTGAATAGACGCATTGCAGTAGACTACGAAGTCGTCACTACCATCCGGTAACGCTAATATTGGTGCGCTACACAATTTATGTTTCAGCAACTGAAAAGCAGTTTCCTGATTCTCACCCCATTTGTATGTTGTTCCCTTGTGAGTCAAGGCTCTGAGAGGTTGTGCAATCTTAGAGAATCCTTCAATGAATCGTTGATAATATCCCGCTAATCCAAGGAATTATCGTATCTCACTTGGTGTCTTAGGAACAGACCAATTCTTTATCGCTTCAATCTTAGCAGGATCAACATGTATTCCCTTCTCGTTGACAATATGACCCAAGAATTGTACCTCACGTATCCAGAAATCACACTTAGAAAACTTTGCATACAATTGTTCCTCTCTAAGTAATTCCAAGATCAAACGTAAGTGCTTTCCATGTTCTTCCTCGGTCCTTGAGTATATCAGTATGTCATCAATAAAGACGATAACAAACTGATCAAGATAGGGTTTGCACACGCTATTCATGAGGTCCATGAATACTGCTGGTGCATTCATCAACCCAAATGGCATGACCAAAAATTCATAGTGACCATATCATGTACGGAAGGCAGTTTTCGAGATGTCCTCTTCTCGAACTCTCAGCTGATGATACCCAGACCTTAGATCAATCTTAGAGTAATAGCTTGATCCTTACAGTTGATCAAACAAATCATCGATACGAGGTAAGGGATATCTATTCTTGATAGTAACCTTGTTCAGTTCCCTATAGTCAATGCACATTCGAAATGTACCATCCCTCTTCTTCACAAATAGAACTAGCGCTCCCCAGGGCGACGAACTCGGTCGGATGAACCCTTTATCCAACAACTCTTGTAGTTGGGCAGATAATTCTTGCAGTTCGTTCGGAGCTAACCGGTACGGTGCTCTCGCAATTGGAGCGGCTCCTGGAGTCAACTCAATTTGGAATTCAACTTGACGATGAGGCGGTAATCCAGGCAGGTCTTCCGGAAACACCTCGAGAAACTCACGAACTACGGGGATATCCTCTATCCTCTTTTCCTCGATCAGTTTATCTGTGACGAGTGTCAATATGGCTAGTCGACCCTTTCGTAACAACTTCTGTGCCTTCATAAACGAGATGATGCCTATCACCGCACCACTCCTATCACCTCTGACCGTAAGGACTTCTTCACCAATGGGAATCCGTATGATCTTCTCGTGGCATATGACTTCCGCTTGTTTATCAGAAAGCCAATCCATGCCTACTACCACATCAAAGCTTCCTAACGTAACAGGCATGAGATCTATGGTGAATGTATGACCAGCAAGCTCTATCTTGCATTCTCTAAGAATATGCGTTACGTGAATCTGTGTGCCGTTAGCTAACTCCACGGTGTATTTAGATTCTAAGGCTGAGGGGATATCACTTAAAAGACTACAAAACCTAGTGGACACGAAACTTCTATCGGCTCCGGTATCGAATAATACGGTAGCAAAACAACCATTAACCGAAAATTTACCAGTTACTGTTGTAGGATCGTTTAGAGCCTCACCTGAGCCAATGACGAAGGCTCTTCCTTTGGCTCCATTGTTGTTATTGCCTCCATTGTTGTTGCCATTACCATTGTTGTTGTTATTGTTGTTGCCATTGTTATTATTGCTGTTGTTTCCATTGTTGTTGTTGCCATTACCATTCCTCTTAAGTTGGGGACAGTTGCGTCTGTAATGGCCTTCTTTTCCGCACTCAAAACAACCTTTCGGAGTTTCTTGTGATTGTTGAGACTTCTTCATCAGTTCACCCCGACAGTCTTTGGCTGCATGACCAATCTTCCCACAACGTTGGCACTTGAAGTTATCACATCGACCCACATGGTGGTAGTTACACCGGTTGCACTTCGGCAGTCTTCCACCATACCCACCGGGTCCTTGATTTGAGGGAGTGGCCTGGTTGAAGCTTCGGTTGTTATCAAACTTCCGTTGCTGTTGCTGACTTTACTGCTGTTGTTGAGGTTGAGATTGGCTGCTGGATGACGATACCTTGTAGCTTGAACCATCCCACTTGCGTTTCTGGTCGGGCACGCTTGCCACCGCACCTCGTTTGGGTAACCGTCCTTGCTCAACTGCCTGGTCAGTCAGCCTGTGGGCTGTTCGGATTGCTTGTTGTATGGTAGTAGGGTTAGAGGCAGTTACCATACTTTGAATTTCGGGCACCAATCCCCGTATATAATGCTCCACCCTCTTGTGATTTCATTCACCATCCCTGGGCATAAAGTGGCTAACTCATGAGTACGAGTCGTGTAGGCTTCAATTTCTGAGCCTTGCATTTTGAGTTGCCAGAACTCAATCTCCATTTTTTGCACTTCATTTCGGGGGCAGTATTCTTCAGTCATAATTCCCTTGAACTCATCCCAAGGTAGTTCATTGGCCATGGCTTGACCCAGCATTTGTACCTGGGCATTCCACCAGGAAAGTGCTGCGCCTTCTAATGTCCCGGTGGCATACTTCACCTGATTAGCAGGCGGGCAGTTGCATTTCGCGAAGATAGACTCTGTCTTCTCAAACCACCTTACAAGCCCTACAGCTCCTTCCGTCCCGCTATAGGTATGGGGTTTACAGTCCATGAAGGACTTGTAGGTACATGGTGGTGGTCCTGTTTTTACAATCCCAAACATTAGTCAGATATCCTAGGCAATTAACTAGGATAATTAGTTTAACCTCTTGTTATCATGTACCTGCTGGTTGTCCCGGTTGGGCAGCAGCCACTGCCGCCTGAACATGTTCGTTAATTAATGCCGCCAATTCCGCAGGCGTCATGTTTATGGCTCCGGCTCCACGGCCTCCGGCGCCACGTCCACGACCACTCCCACGTCCTCTTCCACGTGCGTCCATATTTCACTTTAAAATTCACAATTACAAAAATGAGTAACATCCAACACATTAACCTCATCAAGGTACAGTAAACAATAAGAAATAATGTATTTACCACAACCACAACATTTATAACAGAAATAATAATCAAAGATAAATAAATTATAATTGAGTCACAAAATATTCCATCAATGTCAAAATTTAAGTTTGTCAGTTGGGTGGGAAACAACCCTTCCCACATAGGTTTCAAAGAGAAGAAACACTACATAGTCTAAGTCATTTAAAAGTAGGATCAGTCCAGTACGTCAGATCCGTCACTGTCCTCATCCATCTCTGCTGGTTCTTCTGCGGGGGCTTCCTCGGGTTCCTCTTCTGGGTCTTCCTCATCAGGATCCACCAAAGGTGCAGGGGCTTCAAAAACCTGAAGTGCTGCTAGCTGTGCCTCTAAATCAGCAAACCTATCATCGATCACAACATTATGGTGATCTTGTGCGTCCATGCACCCACTAAGTGCTACAACGTTGCCTGCCAGAGTATGATGTCCACCAATGGCCATCGAGAGTCGCTCCTAAAGCGTCTCTACTGGAAACACAACTGACACATCTCAGATCGTAATGCAGAGTTCTCATCAGTGAGTCCTCTAATCCGCTGTCGCTCTGTGTCCAGTGTTGCTACTAGGGCTGTAAATGCCTGCTCCAGAGGGATGCTCAAGGTAGGAAGTGTAGGCAAAGTAGAGGCGGTCGATGACCTAGTCCTAGGTCGTGAAGGTGCTACTGGTGGTACGCGTTCTCTATAAGCCATACGGTTTATGTAGGTGGGGTAGAAATCCCAGTTACGCGGAGGATTGAGCTCAGGAGGTATGAAAGGCTGATCCCAGTCTATCTCGCTAGGAGGATAAGGATGTCGAGGCCAGTTAAATCCCCTATCCGGTACGGGAGAAGTAGGAGGTGACTCAGATCGTGCAGATCTCTTGCCTAAATTTCTGGACGACGATGCCATGCTGCGAAGTACGTGTTGCATATGCCAATTAGTATACAGTAAGGAGAGTAAACGATGAGTAACTAACAACTGTGCGGTTATAGTCTAGTGTGTGTATGCAACCAAGTTCCCTATAACCAATGGCTCTGATACCAATCTCTCACACCCTCAAAATCCGCGTGCTGGGTTTTACCGCGAGGCGCGTGACATACCAGGATCTCAGTCATTAGTTACCAAGAACGACTCTATATGATTAATAAACAAAACCAGAGTTAACGTTTAAAATACTGCGGAAGCGTTTTAAAACCAGAAAACCCAAAACAAGTAGTATGTAAAGAGAATGCGCAAAACATACGCGGCCCAAACACAAATGTTTAATATGAAAATAATCCCAAATTTGTAAACAAGAAAATGTAGACAACTCAACAATGCTGACGTGCGTGCTCCTAGGCAACCTTAACCTGAGAATAGCATACTAAACAAGTCAACACATGGTTGGTGAGTTCAAGAGTTTACGCTAATAGGCAAACCAATAAACAGTTTTCAAATCATAAGTAGTGTATTGCAATAGATAGCTAGTCTATTAACATAAAAATATTAATCATAGTGATTTCGCGATCGAAGCTGACTGTGTTACGTTTGTTGCCTCCCGTCACGACTTACCAGGTCGTGACGAATATATGTTAGGACAAAATTGCACCCGTATGACCTCGAGTCACACAGGTGGGGCTCGTCAGACCCAGTAGTACTACCCAAAATTTCCCCGCTAGTCAATATTAACAATCCGAAAGTGTGAGGACTTTTCCATGGTAAACAACACTATATCAATATTATACACACTTATATATAAAAGCGTTTGTGATCAACAGTATGCTATCTCCCCCAAAAGAGATTATCTAAAATGAGTGGGGCAAGAACTCACCTGATGCATAAAGATAATGACTAAAGAGAACTGGTGATAGGTGCAAAGATAACCCTTCAAAGGTTACCTAGAATACAAGAGTACATAAGCACGTGTACACAGAACCAATATGAAACCCTAAGTGCTCTACAACCCAAAGAACTCAAGGTTTTAGAAAGACAAGACACATTTGACCCAGTTGACCCATTTGACCCGTTGGTGGCATTATAGGTGATAACTCGTTAATACTAACACAACAGCATATCATACATGATCAACATAACACTTGATTACATATAGCACTTCATTAACCACATGTACCACCTAGATTATCATACAGCCAAATATCAAACAAGTCATGCGAATCTCAACTATTATTATGCTCAACATAACTATAACATAACTAATACACCATACAAGGATCAAATCACGTATCACATGCCATATGAAGCCACTCACGACTTCACACCCTAAACCCTGCAAATCCTACTAAGTAGGGGCCTCAGATTCGCACGTGTGTATGATGATCATCAACATACCATTTAACAGAAATCATATCATCCAAAATGTTCAATCATGATCAACCACAAACCAACAATAATCCTAACATACCCATATGACCCATTACCATGAATTCCCACAAACAGGCCAAATCAGATGACTAACCAACTAAACATTCATACAACCCAAACAATACATTCTACTACCTTAGAAATCATCCATGAACATACTAACATGGTCCTAATATCCCAAACATGCTCAATTCATACAATTCAAGAATTTGCACAAATAAAGTTTCCCTTTTAGGAAAGTACATCCCAATTTCATCAAACACCCAAGACATTCATGGATTCATCATTTACATACCAATTCAAGTCCATGACAACATCTAAACATGATCAACACCACCTAATCATCATGATTCATCAACATTCAACACCAAAAGTTACTATTTTTAGCAATGTATGAACTATTAGACATCATCTTGATTTTAAATTGTTCATATCATCAACCTAGCATCTAATCATCATCACAAACACATCCATAACATTCATACATCATCAAATCATCAATTCATGCAAAATAAAGTTACTATTCTTAGTAACCTACGAACCATGAATCAAAATCGAAGCTTTCTTGCAAAATCGACGTTAACTAAAATGCATACAGCCTAACTAGCATCATTACAACATCAAACAACCATCATTCAACATCCAATTTGATCCAAAATCGCCTCAACCTCAACCAAAGATGATCATGTGAACAAACAACCAAAATCCAAACTTTCTTGCATAATCAACGTTAACTAACATGTATTCAATCTAATTAACATAGTATCATCCACAAACATTAAAGAATTCGACATCCAATCATCACATTCGAACCATAATCCTCGGCCACATCAAAATTCGTGAAAAGAGCACAAAACTAACCTTTAAATCGTGTGTTGGGCGAGGTTTGATGCTTGCTACACGTTTGAACCACTTGGAACTAATCAAGATCGATGTTTATTTCTTGGTTTAGGTCGAATTTCGCAAAGGGGGAAGGGAAGAATGCAGGTCGCAGCCGATGGGGTGGGATTAGGGTTGGGATTTTTGTTTTATTAATTTAATTTTGCATAAATACCCTTTAAACCCTTGTAATTTACTTTTTATAAAAATTAAGCTTTTAAACTCTTTTTAAAAGGTTTTTAACTACAATAACAAGCATACAAACTAACAATGACAATTATATATTTCACCTTTACTAGATACAAAACATACAAATTAAATACACACGTTTCCACGTTACGCGATAAAATTCACAAATAATATTTAACTCACGTAAACACATAAGCACAACTTAATAATCAACATAGAAATTATCGTTTAACATTATTAATTATTATTAAGTCACCAACGTTCAACGACAACTAGTGTGTGCTCCCGACACGTGTATGCAAGACTTAACGGAAACTAACGGACTTTGGTAACGGAAAATTACCGGATGCCACAGATAGTAACAGGATAACTATAACTGACTCCATTAAGTTCACCACGATAGAACTTAACAGTTACACCTACTTGTTCGACATTATATTTAGATTCCGCCCTTCGAAAAGGAACATCGGCTCTAACAATCCCGTCACCGTCTACAAAAACGACCGGAAATGTTTCAAAAAAGGTAGGCATACGACGTACAAAAAGTTCACGGCCTTCTTTATCTCTAAAGACAGGAGATCCTAACCATCCAACCGCTATTCCAACCCCGTTATCCATTGAGCCCGCCCTAAATAATCCCCCTTTTGTCGGATTTTTTCCGATGTAATCATAAAAGGCTAATTTTTCAGGAATTTTAGACCAAGCTTCTGATAAACATTGATTTTCGGTTAACCCAGCACTAACTCTTCTATATATTTTTTGTTGGAAGTATCCCTGATCCCATTGATAACGAGTAGGCCCAAAAAATTCGATGGGGGTAATTGCTGAACCATACCACATAGTTTCGGCAACAACAAAAGCTACAAAAAGACGGCATCGATACTAATGGAAAGGCCAGTTTCAATATTGCCCATACACAATCCTTTGTATAGACGTTAGGGTGGGCAGACGCTAAGATGGAATAGACCTGCTAATATGCCCAATGTCCCTGCCGTAATATGATGAGAGGCTATTCCTCCCGGAACAAAAGGAACAAAACCCTCCACACCCCATGATGGATTAAGCAAAAGGTTCAAAACCTTCCTTGCTTAATAATAGCAAACCCAGTATGGGAAAAAATTATTGAAACTGATGCCTCAAATATAGGGTAGGGAGGTATATTAAAACAAATATCTCCAATTAATAAACAAGAATATCTTGTTAGATTTCATTCTGGAAAATGGAATGAAAGCCAAAAGAATTATGCAACTGTTGCAAAGAGATTCTTGCAATAGTTAAATGTGTTTTAAAATTTCAAGACGATTTATTCAATAAGAAATTTATAATTAAAACTGACTGCAATGCAGCTAAATACATGTTTAATAAAGATTTTAAACATGATGTTTCTAAGCAGATGTTTGCCAAATGGCAATCTCATCTTGCACCTTTGATTTTGAAATAATTTATAAAAAGGGAACTGATAATAGTCTTCCTGATTTTCTTACCAGAGAGTATTTGAATCAATGAGTCATCCTAAAGGAATTTTGAGAAAGGCAATATTTATAATTATTAGGAAAAAGGATGAAATCCAATTAGAATTAATTGCAGTAAATGATAATATTCAGGAAATAAGAGAAATTCCATTTTTATCAAATGAAGCAAAAAATTATGCTATCAAACAGATTGAATATCGAGTAAGATCCTTAGAAAAACAATTAAAGGATCTAAAACACCGAGAAATAATACTTTCTTATGGATAAATGTTTCTATTCTAATCATTATGTTTAAGTTTTCAGGAATGATCCCCTGGGAAAGGGGAAGAGGTCGTGGAAGATCTTCCTCTTATAGGGGAAGAGGAGCAGGCAGAGTTATCCATCAAATGGGTAACAAAAAGCTTATAGCTTTTAACAATACATCAATGAATGCATCAACTTCATCAAATATACTTGATGAAGATGTAGTAAAGGGATTTTTAGGCTTTAAAGATTCTCAGGGACATAACCCAGAGGAAGTAGCATCATATGCTAAAGCCCTCATAAATGAAAGTGAGGATGATGGATGGGTTAATACACCCAACAAAGAAGTCATACTTCTTTTGGATCATAAATATCAAAAATGGAAAGATCAACCTTGGCTCATAGTCAAAAGGTATTTTGATCAGGGATACTATCCCAACGAGACATATAAGTCTCGAATATATTATGAAGAAATATTAAAAGTAGAATCCTGCGAAATTACCCATTATACTGGGAATAATAAAGCTCATAGCTTTAGTAAAATCATTATTAAACACATTATATCTGTGGAAACTTAGGGGACATCACCTCTAAAAGACAGGGAAATTTTACACCCTGAAACAAAAACTTCCATTAGATATAACTACTGGGATTATGTTAAAGCTTTTCAAAAGGCATTCTTATATGAAAACCCTAATCATAAACACTCATGGTTCATAAAGATTTGTCATACCAATTATGAATCAGAAATACCAGCATGGTTTTATCAATGGTGGCAATCATACGGTCCATCTATTGATATTTTTATAAATGAATCTAAAAAATTTAAAAATTTATATACCCAATGGGTAGAGCTTTCTCCAGCCTTAATAGAGGCACAACACGATAATACTTTTATAGAGGGAATGGCCTCTTTACATTATTTTGTCAAGTTCGGTATCCCTTGGATATGGAAATGCATTCCAGAAACTGGTTATACCAGTGAAAATATTTTCTGTTTAAAAAGAGCTTATATGACTAAGTTCTGGAAAAAAATGATGGATAAAGAAGAAGATCGCAAAATTAAATGCCAAGACACTCAGGATCAAATCCAAAAAACAATTGATTTATATAAAAAGCAGCAGCAGATAAAGCAACAGAAGGAATCTTCGAGCCCATTCCAACACATTGTTAGAAAAATTAAAATGATTAAAGGCACGGATGATATAAGTGACCAAGAGATAATAAAATATTATCTAGTGGAAGTTAAGAAGGATATAGCCAAGAACTTCAAAAGAAAAGATGAATCATCTTCCAAAAGAACAGAATCAAGTTCTTCATAAATGGAAGAAGAAGACTCCCAGTTATACCAGGACAGTCAAGATGAGAACGAGCCTACGGATGACGAGGCTTATGCCCGAATGATGGCAAAATTACATGAGGAATTCGGTCCAGTTAATACACCAGAAAAAACAAAAGACAAGAGGACACAATAGGCCCCACAAGGAGAAAAAGAAGAACCAATAATTCATTCTCATAATTGGCCGACAAACAAATTTTGTTTGCATGTTACATTATTGTAACTTTTACTGTTTACTTTTTGACTTGTCATACAAAACGCGTCATACGCAATTATATGTGAATATTCGCTGTAATACTCGGTACCAAATCCCCTATATAAAGGGACTTAGTGTTTAGAAGTAGGTACCGGTTTTCACAACCACTCCTATCCTCTCTTACTCTCTTGTAAAAATTTCCCAAGCAATAATAATATTTGAAGTTTAAAGTTTCAAGTTTCAAGCCTTCTATACTGGTAATTTTTTACTCTTCTTATTATTTATATTTATGTATGATCGCCTCACTTAGAGGCTAAACCTCTATGTGTTGGAACATCACCATGCTCAATAGATTATCATAATAAAAAAGAGATCTTAAACCTGGACAAGGTAAAACTTTAAGAGGAATCATGGGATAGGGTTACAACCCATCTAAGATGTTAATATGGGCGGTCGACCGCCTGGGGACCCGTTTAAGCCAAAAAGACAAGAAGGCGTAGGGTGTTTTGGGTCTGACCTTTACTAACCACATATTAACATCCTGGACAACGGCTGTGTAAAATCACCAATGTTCCATCGTTTCTCTTCATCTTCTATCTCTATCCAAGCTTTATGGTTTTTTCCTCTTTTCCCATACAAGGTCCTGCCTTCTATGGTATCAGAGCCATGGTAGTTCTGTTGATGTATGAGTGCATGTTTCAACACTTAAATCTGATATTCTAATATGAATATTTTAAGATCTGAAGATATTGTTAAAAACAGTATGGAGGAAGAATATGATATTCCTCATAATTTAGATTTATTAAACAAATGGACTATTCCAAAAATTGATTATAAACTAATTTATAAATTAGGAACTTTTGAAAAATTGGGATTAAACAAGTTGTTAAAACAACCGAGGAAACTTTTTCCTTAAACATGATGAAATGATAGTAAAATTATTATCAAAAAGATATTTACAAAAGTATAAAAAAGAATATAAATTCATTCATATTGGACTTGTGCAAATTGCATTTTAGCCTTTGACTCTAGAAGGCTTACCAGAAAGTTTTGTAGCAGCTCTTAGAGATGCTAGAAACTTAAATTGGAAAAAATCCCTTATGGGTATTGTTCAATCAAGTCTGGCCCATGGTCCAGTATATTTTAATGTTTATCCTAACTTGCAATTATCATTGTTTGATGTCAATATTTTAGATGCTTTAACTTTGAATGTTAAAACGAATGGTTACAATTATGTACCAGGATCAGAGGTAATATGTATCTGTTACAGAATTTATTATAAGCCTTTATTTACGCTTAATCGTCATTGTAAAATGGTAGATAAACCATTAAATGAAACAATTCTAATAGAAACTAATTTTTAGTAAAGCTAATATTACAACTAGAAGAAAAATAAAATGGGAAGAAATTAATTTTCCAGAAAATTGGGTATTAGATAAAGCAAGCCCATCTTAACAATATGTGGATAATAATCCAATAAATATTTTACAAACAAATGAAGGTTGAGTTCAAATACAATTTGAAAATAATAAAATAAAATATGAACCCTCCTTATCAAATCTGTGTCATCACCCTATTATATCTCTCATGCAGATTACACAGTTAGAAGTCCTTCTAGGCATCAACATCTAGGATTAAGGAAGAATTCCTGAAAGAAAATAGATGAATTAAGAATAAACTCGATAATATAGTTCGAGGAATTAGAATAGATCCGGACTAACCGAATCAGAAATAAATTTGTATAATAAATCAAAAGAAAAATTAGATTTTACTCCTGGATCATAGTAAAGAAGAATTTCTAAAATTTCTCCAACCCAAATGGGAATTATTCAGAACATGGTTTTTCAAAAATTTTGAAAAAGCAGAAAAAGAATTTTTAGAAAAATATTATGATGAATTAACTGAAAAACAAGAGATCATACCTTTTGTTCAATGGTTTATTGAAAAATATACTAATATTATTGTTTCTGTTATTGAAAGAAACTTTATTATTAATGAAAACATAGTATCAAATGTTTTTCCTCCTACTAATGGTTTTAAAATTGAAAAACAAGGAGAGGAAAGAACTATCAAGCTTTTCAAAAACATCTGGAAGGTGAAACCTTGCAGACAACTATTTCTCATATAAATGGTTTAATAAAACAACAAAATTATTCAAATCTTTATTTAATAATAATTAGAGAACAACTCCAAGATATTTCAAAGAAAATGGATAAAATATTGTGCCACTTAAAAGAAAAACAAAGTGTCATAATAAATGATCAGATAAAAAATAAAGAATCTATTGCTACTCCTAGTATTCAATTACCTCCTAAGGTAATAGATTTCAAAACTAAGTCTGAAGAAAATTTGATGCAAACATTAAATGATTCAATTAATATTTTGAAAAATCTAAAAATAAATACATTATCGGATTTTGAAGACAGTCTAAAAGAAGAAGATTATAAGCAAAAGATCAATGATGAGATCATGAAGTTATCTAAGTTTGCTAATGAGCCGACTCAAAGGATGTATTATTATCCTAGGCCTACTCCACAGGATGTTCTAATAGAAGAACAGGAATATGTAATTAGTAATTTGTATAGTGGAAAAATGATCTATGAATGGAACATAGTCCGTCAAACAGAAGGGCAGATTTATAATACTGTCCATAGGATGCTTATGTATAGCACTATTTGTCAGAATAATAAGAACACAACTAAGAAAATAGCTCAGATGATTATATCAGGTTTACAGGACAACTTAAGGTTGGGGGATAATTATCTATGAGATTCAGATAGACAAGAAATCCTCAACAGTACAAAAGAGGATAATGGGTTGTAGATAACAACTCAGTTTATACGTTGACAGTGAATATTATAGAACACTTTACAGGCAGTTGGTCTGATAATTCAGAGAATATTAGGACTCTTCTACAAAATCTTAAGTGTAGAACCCTAACATCTTTTAGGTGGTATAAAGATACTTTCCTAAGTAGAGTTCCATAGAGTAATGGAACTCCCTGAGTCTAATAGTTCACATTGGAAGTCTAATTGTAGATGGCCTCCCTATTTATTTGCAGAAAGGTTAGAAATAACCTAAGAAAAGGAGGAATAAGTATAAATTATGATGATTATACTTACGGCAAGTTAATAGGAACTTGTATTCAAGAAGGTTTAAATTTATGTAATGAAATAACATAGAAGGCAGCACCTTGTATGGGAAAAGAGGAAAAAACCATAAAGCTTGGACGGAGATAGAAGATGAAGAGAAACAATGGAACATTGGTGATTTTACACAGCCGTTGTCCAGGATGTTAATATGTGGTCAGTAAAGGTCAGACTCAAAATGCCTCACGCCTTCTTGGCTTTTTGGCTTAAACGGGTCCCCAGGCGGTCGACCGCCCATATTAACATCTTAGATGGGTTGTAACCCTATCCCACAATTCCTCTTAAAGTTTTACCTTGTCCAGGTTTAAGATCTCTTTTTTATTATGATAATCTATTGAGCATGGTGATGTTTCAACACTTAGAGGTTTAGCCTCTAAGTGAGGTGATCATACATAAATATAAAAATAAGAAGAGTAAAAATTTACCAGTATTGAAGGCTTGAAACTTGAAACTTTAAACTTCAAATATTATTATTGCTTGGGAAATTTTTACAAGAGAGTAAGAGAGGATAGGAGTGGTTTTGTAAACCGGAACCTACTTCTAAACACTAAGTCACTTTATATAGGGGATTCGGTACCGAATATTACAGCGAATATTCACATAAAATTGCGTATGACGCGTTTTGTATTACAAGTCAAAAAGTAAACAGTAAAAGTTACAATAATGTAACATGCAAACAAATTTGTTTGTCGGCCATTATGAGAATGAATTATTGTTCTCTTTTTCTCCTTGTGGGGCCTATTGTGTCCTCTTGTCTTTTGTTTTTTCTGGTGTATTAACCGGACCGAATTCCTCATCTAATTCTACCATCATTCGGGCATAAGCCTCGTCATCCATAGCTCGTTCTCATCTTGACTGTTCTGGTATAACTGGGAGTCTTCTTCCTCCATTGTGAAGAACTTGATTCTGTTCTTTTGGAAGATGATTCATCTTTTCTTTTGAAGTTCTTGGCTATATCCTTCTTAACTTCCTCTAGATAATATTTCATTATCTCTTGGTCACTTATATCATCCGTGCCTTTAATCATTTTAACTTTTCTAATAATGTGTTGGAATGGGCTCGGAGATTCCATCTGTTACTTTATCTGCTGTTGCTTCTTATATAAATCAATTGTTTTTTGGATTTGATCCAGAGTGTCTTGGCATTTAATTTTGCCATCTTCTTCTTTATCCATCATTTTTCTAGAACTTAGTCATATAAGCTCTTTTTAAACAGAAAATATTTTCAATAGTATAACCAGTTTCTGGAATCTATTTCCATATCCAAAGGATACTGAACTGGACAAAACAATGTAAAGAGGTCATTCCCTCTATAAAAGTATTATCGTGTTGTACCTCTATTAAGGCTGGAGAAAGCTCTACCCATTGGGTATATAAAAATATCAATAGATGGACCGTATGACTACCACCATGATTAAAACCATGCTGGTATTTCTTATTCATAATTTGTATGACAAATCTTTATGAACCATGAGTGTTTATGATTAGGGGGTTTTCATAAGAATGCCTTTTGGAAAAGCTTTAACATAATCCCAATAGTTATATCTAATGGGAGTTTTGTTTCAGGGTGTAAAATTTCCCTGTCTTTTAGAGGTGATGTCCCCAAGTTTTCACAGATATAATCTGCTTAATAATGATTTTACTAAAGCTATGAGCTTTATTATTCCAATACAATGGGTAATTTTTGCAGGATTCTGCTTTAAATATTCTTCATAATATTCGAGAGTTATATGTCCGGTGGGTAGTATCCCTGATCAAAATACTTTTGACTAGAGCAAGGTTGATCTTTCCATTTTTGATCTTTATGATCCAAAAGAAGTATGACTTCTTTGTTGGGTGTATTAACCCATCCTTCATCCTCATTTCATTAGGAGGGTTTAGCATATGATGCTACTTTTCTGGGTTATGTTCCTGAGAAGCTTTAAAGGCTAAAAATTCCTTTACTGCATCTTCATCAAGTATATTTGATAAAGTTGATGCATTCATTGATGCATTGTAAAAGCTATAAGCTTTTTTGTGTGACATCCGGTAATTTTTCCATTACCAAACTGTTAGTTCCGTTAAGTCTTGCATACACGTGTCGGGGAGCACACACTAGTTGTCGTTGAACGTTGGTGACTTAATAATAATAATAATGATAATAGATAATTATTCAACTAATAATGTTGGTTATTGGTTGTGATTATGCGATTAAATATTAATTGTGAATTTTATGTGTAACGTGGGAAACGGTGTGTTTAATCCGTATGTTTGTATCTAGTGAAGATAATGCATATGATTATTATTGTTAGTTTATATGCATATTATTTAAGTTAAAACTTTTAAAAAGTAATTAAAAGCGTAGTTTAATAAAATACAAATTTAAGGGTTAAAAGGGTAATTATGGATTATTAATAAAACAAAAATCCCAACCCTAGCCCCCACACCATTCTCGGCCGTGATCATCATCTCCACACACACAACCTGCGAATTCAGCCTAGAACAAGCAATGTGCTTTGGTTTGGTCGATTCCAAGAACTACAACACGTTAGAGGCTTCAATTCTCACCCATTAGGTGATTAAAGGTTAGTTTCTTGGTGGTTTCCAGGGATTTTTAGTCTTGCCAAACCCTAGTTCAAAACCTGCAATTGAAGGTTGATTCTTGGTGGTTTGTTTATGTTAATGTGTTAGTTGGATTGTCTATATGTTAGTAACGTCGATTATGCCAGAAAGCTTCGATTTTGATTCATTGTTCATAGGTTACTAAGAATAGTAACTTTATTTTGCAGAATTGATGATTGGGATGTAGAATGTTGTGGATGTGTTTATAATGATAATTAGATGCTAGATTGTTGATATGAACATTGGGAATCGAGAATGCACATTGTAGTTCTTACCTTGCTAAAAATAGTAACTTTTTGATGTTGATTTGATGAAACATGCCAATTAGATGTTGTTGATCATGTCTAGATTGTATGGACTTAATGTGGTATGCAAATGGTAAATGATGAATGTAGTGTGAGTTTGATGAATTTGGGATGTACTTTCCAAAAGGGAAACTTTAATTGTGCAAATCCTTGAATGGATGATTTGAGCAAGTTTGAGACATTAGACCATGCTAGTGTGTCATGGATGGTTTCTAAGTGATTAAATGTGTGTTTAGGTTATATGAATGTTGATTTGGTTTGTTACCTGTTTTGGCCTGTTTGTGGAAAACATGGCATGAGTCATATAGGTAAGCTAGGACTTTTGTTGATGATGGTTGATTAAGAATGAACATTTGGATTATATGAGCTATGGAAAATTGGTATGTTAATGATAATCATATACACGTGCGAATCTAAGGCCCTACTTAGTAGGATTGGCAGGGTTTAGGGTGTGAAGTCGTGAGTGGCTCACATGGCATGGGATGCGTGATTTGATCCTTGTATGGGTTATTATTTTTGTATAGATGTTTTATGAGCATGATAATAGTTTGAGATTCGCATGACTTGGATGATATCGGCTGTATGATGATCTAATTAGTACATGTGGTTAATGAAGGCTATATGTAATCAATTTGTATGTTAATCATGTGTGATAGGCTGCTATGCTTGTTTGAATGGAAATTCACCTATAATGTCACCAACGGGTCAAACGGGTCAACTGGGTCAAATGTGTCTTGTCTTCTAAAACTTTGAGTTCTTTGGTTTGTAAAGCACTTAGGTTTTCAATATGATTCTGGGTACACATACTTATGTACTCTCATGTTCAGGTAACCTTTGAAGGGTTGTCTTTGCACCTATCACCAGTTTTTTTAGTCATATCTTTACACACCAGGTGAGTTCATGCCCCTCTATTTTATAAACTTCTTTTGGGGGCACGAATTTCATTATTATAAGTTGTGTATGTTTTTAACATACTGCTAATACCTTTAAAGTCCTCACACTTTCGGATCGTTAATAATGGTAACTATCGGGAAAATCTTGGGTAGTACTACTGGGGTCTGACGAGCCCCACCTGTGCGACTTGAGGTCAAACGGGTGCAATATTGTCCTAGACCAAAATATCGTCACGACCCGGTAAGTCGACTGGGGAGGCACAAACGCAACACAGTCAGCTTCGACGCGAAAATCACATGGTTATTACTTGTGAATATAGACTAGCTATTATTCAATGCACTTCTTATGTTATGTAAAGTTATTGTTTATGATAAATGCAAACTCTTAACTCACCAACCATTGTGTTGACATTTTAGTATGCTATTCTCAGGTTGTTAACTCTGCTTGCCATTAGGAGCGCCACACGGGTCCAGCATGCATTGTAAGACTCTATTTTAAAGACATATTTGTGGTATCTATCTATGAGTGTTTAAATATTTGGGTGTTGGCGCATGTGTTGCCAAATATGCATTTTTTTTTATTTTGGTTTGTTATTTACAAAACGCTTCCGCATGGTTTTAAAGTTTGAACTTTGGTTGGTTTTTTTTTAATGTGGCATATAGTGTCGTTCTAAGTAACTATTGACTGTGATCTTGGTTTGTTCACATGCCTCGTGGTATAAACTCTGCACGTGGATTTTGAGGGTGTGATAGATTGGTATCAGAGCCATTGGTTATAGGGAACTAGGTTGCGTATACACACTAGACTATAACCGCAGTTGTAGTTACTTATCGCTTTCTCTCCTTACTGTAATCATTGGCATACGCAACACGTACTTCGCAGCATAGCATCGTCGTCCAGAAATTTAGGCAAGAGACCTGCACGATGGTCACCTCCTAAGTCTCCCGTACCTGATAGTTGATTTAACTGGCCCCAACATACTTATCCTCCTGGCGAGATAGATGGGATAGCCTTTCATACCTCCTGAGCTCGATCCTCCACGGAACTGGGATTTCTACCCCACCTACATAAACCGTATGGCTCATAGAGAGCGCGTACCACCAGTAGCTCTGACAGACCTAGGACTAGGTCATCGACCGCCTCTGCCATTGCCTACTCTT
Organism: Flaveria sonorensis; assembly: GCA_025506505.1. Lineage (NCBI taxonomy): Eukaryota > Viridiplantae > Streptophyta > Magnoliopsida > Asterales > Asteraceae > Flaveria > Flaveria sonorensis. Next base: position 29,241,131 of record CM046428.1, read on the forward strand.
CCTACCTTGAGCATCCCTCTCAAGCAGGCGTTTGGCAGCTTTGGTAGCCACTCTAGACACGGAGCGACAGCGGATTAGAGGACTCACTGATGAGAACATTTCTGCTACGATTAAGATACGAGTTGCGTTTCTAGGTAGAGACGCTTCAGGAGCGACTCTCGATGGCCATCGGTGGACATCATTCTCTGGCAGGCAATGTTGTAGCACTTATGGGCGCATGGATGCACAAGATCACCATAAACATAGTGATCGACGATAGGTTTACTGATTTAGAGGCACAGCTAGCAGCACTTCAGGTTGTTGAAGCCCTGCACCTTTGGTGGATCCTGATGAGGAAGCCAGAAGAGGAACCGAGGAAGCCCCCGAAGAAGAACCAGCAGAGATGGATGAGGACAGTGATGGATCTGACATACTGGACTGATTCTTTTTTAAATGACTTAGACTATGTATGTTTCTTTTCTTTGAAACCTATGTGGAAGGTTGTTTCCTACCCAACTGACAAACTTAAATTTTGACATGGAGGAATATTTTGTGACTCAATTGCAATTTACTTATCTTTGTTTATTATTTCTGTTATAAAATGTGGTTGTGGTGAATGCATTATTTCTTATTGTTTACTGTACTTTGATGAGATTAATGCATTGGATGTTACTCATTATTGTTTGTGAATTGTAAAGTGAAATATGGACGCACGTGGAAGAGGACGTGGGCGTGGTCATGGACGTGGCGCCGGAGGCCGTGGTGCCGGAGCCATAAACATGACGCCTGCGGAATTGGCGGCTTTAATTCCACGAACATGTTCAGGCGGCAGTGGCTGCTGCCCAACCGGGACAACCAGCAGGTAAATGATAACAAAAGGTTAAACTAATTATTCTAGTTAATTGTCTAGGATATCTGACTAATGTTTGGGTTGTCAAAACAGGACCACCACCATGTTCCTACAAGTCCTTCATGGACTGTAAACCCCATACTACAGCGGGACGGAAGGGGCTGTAGGGGCTTGTAGGTGGTTTGAGAAGACAGGTTGTCTTCGTAAAATGCAATGCCCGCCTGCTGATCAGGTGAAGTATGCCACGGGACATTGGAAGGCGCAGCGCTTTCTAGTGGAAATACCCAGGTGCAAATGCTGGGCAAGCCAGGCTATGAACTACCTAGGATAAGTTTAAGGGGATTTATGATCGAAGAATACTGCCCCGAAATGAAGTGTAGAACTGGAGATTGAGTTCTGGCAACTCAAAATGCAAGGCTCAGAAATTGAAGCCTACACGAACCGTTACTCATGAGTTAGCCACTTTACGCCCGGGATGGTGAATGAAATGCACAAGAGGTTGAGCAGTATATACGGGGATTGGTGCCCGAAATTCAAAGTATGGTAACTGCCTCTAACCCACTACCATACAACAAGCTATCTAAACAGCCCCAGGCTAACTGATCAAGCAGTCGAGCAAGGTCGATTACCTAAGCTGGTGCGGTGGCAGCTGGTGGGGCGTGCCCGAACCAAAACGCTAGTGGGATGGTTCAAGCAACAGGGATCGTCTTCCAGCAGCAATCTCAACCTTAACAACAGCAGCAAAGTCAGCAACAGCAACGGAAGTTCGATAACAATTGAAGCTCGTCGACCAGGCGACTCCCTCAAATCAAGGATCCGGTGGGTATGGCGGAAGACAGCCGAAGTGAAACCGCCGTAACTACCACCATGTGGGTTGATGTGATAACTTCAAGTGCCAACGTTGTGGGAAGATTGGTCACGCCCGCCAAAGACTGGGGCGGGTGAATGATGAAAAACCCACAACAATCACAAGAAACTCCGAAAGGTTGTTTTGAGTGCGGAAAAGAAGGCCATTACAAACGCAACTGTCCCAACTTAAGAGGAATGGTAATGATAACAACAACAATGGAAAACAACAGCAATAAAACAATGGCAACAACAATAACAATAACAATGGTAATGGCAACAACAATGGTGGAAACAACAATGGAGCCAAAGGAAAGCCTTGTCATTGGCTCAGGTGAGGCTCTAAACGATCCTACAACACTAACTGGTAAATGTTCGGTTAATGGTCGTTTTGCTACCATATTATTCGATACCGGAGCCGATAGAAGTTTCATGTCCACTAGGTTCTGTAGTCTTTTAAGTGATATGCCCTCAGCCTTAGAATCTAAATACACCGTAGAGTTACCTGACGGTACACAGATTCACGTAACGCATATTCATAGAGACTGCAAGATAGAGCTTGCTGGTCATACATTCACCATATATCTCATGCATGTTACGTTAGGAAGCTTTGATGTGGTAGTAGGCATGGATTGGCTTTTCGATAAACGAGCGGAAGTCATATTCCATGAGAAGATCATACGGATTCCCATTAGTGAAGAAGTCCTTACGGTCAAAGGTGATAGAAGTGGTGCGGTGATAGGCATCATCTCATTCATGAAGGCACAAAACTTGTTACGAAAGGGTCGACTGGCCTCGTCACAGATAAACAGACAGAGGAAAAGAATATAGAGGATATTCCCGTAGTTTGCGAGTTTCCCGAGGTGTTTCCGGAAGACCTGCCTGGATTACCGCCTCATCGGCAAGTTGAATTCCAAATTGAGTTAACTCCAGGAGCCGCTCCAATTGCGAGAGCACCGTACCGGTTTGCTCCGAACGAACTGCAGGAATTATCTGCCCAACTACAAGAGTTGTTGGATAAAGGGTTTATCTGACCGAGTTCGTCGCCCTGGGGAGCGCCAGTTCTATTTGAGAAGAAGGAGGTACATTTCGAATGTGCATTGACTATAGGGAACTGAACAAGGTTACTATCAAGAATAGATATCCCTTACCTCGTATCGATTTGTTTGATCACTGCAAGGATCAAGCTATTACTCTAAGATTGATCTGAGGTCTGGGTATCATCAGCTGAGAGTTCGAGAAGAGGACATCTCGAAGACTGCTTTCCGTACACGATATGGTCACTATGAATTTTGGTCATGCCATTTTGGTTGACGAATGCACCAGCAGTATTCATGGATCTTATGAACCGCTTGTGCAACCCTATCTGGATCAGTTTGTTATCGTCTTTATTGATGACATATTGATATACTCAAGGACTGAGGAAGAACATGGAGAGCACTTACTTTAATCTTGGAATTACTTAGAAAGGAACAACTGTATGCAAAGTTTTCTAAGTGTGATTTATGGAAACGTGAGGTAATTCTTGGGTCATATTGTCAACGAGAAGGAATACATGTTGATCATGCTAAGATTGAAGCGATAAAGAATTGGTCTGTTCCTAAGACACCAAGCGAGATACGAATTCCTTGGATTAGCGGGATACTATCGACGGTTCATCGAAGGATTCTCAAAATTGCACAACCTCTCACAGCCTTGACTCATAAGGGAACAGCAAACAATGGGGTGAGAATCAGGATCTGCTTTCCAGTTGCTAAAACAGAAATTGTGTAGCGCACAATATTATCGTTACCGGATGTAGTGATGACTTCGTAGTCTACTGCGAGCGTCGATTCAAGACTTGGATGCGTCTTGATGCAGCGGGATAAGGTGATAGCTTATGCCTCTAGACAGTTGAAGATTCATGAGAAGAACTATACCACCCATGACTTGGACTGGATGCAATAGTTTTTGCCTTGAGATCTGGAGACATTACTTGTACGGTACCCAAATGCCATCTCATCGATCCAAGAGTCTTCAGCATATATTTGAGTAACAGGAGTGAATATGAGGCAAGGCACTGGTAGAGTTATGATGACTATGACCTGTGTATCAAGTATCATCCAGAAAGCAAAATGTATTCGCTGACACTCTGAGTGAAAAGAGACTGCTAAGCTCGACGAGTGCGAGCTCTGCAACTGACGATTAGTCGCATTACCTGAACAAATCCGTGATCTCAAACTGAAGCTCTGTGACAGGATCAGTGATCTAAGTTTGATCAATTAGAGTTGAATCGCAGCGGAATTAGAACAAGAATTAGACAAATATAGCAAGAACACAATAGATATTCAATGGAACAGTACACGGTTATAGAGAAAGAGGGTTTTCTGCAAAAGGGATAATATCATTCATGCACAACATGCTTCGGTATGGCGGCGCTAAGCTTCCTAAGCTGCGCAGTTACAATTAGGTCAACATTCCTTATATAAAGGAATGTGACGTCTGCTGATGTCACTTGATAGTGACATCTAACAGAATTATTACAAACAACTGAAAGTAAGCAAACTACTGAGAATGTTCACAACAACTGAGAACATCTCAGAGTATGCTAAGTACAAAATGAAACTAAAACTACTGAAACTACAAGTACTGATTACAAGAAACATAAACTACTGAAAGAAACCATCACAACTACTGAAGAGGTCTTCTTCAGCTGTTGTGACAACATCTGAAACTTGGTCTTCAGTCTTTGTCTTCAGCTTTTGTCTTCAGACTTTGTCTTCAGTTCTTTAGCTTCAGACTTTGTCTTCAGCTATTTCACTTCAGACTTTGTCTTCAGCTCTTTCACTTCAGACTTTGTCTTCAGACCTTGTTATCAGTTGATGTCTTCAGCTGTTGCAGACTACTTCAGTTGTTGTAATGTCTGGGACTTAAAGGTTTTTCTGATCAGGCTCATTGGTTCTTTTGGTCCAACAAACTCCCCCTGAACCAATGCAGCCAAAACCTTTAAGCTTATTGAGGTCCCACTTATTCTTGGCAGAAATACTCTCTTGATCAGCTTCAGAGATATCAGATAAGCACAGGCCAGGGAACAGTTTCAGTAGATGTGAATGTCAAAGGATGGAAGGGAACTCTGTCTTGGGGAACTGGACACAGAGCTGTTATCCCAACCATGAAACCTACTTCCCATTGATGAGTCTATAAGACTCTCTGACGTAGGCCTCAAGGAGAACAACTTGTTCCTCCTTAGTGAGTTCTTCTGCTTCTCCTTCGAAGAAGAACTCTGGGCCATAGTACTCTGATAGGTACTTTACGTCTTTCCATTTTTCAACTCAACAGTTGTTATCTCTCTGTAAGCAAATTCATCTGGGTGAGTCCCTTCTAATAACAACTGGAGTTCATTTTTCTTGATCTCTTCAAGCCTCTTGTATAACAACCCCTTCTTGACCATTTTGTTCTCCATTAGAGTTTGAGGGGTCATCTTTGACTTGTAGGCTCTCTTGAAGTCTTCAAGTATCTCCCAGGGTGAGACTACAATGGCCAACATAATAACAGCATCTATGGTCTTTCTCACTTGGCCATTGTATCTACTTGGTATGGATTTCTTATGAATTCTAGAACTAACCCTGGGGTCTGGCCAAATCCTTACTCTCTCCTTTTGATATTGAAAGGTATGCCTGAGAGCATACAGCCTTTGAGCGTGTTTCTTCATGGCTTGTATAGATGATGACTGAGGAAACTCTTTGTCAACCATCTTCAAAAGTTGCTCATCGTGCTGTTTCTGCTGTTCTTCTTCTTCTTCAATCTTAACTTTCACCATTTGCCTCTGAAAGTCTGGTGTGATCATTTGTTGACTTCTGGGCTCAGGTATTTTTAGAACAGCAGAGATTGGCAGACTGTCTTCTTCATCATCTTCTTCTTCTTCTTCTTCCATCCTCAACACCCTTCTCCTCCTTCTGGGTGCATCATTGGATGTGGTTTGAGGTGGTTTTTGGGGTAAGGGAGTTGGTTTTGAGGGTTGAGTTGGTTTAGTTTAGGTTTAGGGATTGGTTTGGAGAGTTGTGGGTTGGTTGTTTTTGAGTGGGAGTTTGGGAAGGCTGATCTAGCATTTTTGTGGTAAGTTTGGCTTTGGAAAGCTTGGCCATATCAGTTCTCTTCCCAGCACCTGCTTCATCTAAGGCTTCGATAATCAACCCCTTATTGAATGCTTCAGAAGCACAGATTCTGGTGGTTATTGCCAGAATACTGTCTCTGGTCCATGATTTAATCTCAATTAATGATCTTCCCAAGTATTTTGCAATAAACCTGATCATTATCTCCAACCTCTCCCTTTCCATCACACTGTAACTGGCCCATCTCTCTTGTATCTCTTAATCTCCAGCCTTCTGATCTCAGTGTCTAATGTAGCTGTATCAAAGCCCTGTCTGAAGAGTTGGTCTATTATTCTGTCCATTGATCTGCTGTGAGCTTCATCAGCTTCTTTAACCAGATCTTCCAATGATTTCTCTTCATCAGGCTTTTGAGTTTCAGCACTTTTCTTTCTCTTGTATGTGATCAGCTGTTTTTCCTTTCTAACTCCTTTTCTTTCTCTTGTTGTTTCTCATCTTCCACTCTTTCTCTTTCTTTCTTTCACTGCCTTAGACTCCCCCTTTTGGGTGCATTGGGTTCAGGGGTTTGAATGGCAGAAAGCTTCTTTTGCACAGCATCATCAACAAGTGTTTGTAGATTTGAGGAGATCCTCTCATCAATGGCTTTATGCACAATCTCATTGATGATGGGAGTGATGAGAGGTAAGGAATGTTGAAAGGTAGCAACCATCTGCTCAGAGGGGTTCTGTCCCTGAGAGGTGGTGCCAAAAGCAGTGGCTGGTGGCTCAGTTGAGTGTAGTGGCTGAGTGTTTGGTGAACCTTCAGATGAAGGTGCCATCTGTGGGTTTATTGGGGCAGATGGACTTTGATCCTGAGACATTTTGGCAAGCAGTTCTTTGAGTCTGCTCACCTCAGCCTCAAGGATTGTGTTATGGGCTAAGACATCGAAGAAAAAGCCCAGGTCATCATCAGTCTTTGCTGAATCACCTGACCTCCTGATTGAATCAGGATGTACATGCCCTGAGTGTAGATCAGTTGTAGCATGTGCCCCTTGTTCTTGGTTCTGGGGACTTCCTGCCTCAGGACTGAGTCCTTCATCGGCAGTTGCCTCTGGTGAGGTCTTAGAGATGTTACCAACTGCATCCTGTTCATTTGCTGAATCAGTAGAAGTGGCAGCCTCACCAGATGTTCTAACCTCCTCCTCTACACGGGGAGATTGAACATTATAACCCCTGTGCTGTGGGTTATCAGCAGCATTTTGGTCCTCTTCCTCAGCTGTTGAGGTTCTCCCCATTGTAATTGGTTTCTGGGGAGGAGGAGAGGAATGCAGCTGACTCAGCACTTGTGCAACTATAATGGTTGGGCTTTGAGGGGCGGTTGCATTTGGAGATAGGTTTGAAGCAGATTGCACCCGGGTGACTGGTGCTCTTCAATGGTAACCTTCTCAATTGAGATAGGTTCCAGCATTGTGGTATCCCCAATTATGGTTGCATCAGGATCCTGTTGAGAGGATGCCTGAGCGGCTAGGGCTGGTGGAGTCTTTGACACTACTGGGGGGTTAGAACCAGTAAGTGTTTCCTGTATTGGTGGTACAGGGGCATCCTCAGGGGACTCATCTCCCTGAGTAGCCTTTTTGGGCTTTTTGGTGTTGGGTTTGGTGGGGACTTTGGATCTGGAAGTGGAGGCTGTGGGTTCCCGCTGCTTGGGTTTTAGCAGCCGGGCAGCCCCTTTCAGTGTAGGGTCAGAGTTGTGCCTGGAGTATACTTCAGGCAATACAGCCGGAGCAGGGACTCCAAGGCCAACAAGGCCGTCTGATTTTAGCTGATTTAAAATTATGGCCATGAGAAACCTGGGATATAATATCCATCTGTTTGCCACAGGTTTCAAAGCCAGATCCTTTAGTTCCATGAAAACTATCTCAGAAAAATTTAGATTTTGTCGTTCAAAGATAGAGTATAATACCTGTTGCCATCGGGAGGACATCTGATCCCATGAGGAGTTTTTGATGCAAGGCAGACATTCACCATGTGGAATATAAGACGTTCAGCATCATGGAAGTGCTTCTTCAGAATGGTGGTAGCACTTAAGTCTCCTTCATACCCGTTATTGATGAAAGACATATCAGTTGTGCCTTTCGGGTATTCTGTGACACAGGTGGCATCATGTAGATTTAGGGTTTGTCGAATGATGTCTGGAGTGATGACCACCTGTTTCTGGTTAACCAACGACTGGAGAGTGATTTGGCTATCATTCTCACCAGTTTGCACAGAGACGTTGGTCCAGAATTGGCTTAGGGAATCGGGGTATATGGTAGGATTCAGAAGAAAAGCGGTTCGGTACTGGGAATCTACCATAAGATCGATGGCATTATCAAATTTGTTCCAAAAGGCCGATTTCGAGAGGTAGGCAACACAGTTGTGTCTGGGTTTGAGTTTCATGGTCGCCATTGTTGAGAGAGTGAAGGACATAAAACGGCTAATGAAACGTTTGAAAGTAGGTTTAGGTATTTATAGGGTAAGAAAAGGCTGATATAAAACGACTGAAAGTGTTGGTGCTGTCATCAGTTGTTTGAAAACAACTGAAGACCTGGTTTTAACTTTCAGAAGTTGTAACAACTGAAGACTTGGTATTAGTCATCAGTAGTTGTGAAACTACTGAAGACATGGTTTTGGCTTCAGGTGTTGTAACAACTGAAGATTTGTGTTAGTAGTAGTTGTGAAACTACTGAAGACATGGTTTTGGCTTAGTGTAAACAACTGAAGATTTGGTGTTATCATCAGTAGTTGAAACTACTGAAGACATGGTTTTGGCTTCAGTTGTATGAAGTGAAAGCAGTTGTAGAAACAACTGAAGAGAAAAGTTTCTCATCAGCTGTTGTCGTCAATTCTTAGCTCATCAGCTGTTTCATTCTGACCTCAACACTTATCAGACTTTTTTCTGATTTTCAGACGTTTCATTGGTCATCAGTACTTATCTGTTATACTGACATCAGTAGTTGTAACTACATCAGTAGTTGTAACCACATCAGTTCTTTTCAACAGATAGAGTACTTCAGTACTTTTAAGTAATTTAGTCTTCAGTAGTTATGAAAACTACTGAGGATAAAAGAACTTATCAGTACTTATTTGTGACAATAGTATACGAATGCTCATCAGTACTTGTTGACTGAGATCATCAGTAGTTGTCACTTATTCTAGCTGCAGCATACCAAGCCTTAACACTAGGTTTTGGAAAGTTGAACTGTCCAAAGGCTTAGTAAATATGTCTGCAAGCTCATCAGCACTAGGAACAAACTTTGGATCAATCAGACCTTTTTCAAAACAATCCCTAATAAAATGGTGTCTGATCTCAATATGTTTGGTCCTAGAGTGCTGGACTGGATTCTTGACAATACAAAGAGCTGAAGCACTATCCATTAGTAATGGAGTCTTAGTCTCTGTAATGCCATAATCCAAATTGATTCTGAAGCCAGAGTACCTGAGATGTACAACTTGCAGCAGCAATGTACTCGGCTTCAGCAGTGGATGTAGCAACAGATGTTTGTTTCTTACTCTGCCAAGAAACCAAACAGTTGCCTAGGAATTGACATCCACCAGAAGTTGATTTTCTAGTTAATTTACACCCTGCATAGTCACTATCAGAAAAAGCAACTAATTTGCAAGAGTGCCCAGTGGAATACCAAAGACCTAGAGATTGAGTACCTTGCAGATATCTAAAGATCCTCTTGACTGCAATCAAATGAGACTCTTTAGGAGCAGCCTGAAATCTAGCACAAACACAAGTTGCAAACATAATATCTGGTCTAGAAGCTGTTAAGTACATCAAGGACCCAATCATACATCTGTAAAGTGTTTCATCAACAGCTTTACCTTTCTGATCTGCATCCAGTTGTGTGGTGCTGCACATGGGAGTAGAACAGGGCTTACAGTTTTGTAAATCAAACTTTTCCAAAAGACTCTTTGTGTATTTTGACTGATGAATGAAAGTTCCATCAGCCTTTTGTTTGATTTGCAAACCTAGAAAGAACTGTAATTCTCCCATGGCACTCATTTCGAATTTTTGTTGCATCAACTTTGTAAATGCATCACACAACTGTGGATCAGAGGATGCAAAAATAATATCATCAACATAAATTTGAACAAGGAGCTTATGCTGACCCACTTTCTTAATGAACAAAGTTTTATCTATGGAGCCTCTAGTGAAATTATTCTGAAGAAGAAAATTTGACAGTGTTTCATACCAGGCTCTAGGAGCTTGTTTCAACCCATAAAGAGCCTTATCAAGTTTATACACCCAATCAGGATGTTTATTATCCTCAAAACCTGGTGGTTGACACACATAAACCTCTTCTTTTATTTTACCATATAAAAATGCACTTTTGACATCCATTTGAAAAACTTTAAGATTGTGGAATGCAGCATAGGCTAAGAACAATCTAATTGCCTCCAGTCTGGCTACAGGGGCAAAGGTTTCATCATAATCAATACCTTCTTCTTGTGAAAACCCCTGGACAACCAGTCTGGCCTTGTTCTTGACAATTTGCCCATTTTCATCTGTTTTATTCCTAAACACCCATTTAGTGCCTATTGCACACTTACCTGGGGGTAGAGGAACCAGTTCCCACACTTGCTGCTTTTTGAACTGAAGAAGCTCAAGCTGCATGGCATCAACCCATCCATTGTCTCTTAATGCAATATGATAGTTCTTTGGCTCTTGCTGACTGATGAAGAGAGCATAGAAGCAGAAGTTGGACAATTGACTTCTAGTTGAGACACCAGCATTGATATCACCAATGATTTGAGACATTGGGTGATTCTTCAGCTCTTGGTACACTATGAGATCTGTGCAAGTGTTTGTAGCACGCTCAGCAGCAACAGATGTTGATCCAGATTCTTGAAACCAAGTATTAGATGGCAAGTCAAATGAAGTAGAGGATTCAGAAATCTCATCAGCATTTGTTGTGGATGGTGCTACTGAAGCTACAGGAACATCAAGTTTAGTAGACTCAGGCAGTTGATCACTAAACTTGAATAGGTGAGTACTGGGATCATCATCAACATCAGTACCACCAGATGGATGACTAGCTGCAGAAGGTGATGAATTCACATGATCTGCAACAGCTGGAGGCTGATAAGGAACATATTGCAGTATGTCCAGATCAAACAACTCCACAGGGTTTTGTGGGATTTTGTCCTTAGGAGATTCATTGAACTTCACATGCAAGGTTTCTTCAACCATCTTTGTTCTGCAGTTGAACACTCTGTAAGCCTTGCAAGTGGATGAATACCCAACAAAATACCCTGCATCCACCTTAGAATCAAACTTTTGGAGTTGATCCTTTGTGTTGAGAATGTAACAAGGACACCCAAATGCTCTGAAGAATGAAATTAGAGGAGCCAAATGATGTAGAACTTCATAAGGAGTCTTCATCAACCTCTGATTCACTAAAGCTCTATTTTGCACATAGCATGCTGTGTTGACAGCTTCAGCCCAAAAGGTCAGTGGCAAACCAGAGTCAGCCAACATGGACCTTGCAGCTTCAATTAGGGTCCTGTTCTTTCTCTCCACTACTCCATTTTGTTCTGGAGTCCTTGGGATGCTATACTGCCTCTTGATTCCTTTTGAAAGGTAGAAATCATCAAGTGTATGGTTTCTAAATTCAGTTCCATTATCACTTCTTATACACTTGACTGATAGGGAATACTGCTTCTCAACATACAACACAAAGTTAATAATTGTCTGAGCAGCCTCATCCTTTGAATGCAAGAAGAAGGTCCATACAAATCTGGAGTAATCATCCACAATTACCAGACAGTATTTCTTCTTTGCCATGCTCATTACTCTCACAGGACCAAAGAGATCCATGTGCAGTAATTGCAAGCAGGCAGTGGACTTTGGTTCTTCTATAGGAGGGAATGAAACTTTGTGTTGTTTTCCTTTTAAACAAGCAGTGCAGGTTTCATCACAGTGGAACTCCTTTATTGGTAGACCTCTCACTAAACTATTGTGGATCAGCTGATTCATGTTTTTGAGATTAACATGACCCAGCCTTCTATGCCACAGTTTAGATTCCTGAGGAGAGGCCTTGGAGAACAGGCAAGGATGACCTTTTAAATCAATCTTCTTTGACAAATCCAAGGCATATACTCTTCCTATCCTGTTGGCCTTCAGGAGAGTATGTTCATCCAATACCTTGTCAATCAGCCTCAGAACTTTGGAAGACAGAATCCGGCAGTTCTGGCTTGTGAAAAGTGCAACATGCCCTTTATCACACATCTGACTGACACTCAGTAGATTATACTTGAGATTCTCCACATGGTTAACATCATCAAATCTGATTTCTCCATTTGACACAAATCCTTTCCCGATGATGTAACCCTTAGCATCATTTCCAAATGAGACAAATCCCTTCTTTCCTTGAGAGTAGTCATTAAGAAGAGAACTGCTCCCAGTCATATGCATAGATCCTCCACTGTCTACATACCAGATGCTTCTTTGGCATGCTGAAGAACCCTGCATTTATCATAAGAAACTAGTTAGCTTTAGAGACCCAAACCTTTTTGGTTTTGGGTCTGTTTTCATCAACAGATTTAACCATAACTTGTTTCTCATGATTAACAGCTGATGAAGGTGGAGATGGTGCTGAAATGGATTTCTTAGATTTGGGCTTGGATTTCCTTTTCAGTGGTTTGATCACAGGTGCATCTAGTTGGTTAACTCTCCCCAACAAATGCTGAACCATCATAACAAGTTGTGTCTGATTTGTTGCTAAAGCCTTCAGCTCATTTGACACATCAGTACTTGTTTTTGATGAGTTCCTGTGACCCACCATTTCCTCCTTCTTGAAATTCACAGACTTAGTCTGATGTTTATCATGAGGAACACTATCAGCTGTTTTCTGATAAACCCCATCCTTCTTTTTGGATTTTGGTGAGGCCTTGGGTTTATCAGTTTGAGATGACTGTGGTACAAACTTGGTCTCAAACTCATTTTTCATTTTATTAATCTCTTCTTTAATGAGCTTATCTCTGTTGAGTTTGGAACCCTTTTTGTACCAGCATTCATCAGATAGATGATTGAATTTACCACATATTTCACATGGCTTATTCTTCATCTTGGATTGATCAACTGCTGAAGTGGAAACTACTGAAGGTGTGATCTTCAGTACTTTCCTCCTTTCAGTACTTGTGTTAAGTACTGAAGGATCGGTAACAACTGAAGACTTGTTCTTCAGCTGTTCTCTATCCGTCCTGAAAGACCGTATGATAGATTCCTCAGCAGTTGTTAATCCTTTTATTTCAGCAGATTTGAAATGCTTTTCAGATGTTGTGACTTGCCCTTCAGTACTTGGAGTACTTTGAGGGACAACATCTGAATTGCTCAGCTTCATGTGTTTATCAGCATTTAAACCATCAGGCAATTGATTTGCTGAGATCTTAACACTGACTTCATCCTCTAATTTTGTATTATCATTTGAGGATGAATCACATGATGATGTGGTTTGGAAATTACTTTCACCTTCAGATTTTACTATTGATTTTGAAGTAAAATCAGTAGGTGGTGCAGTATGATTGTAACCTATTCCAAACTTCACATTTGAAGCTGTTTGCTTGCTGAGAAGCATTTCAAATCCCTTGCAGGATGTTACCCAGCGGTCACACTCAACTTGGGTAGCTGCAAGTGTCTCTTTGAGACTTCTGTGGTTCTCAAGTATGACCTCTACCTTAGCCTTTTCATCATTAAGTTGGCATTTAAGCTTGTAAATCTCATCATCTTTGTCATTAAGAGCAGACTCATACTCAGCTTTTCTTTTGGAAATAGTTTTCTCAAGCTCAAGATTTTGATTGATTAAAGCTACATTTGCCTCTCTAATAGAGACAAAGGCAGCTATGCATGATTCAGAACATAACTTGGCTTTAGCCTCAGAAGATACCTGGGTTACCTGTGAAGATGATGCATTGGAGCAGGAACCCTCAGTAGACTCCAGGGCCATGAGAGCAAGATTCCCAAAAGGATGTTCACCACCATGTTGACCAGCACCAGCAAATAATTGCTCATTGAAACCAGAAAGATCATCTGGTAAGCTGCTCCAGTCAACAACTCCTGGTGTGAAGAAGCTGTGATGAGGTTGAGATTGTGATGGAGATGGTTGAGGCTCAGGTAGGGCTTGAGGTTGTTGTGCTATAGGAACTTGAACTGGATTTGGCTGTGGCATGTAATAGCAGGGATATGGATATGGCATTGGACCCTGAGGGACAAAATATGCAGGAGATTGAGGTTGTGAGTGATGACCAGAACTAGCAGGATGTTGCCCTTTGTTTTGTGAACTATTGCTTGGAAAGGTCACAAAGGGTGCAGAGGAGTTAGATCCAGTTGATCTACACTCTCTTGCAAAGTGCCCAAGCCTGTGGCATTTGTGACACCTCAACTTACTCTTGTCAAAACCAACTTTGGTTTTGCCAGAGAGTCCTGGAAATTTCCTACCAGTTCTCTTGTAGAACTTTTGAGATCTGATATTGATCAAGGCCATTTGGCTCAAAATATCCATCTCTTCTAAATCATCATCAGCAATACCCATCAAATCATCCATGATAAAGCATAAATTATCACTATTACACCCAGAATGACTGTCAACACCAACAAATGCATGATCAGAACTGTTTGAAGAGAAATCTATATGCTCATCATAATGGCTTTCTGATCCAGCATATTCTGACTCATGACCGACCAAGGCAGTGTTCCCTGGTACAAAGTCATCAGTGAGCTTTCCTGATGATGCCAGTTTCCTTTTCTGCTCTATCTCTCTTTCAAATGTAAGCAGTTTCCCATGGAGTTGGGTGAGAGATAGGCTATCCAGATTTGCACTGGAGCGTAGGACAATGGTGTATGTGTCCCATCTCTCAGGCAGTGATCTGAGGAATCTGTTGTTCATCTGGCTGTTAGTATACTCATGCTTGACCATTTTCAGCTCAGAGATCAAGCAGGAGAAACGCTCAAACTGTTGAGTCAGTGTCTCACCCTTCCTATGAGAGAATGTCTCATATTGTTGGGCGAGGATTTCTCTGTTGTTTGCTAAGACCTCATCAGTTCCTCCGAATTGTTCCTTCAAAGCATTCCAGAGGTCATGAGCAGTTTCATGATGCATAAGCCCAGAATAGATTTCATTAGGCAGTGCCATGGCCAGAATTCCATGGGCTTTAGCATCAATCTCAAACAGTTTACGATCTTCATCTGAGTATTGCTCCTTCTTCTTCGGAACCATTTGGTTGGTCTCCGGATTGTTCACCATAGGCTTGTGTGGACCGTGAACCACAGATGTCCAACAACCTGAACTGTTAATAGACAGGTGATGGAGCATTCTTCGTTGCCATATGTTATACTCACTCCTAACCAGCATCGGAGGCTTGGTTGGAGCCAGTATTGTGAGGGTCATTAGATGGAGTAGTCATTCTCAGATTCAAACCAATTCAATCAAGTTTCAACAGATTTAGCACAAAAACACAACAAACTCAATGTGAACCAAGAAGAAACTCAAATTGAATAACCAGAAGCAGCAGAAGATCAATCTCTATAACCAATTCTTGCAAATATGCTAATTGATCAAACTTTAGATATCGAAATAGCAGTTTCAATGATCAATTGTTAAACCGATCAATGATTAACCTGCTCTGATACCATTTGACAGGATCAGTGATCTAAGTTTGATCAATTAGAGTTGAATCGCAGCGGAATTAGAACAAGAATTAGACAAATATAGCAAGAACACAATAGATATTCAATGGAACAGTACACGGTTATAGAGAAAGAGGGTTTTCTGCAAAAGGGATAATATCATTCATGCACAAATGCTTTGGTATGGCGGCCGCTAAGCTTCACTAAGCTGCGCAGGTTATAATTAGGTCAACATTCCTTATATAAAGGAATGTGACGTCTGCTGATGTCACTTGATAGTGACATCTAACAGAATTATTACAAACAACTGAAAGTAAGCAAACTACTAAGAATGTTCACAACAACTGAGAACATCTCAGAGTATGCTAAGTACAAGATGAAACTAAAACTACTGAGACTACAAGTACTGATTACAAGAAACATAAAACTACTAAAAGGAAACCATCACAACTACTGAAGAGGTCTTCTTCAGCTGTTGTGACAACATCTGAAACTTGGTCTTCAGTCTATGTCTTCAGCTTTTGTCTTCAGACTTTGTCTTCAGTTCTTTAGCTTCAGACTTTGTCTTCAGCTATTTCACTTCAGACTTTGTCTTCAGCTCTTTCACTTCAGACTTTGTCTTCAGACCTTGTTATCAGTTGATGTCTTCAGCTGTTGCAGACTACTTCAGTTGTTGTAATGTCTGTGGGACTTAAAAGGTTTTTCTGATCAGGCTCATTGGTTCTTTTGGTCCAACACTCTGAAGGTAGAAAATAAGAGTTTAGAAGGGTTACGGGGAATGGAAAAGCAACTAGAAGTAAAAGCGGATGGAATTCGTTATTTCATATATAGACTTTGGGTACCTCTACATGGAAATCTGAGAGACTTGGTCATGAGTGAGACACACAAGTCTAAGTACTCTATACATCCTGGATCTGACAAGATGTACCACGATTTGAAGGCGCACTATTGGTGGCCTAACATGAAAGCAGATGTAGCTACTTATGTGAGCAAGTGTCTGACCTGCTCAAAGGTGAAAGTGGAGTATCAGAAACCATCTGGTCTATTACAACAACCCGAGATCCCTATGTGGAAGTGGGATCAGATATCAATGGATTTTATTACTAAGTTACCTCGTACTTCTACGGGATGTGACACAACATGGGTTATCGTGGATCGATTGACAAAATCTGCTCATTTCCTAGCAATAAAGGAAATGGATAAGATGGAGAAGTTAACCCGACTTTATCTGAAGGAGATCGTTTCGAGGCATGGAGTACCGATCTCAATCATTTCTGATCGCGACACTCGTTTCACATCGCACTTCTGGCAATCACTGCAGAAATCTTTGGGTACACGATTGGATATGAGTACTGCTTATCATCCACAGACTGATGGTCAAAGCGAGCGTACTATACAGACTTTGGAGTACATGTTACGTGCTTGTATGATTGACTTCGGGAATAACTGGGAAGTTCACCTACCATTGGTGGAATTTTCTTACATCAACAGCTATCACACTAGCATAAAGGGGGCACCTTTTGAAGCTTTGTATGGGAGAAAGTGTAGATCACCAGTTTGCTGGGCTGAAATTAGTGATAGTCAATTAACGGGTCCTGAGTTAGTGCACGAGACAACTGAGAAGATTGTCCAGATAAGAAACTGCATGGCCGCAGCGCGAGACAAACAGCAAAGCTATGTTGATAAGCGACGGAAACCCTTGGAATTTCAAGTTGGTGACAAAGTCTTATTGAAAGTCTCACCATGGAAAGGCATAGTTCGGTTTGGTAAGTGAGGAAAGCTAAATCCGAGATACGTTGGACCATTTGAGATAGTGGAAAGAATTGGTCCAGTGGCCTATCGACTAGCCTTACCTGATTCATTGAGTGGAATCCATGATGTATTCCATGTTTCAAATCTAAAGAAATGTTTAATGGATGAAACTATGGTTGTACCGCTGGAAGAAGTTCAAGTAGACGAATAGTTACGCTTCATTGAGGAACCTGTCGAGGTGATGGATCGAGAGGTAAAGACACTTTAGCAAAGCAAGATACCCATTGTCAAAGTTCATTGGAACTCGAGACGTGGACCAGAATTCTCATGGAAACGTGAAGACCAAATGAAGCTTAAGTATCCTCAGCTATTCAAAAAGACGATGCCAGCCGGCGAAGGTACTGATTAAATTTCGGGAGGAAATTTCTTTCAACATGGGGATGATGTGACAACTCATCCAAAACTCACTCGATTTCGATTTTCTTGTGCCAATGCAGTAGACCAGTGATGGAACACTCACCATGTAACGCAATTTTCGGGACGAAAATTCTTTCAACATGGGGATAATGTGACATCCGGTAATTTTCCATTACCAAACTCCATTAGTTCCGTTAAGTCTTGCATACATGTGTCGGGAGCACATACTAGTTGTCGTTGAACGTTGGTGACTTAATAATAATTAATAATGATAAATAGATAATTATTCAACTAATAATGTTGGTTATTGGTTGTGATTATGCGATTTAAATATTAATTGTGAATTTTATCGCGTAACGTGGAAACGTGTGTGTTTAATTCGTATGTTTTGTATCTAGTGAAGATAATGCATATGATTATTATTGTTAGTTTATATGCTTATTATTTTAAGTTTAAACCTTTTAAATCTTAATTAAAAGCTTAGTTTTAATAAAATACAAATTATAAGGGTTAAAAGGGTAATTATGGATTATTAAATAAAACAAAAAACCCAACCCTAGCCCCCACACCATTCTCGGCCGCGATCATCATCCCCACACACACACACCAACGAATTCAGCCTAGAACAAGCAATTGTGCTTCGGTTTTGGTTGATTCCAAGAACTACAACACGTTAGAGGCTTCAATTCTCACCCATTACGTGATTAAAGGTTAGTTTCTTTGTGGTTTCCATGGATTTTTGGTCTTGGCTGAACCCTAGTTCGAAACCTGCAATTGAAGGTTGATTCTTGGTTGTTTGTTGATGTTAATGTGTTAGTTGGATTGTATATATGTTAGTTAACGTCGATTATGCAAGAAAGCTTCGATTTTGATTCATTGTTCATAGGTTACTAAGAATAGTAACTTTATTTTGCATGAATTGATGATTTGATGATGTATGAATGTTATGGATGTGTTTATAATGATAATTAGATGCTAGATTGTTGATATGAACATTGGGAAATCGATAATGCACATTGTAGTTCTTACCTTGCTAAAAATAGTAACTTTTGATGTTGAATGTTGATGAAACATGCCAATTAGATGTTGTTGATCATGTCTAGATATTGTTATAGACTTAATTTGGTATGCAAATGGTAAATTCATGAATGTAGTGTGAGTTTGATGAATTTGGGATGTACTTTCCTAAAAGGGAAACTTTAATTGTGCAAATCCTTGAATTGGATGATTTGAGCATGTTTGGAACATTAGGACCATGCTAGTGTGTTCATGGATGGTTTCTAAGGTGATTAAATGTGTTGTTTAGGTTATATGAATGTTGAATTGGTTTGTTACCTGTTTGGCCTGTTTGTGGAAAAATCATGGCATGAGTCATATAGGTAAGCTAGGACTTTTGTTGATTGATGGTTGATTAATAATGAACATTTTGGATGATATGAGCTATGGAAAATTGGTATGTTAATGATCATCATATACACGTGCGAATCTGAGGCCCCTACTTAGTAGGATTGGCAGGGTTAGGGTGTGAAGTCGTGAGTGGCTTCAAATGGCATGTGATGCGTGATTTGATCCTTGTATGGTGTATTATTTGTGTTATAGATGTTATGCGCATGATAATAGTTTGAGATTTGCATGACTTGTATGATATCTGGCTGTATGATGATCTAATTAGTACATGTGGTTAATGAAGTGCTATATGTATTCAATTTGTATGTTAATCATGTGTGATAGGCTGCTATGCTTGTTTGAATGGAAATTCACCTATAATGTCACCAACGGGTCAAACGGGTCAACTGGGTCAAATGTGTCTTGTCTTCTAAAACTTTGAGTTCTTTGGTTTGTAAAGCACTTAGGGTTTCAATATGATTCTGTGTACACGTACTTATGTACTCTCGTGTTCTAGGTAACCTTTGAAGGGTTGTCTTTGCACCTATCACCAGTTCTCTTTAGTCATTATCTTTACACACCAGGTGAGTTCATGCCCCTCTGTTTTATAAACCTTCTTCTAGGGGGAGGTAGCATACTTGTACTCAAACACTATTTCATTATTATAAGTTGTGTATGTTTTTAACATAGTGCTTAATACCTTGAAAGTCCTCACACATTCGGATCGTTAATAATGGTAACTAGCGGGAAATCTTGGGTAGTACTACTGGGTCTGACGAGCCCCACCTGTGTGACTCGAGGTCAAACGGGTGCAATAGTGTCCTACACACAAATATCGTCACGACCTGGTAAGTGTTAATAATGGCAACAAACGCAACACAGTCAGCTTCGATCACGAAATCACTATGGTTATTACTTGTGAATATAGACTAGCTATCTATTTCAATGCACTTCTTATGTTATGTAAATGTTATTGTTTATGATAAACGCAAACTCTTGAACTCACCAATCATTGTGTTGACATTTTAGTATGCTATTCTCAGGTTGTTAACTCTGCTTGCCATTAGGAGCACCACACGGGTCCAGCATGCATTCTAAGACTCTATTTTAAAGACATATTTATTGGTATATATCTATGAGTGTTTAAATATTTGGGTTGGCGCATGTTTTGCCAAATATGCATTTTTTTTATATTTTGGGTTTGTCTTATTTACAAAACGCTTCCGCATGGTTTTAATGTTTTAACTTTGGTTGGTTTTATTTTTAATGTGGCATATAGTGTCGTTCTAAGTAACTATTGACTGTGATCCTAGTTTGTTCACACACCTCGCGGTAAAACTCCGCATGTGGATTTTGAGGGTTTGACATTTTTGTTACCCATTTGATGGATAACTCTGCCTGCTCCTCTTCCCCTATAAGAGGAAGATCTTCCACGACCTCTTCCCCTTTCCCAGGGGATCATTCCTGAAAACTTAAACATAATGATTAGAATAGAAACATTTATCCACAAGAAAGTATTATTTCTCGGTGTTTTAGATCCTTTAATTGTTTTTCTAAGGATCTTACTCGATATTCAATCTGTTTAATAGCATAATTTTTTGCTTCATTTGATAAAAATGGAATTTCTCTTATTTCCTGAATATTATCATTTACTGCAATTAATTCTAATTGGATTTCATCCTTTTTCCTAATAATCATAAATATTGCCTTTCTAAAAATTCCTTTAGAATAACTGATTGATTCAAATACTCTCTGGTAAGAAAATCAGGAAGACTATTATGAGTTCCCTTTTTATAAATTATTTCCAAATCAAAAGGTGCAAGATGAGATTGCCATCTGGCAAACATCTGCTTAGAAACATCATGTTTAAAATCTTTATTAAACATGTATTTAGCTGCATTGCAGTCAGTTTTAATTATAAATTTCTTATTGAATAAATCAACTTGAAATTTTAAAACACATTTAACTATTGCAAGAATCTCTTTTGCAACAGTTGCATAATTCTTCTGGCTTTCATTCTATTTTCCAGAATTAAATCTAACAAGATATTCTTGTTTATTAATTGGAGATATTTGTTTTAATATACCTCCATGCCCTATATTTGAGGCATCAGTTTCAATAATTTTTTCCCATTCTGGGTTTGCTATCATTAAGCAAGGAAGGTTTTGAACCTTTTGCTTAATCTTTTGAACTGCTTTAGTATGGTCGATAGACCATGGCTTAGGATTTTTCCTCAGCCTATCGTATAATAAAGCTGTATCTTCTGCTAGATTTTTATAATAAGGAAGAATATAATTTAAACTTCCAAGAAATCTCTGTAATTGGGTTTTATCCAGAATCTCATCTGGAAATTTAGAACCAAATTCGATACTTCTATTAATTGGAATTATATTTCCTTGGTTAATATTATGACCTAAAAATCTGATTTTAGTTTGAAAGAGTAACATCTTTGGTCTAGATATAACTAAACCATTTTTTAAAATTATGTTTTTAAATATTTCTAAATGTTTAAAATGAGTTTCAATATCCTTTGAAAATACAAGGATATCATCAATATAAACAATAATGAAATCACTGTAAGGAATGAAAATATCATTCATAATATTTTGAAATTCTGATGGGGCATTTTTCAATCCAAATGGCATAACATTCCATTCGTAATGCCCAACAGGTACTGTGAAAGCAGTTTTATACCTGTCCTTTTCATTAATTTGTATTTGCCAGTATCCTGACTTTAAATCAAATTTAGAAAATATATTTGACTCGTATAACTTGTCTAATAAATTTTTCTTATTAGGTATAGGATACCTAATCCATTTTAAAACTTTATTAAGTGGTTTGTAGTTTATTACTAACCTTGGTACGCCTCTTTCTTGTTCAGAATGTTTATTAACATAAAAGGCTGTACATGACCACGAAGACTTTGAATTTCTTATTAAATTTTTGTTTAGAAGAGATTTTATCTCTTGCTTACATAATTCCAAATATTCAGAATTCATTTGACAAGGTCAAGCCTTGGTCGGAATCTGACTTTCATTAAAATTTTCTTCATATGGAAGTGAAACAATATGTTTCTTTCTATCCCAAAAAGCATTGGGATGATCATTACATATTTGTAAACTAAACTGGTGTTCTATTAATTTAATTTTTTCTTGTAATTTTGAATTATTTAATCTCTCTTGGATATTTAAAGAAAATATTTCTTTTTGTAGAAAATCAATTTGATTTATCTTTGCTCTTAGCAATTCATCTTTTAAATTATTTAATGTTCTTGTTATTGGATTAGAAATAAATTTAAAAGCAATTTCTTTTCCTTCATATGTACCAGTTATCCCAGTACGGTCTACGTTTTTTAAAGGAAATATTTTATCAAAGAAAGGGATTCCAAGTATAACTTGGTTACCAAGATTCTTTACTAGTATAAAACTTGTACTAATACAAGTATTATGTTGACAAATAAAAGCTTGAGAAATTTTATAATCTACCTCTAATTTACCTTTCCCAGCATGACTGAGAGTATGAGTAGTTTTATAATAATATTTTGTAGGAATTAATCCTTCCTGTATACAATTTAAATCTGCACCGCTATCAAAGTGTGCAACTACTTCTATTAAGAAATCATTTCCTATTAGTAGTTTAGTTTTTCCATGCCATTTTTGAGAAGTAATAATTTCTTTTATATTTTTCAGATATAATTCTGATTCTTCTATTAGTTGTATATTTAATTTATCTTTTTCTAGACATATTATTCTATTGTCTAATTCTTTATTATTTTGTTGTAAAATTTTTATATCTGATTTCAAATTATCAATTTTTTTTTAATTGTTGAATATCAACAGGTTTTTTATTTTTATTTCTCCCATTCAATTGAATTTTTAATTCAGCTAGAGAAAATGGTTTTGATTATTTAGAATTTGAACAAGAAGGACCTTCTTCTTGTTTTTCCATAAATGAAGAGATTATCTTCTCTTTTATCTGTGGATCATCTACCATTTTTAATAATTCAATTAGTTCACTAGTTAATGCATTTATTTCCATATTTTGGGATTGTGAAATTATTTGATAAATATTTTCTTCTTCTTCTTCCGAAGTATTATAACATCAATTTTCTTCTTCAGAGGAAGAGTATAAACTTTCATTTTCTAAAAAATTTAAATCTTCAATAGAAGATTGTCCAGATTCAATATCAGATTCTAATAGTATTTTTGATATTTGATTTTTTAAATCTTCATCTTCTAGCTTATTAAGCTTCTTCCTAACCCAGCAAGTTTTTACTGTGTGACCTATTTTTCCACATTTTTTACAAATTAATTTCGACTTATATGTCTTATACGAAGGCTTATATTCCTCGTATTTTTGCATTCTTTTATTCTTTTTATCCTCCCTCTTCCTTTTTCTTTTCTGATGTTGGTAGGGATTTGATTTTTTAATTTTCTTAGAATTATTTGAGGTTCCTTCTATACCAAATTGACTACAGAATTCGCCTAATTGTTTTTTCTCATTCAAAGAATGTTTTTTAATTTGTTGGTTTAATTTTATTTCATTACACAAATTTAAACCTTCTGAAATACAAGTTCCTATTAACTTGCCGTAAGTATAATCATCATAATTTATACTTATTCCGCCTTTTCTTAGGTTATTTCTAACCCTTTCTGCAAATAAATAAGGGAGGCCATCTACAAATTTAGACTTCTAATGTGAGCTATTAGACTCATGGAGTTTCATTACTCTACTTAGGAAAGTATCTTTATACCACCTAAAAGATGTTAAGGTTCTACACTTAAGATTTTGTAGAAGAGTCCTAATATTCTTCGAATTATCAGACCATCTGCCTGTAAAGTGTTCTATAATATTCACTATCAACGTATAAACTGAGTTGTTATCTACAACCCCATTATCCTCTTTTGTACTATTGAGGATTTCTTGTCTATCTGAATTTGATAGATAATTATCCCACCAACCTTTAAGTTGGCCTGTAAAACCTGATATAATCATCTGAACTATTGTCTTAGTTGTATTATTATTATTCTGACAAATAGTGCTATACATAAGCATCCTATGGACAGTATTATAAATCTGCCCTTCTGTTTGACGGACTATGTTCCATTCATAGATCATTTTTCCACTATACGAATTACTAATTACGTATTCCTGTTCTTCTATTAGAACATCCTGTGGAGTAGGCCTAGGATAATAATACATCCTTTGAGTCGGCTTATTAGCAAACTTAGATAACTTCATGATCTCATCATTGATCTTTTGCTTATAATCTTCTTCTTTTAGACTATCTTCAAAATCCGATAATGTATTTATTTTTAGATTTTTCAAAATATTAATTGAATCATTTAATGTTTGCATCAAATTTTCTTCAGACCTAGTTTTGAAATCTGTTACCTTAGGAGGTAATTGAATACTAGGAGTAGCAATAGATTCTTTATTTTTTATCTGATCATTTATTATGACACTTTGTTTTTCTTTTAGCACAATATTTTATCCATTTTCTTTGAAATATCTTAGAGTTGTTCTCCAATTATTATTAAATAAATATTTGAATAACTTTGTTGTTTTATTAAAATATTTAAATGGGAAATAGTTGTCTGCAAGGTTTCACCTTCCAGAAGTTTTTGAAAAGCTTGATAGTATCTTTCCTCTCATTGTTTTTCAATTTTAAAACCATTAGTAGGAGGGAAAACATTTGATACTATGTTTCCATTAATATTAAAGTTTCTTTCAATAACATAAACAATACTATTAGTATATTTTTCAATAAACCATGGAACAAAAGGTATGATCTCTTGTTTTTCAGTTAATTCATCATAATACTTTTTTCTAAAAAATTCTTTTTCTGCTTTTTCAAAATTTTTGAAAAATCATGTTCTGAATAATTCCCATTTGGGTTGGAGAAATTCATTAGAAATTTCTTATCTTACCGGTGATCCCGGAGTAAAATCTAATTTTTCCTTTTGATTCATATTTATACAATTTTATTTCTGATTCGGTTAGTTCCGGATCTATTCTAATTCCTCGAACTATATTATCCGAGTTTATTATTAATTCATCTATTTTTCTTTCAGGAAATTCTTCCTTAATCCTAGATGTTGACGCCTTAGAAGGACTTCTAACTGTGTAATCTATAAGAGAGATATAATAGTGTGATGACACAGTTTTTGATAAGGAGGGTTCATATTTTATTTTATTATTTTCAAATTGTATTTGAACTGACCCTTCATTTGTTTGTAAAATATTTATTGGATTATTATCCACATATAGTTGAGATGGGCTTGCTTTATCTAATACCCAATTTTCTGGAAAATTAATTTCTTCCCATTTTATTTTTCTTCTAGTTGTAATATTAGCTTTACTAAAATTAGTTTCTATTAGAATTGTTTCATTTAAAGGTTTATCTACCATTTTACAATGAGGATTAAGCGTAAATAAAGGCTTATAATAAATTTTGTAACAGATACATATTATCTCTGATCTGGTACATAATTATAACCATGCCTTTTAACATTCAAAGTTAAAGCATCTAAAATATTAACATCAGACAATGATAATTGCAAGTTAGGATAAACATTAAAATATACTGGACCATGGGCCAGACTTGATTGAACAATACCCATACGGGATTGTTTCCAATTTAAGTTTCTAGCATCTCTAAGAGGTGCTACAAAACTTTCTGGTAAGCCTTCTAGAGTCAAAGGTTTAAATGCAATTTGCACAAGTCTTATATGAATGAATTTATATTCTTTTTTATACTTTTGTAAATCTCTTTTTGATAATAATTTTATTATCATTTCATTTGTGTTTAAGAAAAATGTTTCCTCAGTTGTTTTAACAACTTGTTTTAATCCCAATTTTTCAAAAGTTCCTAATTTATAAATTAGTTTATAATCAATTTTTGGAATAGTCCATTTGTTTAATAAATCTAAATTATGAGGAATATCATATTCTTCCTCCATACTGTTTTTAACAATATCTTCAGATCTTAAAATATTCATATTAGAATATCAGATTTAAGTGTTGAAACATGCACTCATACATCAACAGAACTACCATGGCTCTGATACCATAGAAGGCAGGACCTTGTATGGGAAAAGAGGAAAAAACCATAAAGCTTGGATAGAGATAGAAGATGAAGAGAAACGATGGAACATTGGTGATTTTACACAGCCGTTGTCCAGGATGTTAATATGTGGTTAGTAAAGGTCAGACCCAAAACACCCCACGCCTTCTTGTCTTTTTGGCTTAAACGGGTCCCCAGGCGGTCGACCGCCCATATTAACATCTTAGATGGGTTGTAACCCTATCCCACGATTCCTCTTAAAGTTTTACCTTGTCCAGGTTTAAGATCTCTTTTTTATTATGATAATCTGTTGAGCATGGTGATGTTTCAACACTTAGAGGTTTAGCCTCTAAGTGAGGCGATCATACATAAATATAAAAATAAGAAGAGTAAAAAATTACCAGTATAGAAGGCTTGAAACTTTAAACTTTAAACTTCAAATATTATTAATGCTTGGATATTTTTACAAGAGAGTAAGACAGGATAGGAGTGGTTGTGAAAACTGGTACCTACTTCTAAACACTAAGTCCCTGATTTGGTACCAAATATTACAGCAAATATTCGCATATAACTGCGTATGACGGGTTTTGTATTACAAGTCAAAAAGTAAACAGTAAAAGTTACAATAATGTAACATGCAAACAAAATTTGTTTGTCGGGCAATTATGAGAATGAATTATTGGTTCTTCTTTTTCTCCTTGTGGGGCCTATTGTGTCCTCTTGTCTTTTGTTTTTTCTGGTGTATTAACCGGACCGAATTCCTCATCTAATTCTACCATCATTCGGGCATAAGCCTCGTCATCCATAGGCTCGTTCTCAGCTTGACTGTTCTGGTATAACTGGGAGTCTTCTTCCTCCATTTGTGAAGAACTTGATTCTGTTCTTTTGGAAGATGATCCATCTTTTCTTTTGAAGTTCTTGGCTATATCCTTCTTAACTTCCTCTAGATAATATTTCATTATCTCTTGGTCACTTATATCATCCGTGCCTTTAATCATTTTAATTTTTCTAACAATGTGTTGGAATGGGCTCGAAGATTCCCTCTGTTGCTTTATCTGCTGCTGCTTTTTATATAAATCAATTGTTTTTTTGGATTTGATCCAGAGTGTCTTGGCATTTAATTTTGCCATCTTCTTCTTTATCCTTCATTTTTTTCCAGAACTTAGTCATATAAGCTCTTTTTAAACAGAAAATATTTTCACTGGTATAACCAATTTCTGGAATCCATTTCCATATCCAAGGGATACTGAACTGGACAAAAGAATTTAAAGAGGCCATTCCTTCTATAAAAGTATTATCATGTTGTGCCTCTATTAAGGCTGGAGAAAGCTCTACCCATTCGGTATATAAATTTTAAAATTTTTTAGATTCATTTATAAAAATATCAATAGATGGACCGTATGACTGCCACCATTGATAAAACCATGCTGGTATTTCTGATTCATAATTTGTATGACAAATCTTTATAAACCATGAGTGTTTATGATTAGGGTTTTCATATAAGAATGCCTTTTGAAAACCTTTAACATAATCCCAATAGTTATATCTAATGGGAGTTTTTGTTTCAGGATGTAAAATTCCCCTGTCTTTTAGAGGTGATGTCCCCCAAGTTTCCACAGATATAATCTGCTTAATAATGATTTACTAAAGCTATGAGCTTTATTATTCCCAGTATAATGGGTAATTTCGCAGGATTCTGCTTTTAATATTTCTTCATAATATATTCGAGACTTATATGTCTCGTTGGGATAGTATCCCTGATCAAAATACCTTTTGACTATGAGCCAAGGTTGATCTTTCCATTTTTGATCTTTATGATCCAAAAGAAGTATGACTTCTTTGTTGGGTGTATTAACCCATCCTTCATCCTTATTTTCATTTATGAGGGTTTTAGCATATGATGCTACTTCCTCTGGGTTATGTCCCTAAGAAGCTTTAAAGCCTAAAAATCCCTTTACTACATCTTCATCAAGTATATTTGATGAAGTTGATGCATTCATTAATGCATTGTTAAAAGCTATAAGCTTTTTGTTACCCATTTGATGGATAACTCTGCCTGCTACTCTTCCCCTATAAGTGGAAGATCTTCCACGACCTCTACCCCTTTCCCAGGGGATCATTCTTGAAAACTTAAACATAATGATTAGAATAGAAACATTTATCGACAAGAAAGTATTATTTCTCGGTGTTTTAGATCCTTTAATTGTTTTTCTAAGGATCTTACTCGATATTCAATCTGTTTAATAGCATAATTTCTTGCTTCATTTGATAAAAATGGAATTTCTCTTATTTCCTGAATATTATCATGTACTGCAATTAATTCTAATTGGATTTCATCCTTTTTCCTAATAATCATAAATATTGCCTTTCTCAAAATTCCTTTAGGATGACTCATTGATTCAAATACTCTCTGGTAAGAAAATCAGGAAGACTATTATCAGTTTCCTTTTTATAAATTATTTCAAAATCAAAAGGTGCAAGATGAGATTGCCATCTGGCAAACATCTGCTTAGAAATATCATGTTTAAAATCTTTATTAAACATGTATTTAGCTGCATTGCAGTCAGTTTTAATTATAAATTTCTTATTGAATAAATCGTCTTGAAATTTTAAAACACATTTAACTATTGCAAGAATCTCTTTTGCACCAGTTGCATAATTCTTTTGGCTTTCATTCCATTTTCCAGAATAAAATCTAACAAGATATTCTTGTTTATTAATTGGAGATTTTTGTTTTAATATGCCTCCATACCCTATATTTGAGG
Organism: Flaveria sonorensis; assembly: GCA_025506505.1. Lineage (NCBI taxonomy): Eukaryota > Viridiplantae > Streptophyta > Magnoliopsida > Asterales > Asteraceae > Flaveria > Flaveria sonorensis. The sequence continues at coordinate 29,269,931 of CM046428.1, forward strand.
CATCAGTTTCAATAATTTTTTCCCATTCTAGGTTTGCTATTATTAAGCAAGGAAGGTCTTGAACCTTTTGCTTAATCTTTTGAACTGCTTTAGTATGGTCGATAGACCATGGCTTAGGATTTTTCCTCAGCCTATCGTATAATAAAGCAGTATCTTCTGCTAGATTTTTATAATAAGGAAGAATGTAATTTAAACATCCAAGAAATCTCTGTAATTAGGTTTTATCCAGAATCTCATCGGGAAATTTAGAACCAAATTCGATAATTCTATTAATTGGAATTATATTTCCTTGGTTAATATTATGACCTAAAAATCTGATTTTAGTTTGAAAGAGTAACATCTTTGGTGTAGATATAACTAAACCATTTTTTAAAATTATAGTTTTAAATATTTTAAATGTTTAAAAAGAGTTTCAATATCCTTTGAAAATACAAGGATATCATCAATATAAACAATAATGAAATCACTGTAAGGAATGAAAATATGATTCATAATATTTTGAAATCCTGATGGGGCATTTTTCAATCCAAATGGCATAACATTCCATTCGTAATGCCCAACAGGTACTGTGAAAGCAGTTTTATACCTGTCCTTTTCATTAATTTGTATTTGCCAGTATCCTGACTTTAAATCAAATTTAGAAAATATATTTGACTCGTATAACTTGTCTAATAAATTTTTCATTAAATTTTTTTCATATGGCAGTGAAACAATATGTTCTTTCTATCCCAAAAAGCATTAGGATGATCATTACATATTTGTAAACTAAACTAGTGTTCTATTAATTTAATTACTTCTTGTAATTTTGGATTATTTAATATCTCTTGGATATTTAAAGAAAATATTTCTTTTTGTAGAAAATCAATTTGATTAATCTTTGCTCTTAGCAATTCATCTTTTAAATTATTTAATGTTCTTGTTATTGGATTAAAAATAAATTTAAAAACAATTTCTTTTCCTTCATACGTACCAGTTATTCCAGTACGGTCTACGTTTTTTAAAGGAAATATTTTATCAAAGAAAGGGCTTCCAAGTATAACTTGGTTACCGAGATTCTTTACTAGTGTAAAACTTGTACTAATACAAGTATTATGTTGACAAATAAAAGCTTGAGGAATTTTATAATCTACCTCTAATTTACCTTTCCCAGCATGACTGAGAGTATGAGTAGTTTTATAATAATACTTTGTAGGAATTAATCCTTCCTGTATACAATTTAAATCTGTACCGCTATCAAAGAGTGCAACTACTTCTATTAAGAAATCATTTCCTATTAGTTGTTTAATTTTTCCATGCCATTTTTGAGAAGTAATAATTTCTCTTATATTTTTCAGATATAATTCTGATTCTTCTATTGGTTGTATATTTAATTTATCTTTTTCTAGACATATTATTCTATTGTCTAATTCTTTATTATTTTGTTGTAAAATTTTTATATCTGATTTCAAATTATCAATTTCTTTTTTTAATTGTTGTATATCAACAGGTTTTTTATTTTTATTTCTCTGATTCAATTGAATTTTTAATTCAACTAGAGAAAATGGTTTTGATTCTTTAGAATTTGAACAAGAAGGACCTTCTTCTTGTTTTTCCATAAATGAAGAGATTATCTTCTCTTTTATCTGTGGATCATCTACCATTTTTAATAATTCAATTAGTTCACTAGTTAATACATTTATTTCCATATTTTGGAATTGTGAAATTATTTGATAAATATTTTCTTCTTCTTCTTCTGAAGTATTATTACAGTAATTGTTTTTATAACAGTTTTCTTCTTCAGAGGAAGAGTATAAACTTTCATTTTCTAAAATATTTAAATCTTCATTAGAAGGTTGACCAGATTCAATATCTGATTCTAATAGTATTTTTGATATTTGATTTTTTAATTCTTCATCTTCTAGCTTATTAAGCTTCTTTCTAACCCACCAAGTTTTTGCTGTGTGACCTATTTTTTCATATTTTTACAATTTAATTTCGACTTATATGTCTTATACGAAGGCTTATGTTCCTCGTATTTTTGCATTCTTTTATTCTTTCTATCTTCCCTTTTCCTTTTTCTTTTCTGATGTTGGTAGGGATTTGATTTTTTAATTTTCTTAGAATTATTTGAGGTTCCTTCTATACCAAATTGACTATAGGATTCACCTAATTGTTTCTTCTCATTCAAAGAATGTTTTTTAATTTGTTGGTTTAATTTTATTTCATTACATAAATTTAAACCTTCTTGAATACAAGTTCCTATTAACTTGCCGTAAGTATAATCATCATAATTTATACTTATTCCTCCTTTTCTTAGGTTATTTCTAACCCTTTCTGTAAATAAATAAGGGAGGCCATCTACAAATTTAGACTTCCAATATGAGCTATTAGACTCAGAGAGTTCCATTACTCTACTTAGGAAAGTATCTTTATACCACCTAAAAGATGTTAGGGTTCTACACTTAAGATTTTGTATAAGAGTCCTAATATTCTCCGAATTATCAGACAATCTACCTGTAAAGTGTTCTATAATATTCACTATCAATGTATAAACTGAGTTGTTATCTACAACCACATTTTCCTCTTTTGTACTATTGAGGATTTCTTGTCTATCTGAATCTGATAGATAATTATCCCACCAACCTTTAAGTTGGCCTGTAAAACCTGATATAATCATCTGAGCTATTGTCTTAGTTGTATTCTTATTATTCTGACAAATAGTGCTATACATAAGCATCCTATGGACAGTATTATAAATCTGCCCTTCTGTTTGACCATCTATGTTCCATTCATAGATCATTTTTCCACTATACGAATTACTAATTACGTATTCCTGTTCTTCTATTAGAACATCCTGTGGAGTAGGCCTAGGATAATAATACATCCTTTGAGTCGGCTTATTAGCAAACTTAGATAACTTCATGATCTCATCATTGATCTTTTGCTTTGTAACACCCCGAATTTTTATTTAAAAGACGAGAAAAGAAAAGTGTCCAGAAAGAAAGGTAAATGGACACAAGTAGAGGGGCTAAAGTTGTAAAAGGACAAACTTCTTTATTTAATAATATAAGAGGTATGGTCGCCCATAAAGCAGGGATCTGCTTTCCTGCTCTCGGCCAGAAGAAGAAAGAAATATCGGGTTTTAGAGAAGAAGAAGGGTTAGTTCTCGGGTTTATGTTCGGTTTTAGCTTAGTTTCCAGCTTGTAACCGAAGTTCTCGGTGTTTAGAGGTTGTGTTCGGAATTTTTTTGAAGCTGCTGTTGCAAGTGGGTTTCGAGTTGGAGGTGCTTGGTTCGAAGAGCTGCTTCAAGGTGAGTTTTAGGACCCCTCTTTCACTGATTTTAAAAGTGTTGGGGCTATTATGCATACCGGACAAGCATTTTTAAAAGATAACCGTGGGTTTATGCTTCATGTTCGAGGGATGTTTTGTGAATGTTTGTGTAGAGGTTGTTTATGGGATAGACTTGATGTTTAGTATGTTCTAAGTGTGTGGTATGATAGATCTGAGCCATAGATGTATTAGGATGGTGATTGGGAGCTGGAAATAGCATAAGTATGTTGTGGGTTAATCTGTTCATCCGCATTTCTTTTATTCTCCCGCATTTGCTATAGTATCTGCACTTGCTATAGTGTCCGCATTTAATTCATCAGCATTTCTTTCAACAAAATATTTTATTATGACTTCATCCGCATTGTCCATCCGCATTTATGTACTTGGTTCATGCGCATTGATGTTTGTTCATCCGTATTTGTAGATGCTTATGCGACTAAGTCTTCTTCCGCATTTCTTTTATTCATGCGCATATGCTACAGTGTTCATGCACATTTGTTTTAGTCATCCGCATTTGGTTCATGCGCATTTCTTTGGGACACTTGGAATAATCTGAGGCATTCATCCGCATTAGTGTTGTTCTTCCGCATTTGTTCTTGCTCGTCCGCATTTCTTTGGGGACTTGGGTTTCTTTTCTGGAATTTTGGGAAGTAGAATTTAAGTGCTAAGAAATGATATCTCGGGGTGGCTTATGCTTATTTATGAGGTGGTGGCTTGTGATGATGTCTATGGTGTGATTGTTGCGGTTGTATATGTGTTATCTTTCTTCGTTAAACGGTTTTCAAAACGTATGTATTATGTTATAATACCTGTTGTGTATTATGTTGTGACTTTACGTGATATGATGTATGATTATGTGAGTAAAGTATTATGTAACGAAGTGAAAGATAACGTTAATGAAAAGTGGAACGTAAAGAACGAAGGGAGTCTTTGTGACTCAAAGGAAGTCTTTGTGACTCGAAGGGAGTCTTTATGGCTCAAAGGGAGTCTTTGTGGCTCGAAAGGAGTCTTTGTGACTCGAAGGGAGTCTTTATGGCTCGAAGGGAGTCTTTATGGCTCGAAGGGAGTCTTTATGGCTCGAAGGGAGTCTTTATGGCTCGAAGGGAGTCTTTATGGCTCGAAGGGAGTCTTTATGGCTCGAAGGGAGTCTTTATGGCTCGAAGGGAGTCTTTATGGCTCGAAGGGAGTCTTTGTGACTCGAAGGGAGTCTTTATGGCTCGAAGGGAGTTCAATCCTTGAGATTGACTCGAAGGGGATCCTTGTCGCGTACTCTGGTACTGTGTCAGTCTTCGGACACGAGTCGGGGGTTTGTTTACAGGCCCCGACACAGTATCAGTCTTCGGACATGAGTCGGGGGTATTGCATGAGACAAGATCCAGATTGAAGTGAAAGATAATGATCAATGTACGAAACGTACGAATTGAACGATGATGAAGATAATAAATATTATTATCAATGTGTACGTATGATGTGTGATCACATACGTTTACAAAGGATATGTTTTAAAGAAAGTAAAGTATTTTATTTATAAAACTAGAACTCACTCAGCGTCACTGACGTTTTGGATGCATAATAGTTGGCAGGTATTTTGTTGATGCTGAGGAGTTACAGGCATGGATGCATACGCTACTGGGTGTGTTTTGAAGGCTGGCATCCACATTTTGACATGTTAACGTAATTTGTAATATGAACGAGTGTTGTAATGAGATGAATTAACATGTTCTTGATTATTAAGAAATGTTTTAAATTCTGGTGCAAAGGTATTGTATGTTTTAAATGTTTTATGCGATGACGGTCCAGTTTGTAAGTGTTCCGGAAACGGGGCCTTACAAGTTGGTATCAGAGCTAAAGTTTAAGTGAATTGGGTAAATATTTTCAAAAAGAACCTAATCTTAAACTGAGAATAGGATGAAAGGAAAGGGATGCCAGTCCTAGTAGCTACATGCCCGCAGGTAAAAGTTTTATGTAAAGGTTTTATGTAAGCTTTTTGTAAATTAATGTTAACCGGTATTATGTTCGCATGTTATGTGGCTTGTGTGCTTTTGTGTGGATTTAGATACTGATGTAGTCAAGATAGGGAATGCTTGGGGGATGAAGAGTAAAGTAAGTGGCTAATCACAACTGGCCACTGTGATTAGAGACTTACTATACTTGACATATCTTGAGCTATTACCTTGATTGACCGTGTTGGTGTTTGAATCTTGCAGTGTTTAGATGGCTGGCGGTTGGTCTTCTGAGGCTTCCCGAGGTGGAGTACGTGGTGGACGTGGTGCTGGAACACGTGCCACAAGGAGAGGAGTTAGGGATGCGGAGACGACTCCTATAGGTCCCGAGGTTCATCAGCACGAGGGCGTTGATGAGAGCGCAAATTTGAGGGCCTCGGTGAAAGAGGCGGTGGTTGAGGAGGTTCATCAGTTCATGCAGACAATCTTACCGTCTGTAGTGACCGAAGTTATTCGTGCTATGTGGGATGACTAGCAGAAGGAGAAGGAGGAGAATAGGAGAACCGTCCAGCGAGGGGGTGAAGCTGGAGGTTCCGGGAATATGGAGCAACCCGACGAGGTTATTGTTGTCTCCGATGATGATGAGGTGGCAGTGCCAGGAACTGCGAGGGGATGTAGTTATGGGGCATTCCAAAGATGCAGGCCCCCGACGTTTGATGGAAACGGAAGTGCTGCGGCTGCTCAACGTTGGGTGAGAGAAATGGAGGCGGTGCTTGACATCAGCGAGTGCCGTAAGGATCAAAAGGTGAAGTTTTCTACCCGCTCTTTTGTGGATTCAGCCTTATGCTGGTGGGACAATATTGTCCAGGCTGAGGGCACCAGAGCAATCGGGAGGATGAGGTAGAAGGAACTGAAAAGGTTGGTGGTCGAGGAGTTATGTCCACATAGGGAACTGGACAAAGTTGAGAGAGAGTTCCTGCAGCTGGAGGCGGGAACCATGACGCACCAACAGTACACCACAAAGTTTAATGAGATGGCAAGGCTGGTACCAGATCAGGTGACGCCTGTGTCACAAAAGATTAAAAGGTATATTCAAGGTCTGCCGGTAGATGTCTGCAGACATCTGGTCACTGCCCGACCAAGCACGTTCAGGTTGGCGGTCGATTTGGCGGGAAGGTTGTACGAAGAGTGAGAGACGGTGGCGATGATCAATGAAGAGGAGGAGCGAGGCTATGATGGGAATGGAAGTGGAAGAAGGGGTGATGAAGATGGATTTGAGGCTGGTGTTAAGAAGGTGAGGATGGATGATTCAAGGATGTTAACAAGGGAAGCGAGGGCATGCAAGAAATAAGGGAAGGAACATGCAGGAGAATGCAAGCGGGGATCGAATCTCTGTTTTCAGTGTGGAAAGGAGGGACACTTGGCGAGGGATTATCGTGCAATAAGATGTTACAGGTGTGGTGAGAGTGGACACAGGAGCAAAGACTGCACGAAGTCAAGGGCAGGAAGCTCCGGTGCAAGGAAGGAGAACAGAGGATGAAGGGTAGAGCAATTGCCCTGACCGGGAGGAGGCTAGAGCGGACTTCGACGCGACGTCAGGTACGTTTCTGGTAATTTAAAGTTATGCATCTATGCTGTAATTATGGTGCTAGTAGTAGTTTCATTCCTGCTGCCTTTGTGTTGAGTTGCACGTTAGGAGTAGGAAGATCGATGCATCCTTCGATGTAGAAATTGTTATTGGTAAGTCCACTAGGTTACCGGATGTGCTAGAGAATTACATGATAGTTTTGAGAGAGCGCGTGTTTCCTGCTAGACTGTTCAGGATAGACATGGATGGATAGACATGTGCCTTCGAAAGGATTGGCTAGCAACCTATGAAGCAAACACTGAGTGTTGCAAGAAGGAGGTTTGAGCAATCGCGCCCAAAAGGAGTTTGGTGCTAACCTACGGTGGTGGAGTAATGATGAAGGCCTCATTTTGAGAGAGGGGATCACCCGATTTTGAAAGTGAGTGAAGCTAATACTGAGGTGTAAAGGACTAATCTGAGCTGTTGCTCAGGTAGGAGAAGTGGCATGTCGACTGGAGCTACCCGACGTGTTAAGTGGAGTCATCCGACATTCCATGTATCTCGTCTAAGAAAGTGCTCAATCGACGAGGATACGATTGTGCCACTAGAGAATACTGAGATGGATGAAAGATTTAACTACGTGGAGCAACTGGGAGTCATTTATGATAGAAGGAAAAGAAAGGCTAAGGAGAATGGTGGTTTCACTTATGCGAGTACAATGGAGCCTAGAAGGAGACTAAGCCTACGTGTAAGATCAAGGAGGAGGTGAGACAGCATTACCTGTAACTGTTCGAGAAGCGACGGGTATCGGGGACGAAACCTATATAAGGGGGGTGGACTTGTAACACCCCGAATTTTTATTTAAAAGACGAGAAAAGAAAAGTGTCTAGAAAGAAAGGTAAATGGACACAAGTAGAGGGGCTAAAGTTGTAAAAAGACAAACTTCTTTATTTTAATAATATAAGAGGTATGGCCGCCCATAAAGCAGGGATCTGCTTTCCTGCTCTCGGCCAGAAGAAGAAAGAAATATCGGGTTTTAGAGAAGAAGAAGGGAAGAGAAAGCTGCAAAAAGTTAGTTCTCGGGTTTATGTTCGGTTTTAGCTTAGTTTCCAGCTTGTAACCGAAGTTCTCGGTGTTTAAAGGTTGTGTTCGGGATTTTTTTGAAGCTGCTGTTGCAAGTGGGTTTCGAGTTGGAGGTTCTTGGTTTGAAGAGCTGCTTCAAGGTGAGTTTTAGGACCCCTCTTTCACTGATTTTTAAAGTGTTGGGGCTATTATGCATACCAGATGTTAGGATCAGTGATCTAAGTTTGATCAATTAGAGTTGAATCACAGCGGAATTAGAGCAAGAATTAAGCAAATATAGCAAGAACACAATAGATATTCAATGGAACAGTACACGGTTATATAGATATAGGGTTTTCTGCAAAGAGTTAATAACATTCATGCACACATGCTTCGGTGTGGCGGCTGCTAGGTTTTCCTAAGCTGCACCGATTACAATTAGGTCAGCATTCCTTATATATAGGAATGTGACGTCTGCTGATGTCACTTGATAGTGACATCTAACAGAATTATTACAAACTACTGAAAGTAAGCAAACTACTGAGAATGTTCACAACAACTGAGAACATCTCAGATTATTCCAAGTACACGAAGAAACATAAAACTACTGAAACTATAAGTACAGAAAAGAAACTACAACTACTGAAAGGAAACCATCACAACTACTGAAGAGATCTTCTTCAGCTGTTGTGACAATCATCTGACACTTGGTCTTCAGTCTTTGTCTTCAGCTTTTGTCTTCAGACTTTGTCTTCAGCTCTTTCACTTCAGACTTTGTCTTCAGCTCTTTCACTTCAGACTTTGTCTTCAGACCTTGTTATCAGCTGATGTCTTCAGCTGTTGCAGACTACTTCAGTTGTTGTATTGTCCGTGGGACTTAAAGGTTTTTCTGATCAGGCTCATTGGTTCTTTTGGTCCAACAAACTCCCCCTGAACCAATGCAGCCAAAACCTTTAAGCTTATTGAGGTCCCACTTATTCTTGGCAGAAATACTCTCTTGATCAGCTTTAGAGATATCGGATAAGCACAGGCCAGGGAACAGGTTTCAGTAGATGTGAATGTCAAAGGATGGAAGGGAACTCTGTCTTGGGGAACTGGACACAGAGCCGTTATCCCAACCATGAAACCTACTTCCCATTGATGAGTCTATAAGACTCTCTGACGTAGGCCTCAAGGAGAACAACTTGTTCCTCCTTAGTGAGTTCTTCTGCTTCTCCTTCGAAGAAGAACTCTGGGCCATAGTACTCTGATAAGTACTTTATCGTCTTTCCATTTTTCAACTCAACAGTTGTTATCTCTCTGTAAGCAAACTCATCTGGGTGAGTCCCTTCTAATAACAACTGGAGTTCATTCTTCTTGATCTCTTCAAGCCTCTTGTATAACAACCCCTTCTTGACCATTTTGTTCTCCATTAGAGTTTGAGGGGTCATCTTTGACTTGTAGGCTCTCTTGAAGTCTTCAAGTATTTCCCAGGGTGAGACTACAATGGCCAACATAATAGCAGCATCTATGGTCTTTCTCACTTGGCCATTGTATCTACTTGGTATGGATTTCTTATGAATTCTAGAACTAACCCTGGGGTCTGGCCAAATCCTTACTCTCTCCTTTTGATATTGAAAGGTATACCTGAGAGCATACAGCCTTTGAGCATGTTTCTTCATGGCTTGTATAGATGATGACTGAGGAAACTCTTTGTCAATCATCTTCAAAAGTTGCTCATCGTGCTGTTTCTGTTGTTCTTCTTCTTCAATCTTAACTTTCACCATTTGCCTCTGAAAGTCTGGTGTTATCATTTGTTGACTTCTGGGCTCAGGTAATTTTAGAACAGCAGAGATTGGCAGACTATCTTCTTCATCATCTTCTTCTTCTTCTTCTTCCATCCTCAACACCCTTCTCCTCCTTCTGGGTGCATCACTGGATGTGGTTTGAGGTGGTTTTTGGGGTAAGGGAGTTGGTTTTGAGGATTGAGTTGATTTGGAGAGTTGTGGGGTTGGTTGTTTTTGAGAGGGAGTTTGGGAAGGCTGATCTAGCATTTTTATGGTGAGTTTGGCTTTGGAAAGCTTGGCCATATCAGTTCTCTTCCCAGCACCTGCTTCGTCTAAGGCTTCTATAATCAACCCCTTGTTGAATTCTTCAGAAGCACAGATTCTGGTGGTTATTGCCAGAATACTGTCTCTGGTCCATGATTTAATCTCAATTAATGATCTTCCCAAGTATTTTGCAACAAACCGGATCATTATCTCCAACCTCTCCCTTTCCATTACACTATAACTGGCCCATCTTTCTTGTATCTCATTAATCTCTAGCCTTCTGATCTTAGTGTCTAATGTGGCTGTATCAAAGCCCTGTCTGAAGAGTTGATCTATTATTTTGTCCATTGATCTGCTGTGAGCTTCATCAGCTTCTTTAATCAGATCTTCCAATGATTTCTCTTCATCAGGCTTTTGAGTTCCAGCACTTTTCTTTCTCTTGTATGTGATCAGCTGTTTTTCCTGTTCTTTTTCTTGTTGTTTATCCTCTTCCACTCTCTTTCTCTTTCCTTCTTTCACTACCTTAGACTCCCCCTTTTTGGGTGCATTGGGTTCAGGGGTTTGAATGGCAGAAAGCTTCTTGTGCACAGCATCATCAACAAGTGTTTTTAGAGTCGAGGAGATCCTCTCATCAATGGCTTTATGTACAATCTCATTGATGATGGGAGTGATGAGAGGTAAGGAAGTTTGAAATGTAGCAACCATCTGCTCAGAGGGGTTCTGTCCCTGAGAGGTGGTGCCAACAACAGTGGCTGGTGGCTCAGTTGAGTGAAGTGGCGGAGTGTTTGGGAAACCTTCAGATGAAGGTGCCATCTGTGGGTTTATTGGGGCAGATGGACTTTGATCCTGAGACATTTTGGCAAGCAGTTCTTTGAGTCTACTCACCTCAGCCTCAAGGATTGTGTTATGGGCTAAGACATCATAGAAAAAGCCCAGGTCATCATCAGTTTTTGCTGAATCACCTGACCTCCTGATTGAATCAGGATGTACATGCCCTGAGTGTAGATCAGTTGTAGCATGTGCCCCTTGTTCTTGGTTCTGGGGACTTCCTGCCTCAGGACTGAGTCCTTCATCGGCAGTTGCCTCTGGTGAGGTCTTAGAGATGTTACCAACTTCATCCTGTTCATTTGCTGAATCAGTAGAAGTGGCAGCCTCACCAGATGTTCTAACCTCCTCCTCTACACGGGGAGATTGAACATTATAACCCCTGTGCTGTGGGCTATCAGCAGCATTTTGGTCCTCTTCCTCAGATGTTCTCCCCATTGTAATTGGTGTCTGGGGAGGAGGAGAGGAATGCAGCTGACTCAACACTTGTGCAACAATAAATGTTGGGCTTTGAGGGGCGGTTGCATTTGGAGATAGGGTTGAAGCAGATTGCACCCGGGGTGACTGGTGCTCTTCAATGGTAACCTTCTCAAGTGAGATAGGTTCCAGCATTGTGGTATCCCCAATTTTGGTTGCATCAGGATCCTGTTGAGAGGATGCCTGAGCGGCTACGGTTGGTGGAGTATTGGACACTACTGGGGGGTTAGAACCAGTAAGTGTTTCCTGTATTGGTGTTACAGGGGCATCCTCAGGGGACTCATCTCCCTGAGTAGCCTTTTTGGGCTTTTTGGTTTTGGGTTTGGTGGGGACTTTGGATCTGGAAGTGGAGGCTGTGGGTTCCCGCTGCTTGGGTTTGAGCAGCCGGGCAGCCCCTTTCATTGTAGGGTCAGAGTTGTGCCTGGAGTATACTTCAGGCAATACAGCCGGAGCAGGGACTCCAAGGCCAACAAGGCCGTCTGATTTTAGCTGTGTAAAATTATGGCCATGAGAAACCTGGGATATAATATCCATCTGTTTGCCACAGGTTTCAAAGCCAGATCCTTTAGTTCCATAAACACTATCTCAGAAAAATTTAAAGTTTGGCGTTCAAAGATAGAGTATAATACCTGTTGCCATCGGGAAGACATTTGATCCCATGAAGAGGTTTTTGGTGCAAGGCAGACATTCACCATGTGGAAGATAAGACGTTCAGCATCATGGAAGTGCTTCTTCATAATGGTGGTAGCACTTAAGTCTCCTTCATACCCGTTGTTGATGAAAGACATATCGGTTGTGCCTTTCGGGTATTCTGTGACACAGGTGGCATCATGTAGATCTAGGGTTTGTCGAATGATGTCCGTAGTGATGACCACCTGTTTCTGGTTGACCAACGACTGGAGAGTGATTTGGCTATCATTCTCACTAGTTTGCACGGAGACGTTGGTCCAGAACTGGCTTAGGGAATCGGGGTATATGGTAGGATTCAGAAGAAACGCGGTTCGGTACTGGGAATCTACCATAAGATCGATGGCGTTATCAAATTTGTTCCAGAAGGCCGATTTTGAGAGGTAGGCAACACAGTTGTGTCTGGGTTTGAGTTTCATGGTCGCCATTGGTGAGAGAGAAAGGACGGAAAACGGCTAATGAAACGTCTGAAAGTAGGTTAGGTATTTATAGGGTAAGACAAAGGCTGATATAAAACGACTGAAAGTGTTGTTGCTGTCATCAGTTGTTTGAAAACAACTGAAGACCTGGTTTTAACTTTCAGAAGTAACAACTGAAGACTTGGTATTAGTCATCAGTAGTTGTGAAACTACTGAAGACACGGTTTTGGCTTCAGGTGTTGTAACAACTGAAGACTTGGTGTTAGTCATCAGTAGTTGTGAAACTACGGAAGACATGGTTTTGGCTTCAGTTGTAAGTGAAGCAGCTGTTGTAGAAACAACTGAAGAGAAAATTTTCTCATCAGCTGTTGTCGTCAATTCTTAGCTCATCAGCTGTTTCATTCTGACCTCAACACTTCATCAGACTTTGTCTGAGTTTCAGATGTTTCATAGGTCATCAGTACTTATCTGTTATTCTGACATCAGCAGTTGTAACTACATCAGTTCTGTTCAACAGATGAGTACTTCAGTACTTTTAAGTAATTTAGTCTTCAGTAGTGGTGAAAACTACTGAGGATAAAAGAACTGCAGTACTTATTTGTGACAGTAGTATACGAATGCTCATCAGTACTTGTTCACTGAGATCATCAGTAGGTGTCACTTATTCTAGCTGCAGCATACCAAGCCTTAACACTAGGTTTTGGAAAGTTGAACTGTCCAAAGGCTTAGTAAATATATCTGCAAGCTCATCAGCACTAGGAACAAACTTTGGATCAATCAGACCTTTTTCAAAACAATCCCTAATAAAATGGTGTCTGATCTCAATATGTTTGGTCCTAGAGTGCTGGACTGGATTCTTGACGATACAAAGAGCTGAAGCACTATCCATTAGTAATGGAGTCTTAGTCTCTGTAATGCCATAATCCAGTAATTGATTCTGAAGCCAGAGTACCTGAGATGTACAACTTGCAGCAGCAATGTACTCGGCTTCAGCAGTGGATGTAGCAACAGATGTTTGTTTCTTACTCTGCCAAGAAACCAAACAGTTGCCTAGGAATTGACATCCACCAGAAGTTGATTTTCTAGTTAATTTACACCCTGCATAGTCACTATCAGAAAAAGCAACTAATTTGCAAGAGTGCCCAGTGGAATACCAAAGACCTAGAGATTGAGTACCTTGCAGATATCTAAAGATCCTCTTGACTGCAATCAAATGGGACTCTTTAGGAGCAGCCTGAAATCTAGCACAAACACAAGTTGCAAACATAATATCTGGTCTAGAAGCTGTTAAGTACATCAAGGACCCAATCATACATCTGTAAAGTGTTTCATCAACAGCTTTACCTTTCTGATCTGCATCCAGTTAAGTACATCAAGGACCCATTTAGTGCCTATTGCACACTTACCTGGGGGTAGAGGAACCAGTTCCCACACTTGCTGCTTTTTGAACTGAAGAAGCTCAAGCTGCATGGCATCAACCCATCCATTGTCTCTTAATGCAATATGATAGTTCTTTGGCTCTTGCTGACTGATGAAAAGAGCATAGAAGCAGAAGTTGGACAATTGACTTCTAGTTGAGACACCAGCATTGATATCACCAATGATTTGAGACGTTGGGTGATTCTTCAGCTCTTGATGCACTATGAGATCTGTGCAAGTGTTTGTAGCACGCTCAGCAGCAACAGATGTTGATCCAGATTCTTGAAACCAAGTGTTAGATGGCATATCAAATGAAGTAGAGGATTCAGAAATCTCATCAGCATTTGTTGTGGATGGTGCTACTGAAGCTACAGGAACATCAAGTTGAGTAGACTCAGGCAGTTGATCACTAAACTTGAATAGGTGAGTACTGGGATCATCATGAACATCAGTACCACCAGATGGATGACTAGCTGCAGAAGGTGATGAATTCACATGATCTGCAACAGCTGGAGGCTGATAAGGAACATATTGCAGTATGTCCAGATCAAACAACTCCACAGGGTTTTGTGGGATTTTGTCCTTAGGAGATTCATTGAACTTCACATGCAAGGTTTCTTCAACCATCTTTGTCTTACAGTTGAACACTCTGTAAGCCTTGCAAGTGGATGAGTACCCAACAAAATACCCTGCATCCACCTTAGAATCAAACTTTTGGAGTTGATCCTTTGTGTTGAGAATGTAACAAGGACACCCAAATGCTCTGAAGAATGAAATTAGAGGAGCCAAATGATGTAGAACTTCATAAGGAGTCTTCATCAACCTCTGATTCACTAAAGCTCTATTTTGCACATAGCATGCTGTGTTGACAGCTTCAGCCCAAAAGGTCAGTGGCAAACCAGAGTCAGCCAACATGGACCTTGCAGCTTCAATTAGGGTCCTGTTCTTTCTCTCCACTACTCCATTTTGTTCTGGAGTCCTTGGGATGCTATACTGCCTCTTGATTCCTTTTGAAAGGTAGAAATCATCAAGTGTATGGTTTCTAAATTCAGTTCCATTATCACTTCTTATACACTTGACTGATAGGGAATACTGCTTCTCAACATACAACACAAAGTTAATAATTGTCTGAGCAGCCTCATCCTTTGAATGCAAGAAGAAGGTCCATACAAATCTGGAGTAATCATCCACAATTACCAGACAGTATTTCTTCTTTGCCATGCTCATTACTCTCACAGGACCAAAGAGATCCATGTGCAGTAATTGCAAGCAGGCAGTGGACTTTGGTTCTTCTATAGGAGGAAATGAGACTTTGTGTTGTTTTCCTTTTAAACAAGCAGTGCAGGTTTCATCACAGAGGAACTCCTTTATTGGTAGACCTCTTACTAAACTTTTGTGGATCAGCTGATTCATGTTTTTGAGATTAACATGACCCAGCCTTCTATGCCACAGTTTAGATTCCTGAGGAGAGGCCTTGGAGAACAGGCAAGGATGACCTTTTAAATCAATCTTCTTTGACAAATCCAAGGCATATACTCTTCCTATCCTGTTGGCCTTCAGGAGAGTATGTTCATCCAATACCTTGTCAATCAGCCTCAGAACTTTGGAAGACAGAATCCGGCAGTTCTGGCTTGTGAAAAGTGCAACATGCCCTTTATCACACATCTGACTAACACTCAGTAGATTATACTTGAGATTCTCCACATGGTTAACATCATCAAATCTGATTTCTCCATTTGACACAAATCCTTTCCCGATGATGTAACCCTTAGCATCATTTCCAAATGAGACAAATCCCTTCTTTCCTTGAGAGTAGTCATTAAGAAGAGAACTGCTCCCAGTCATATGCATAGATCCTCCACTGTCTACATACCAGATGCTTCTTTGGCATGCTGAAGAACCCTGCATATATCATAAGAAACTAGTTAGCTTTAGATACCCAAACCTTTTTGGTTTTGGGTATGTTTTCATCAACAGATTTAACCATAACTTGTTTCTCATGATTAACAGCTGATGAAGGTGGAGATGGTGCTGAAATGGAATTCTTAGATTTGGGCTTGGATTTCCTTTTCAGTGGTTTGATCACAGGTGCATCTAGTTGGTTAACTCTCCCCAACAAATGCTGAACCATCATAACAAGTTGTGTCTGATTTGTTGCTAAGGCCTTCAACTCATTTGACACATCAGTACTTGTTTTTGATGAGTTCCTGTGACCCACCATTTCCTCCTTCTTGAAATTCACAGACTTCGTCTGATGTTTATCATGAGGAACACTATCAGCTGTTTTCTGATAAACCCCATCCTTCTTTTTGGATTTTGGTGAGGCCTTGGGTTTATCAGTTTTAGATGACTGTGGTACAAACTTGGTTTCAAACTCATTTTTCATTTTATTTATTTCTTCTTTAATGAGCTTATCTCTGTTGAGTTTGGAACCCTTTTTGTACCAGCATTCATCAGATAGATGATTGAATTTACCACATATTTCACATGGCTTATTCTTCATCTTGGATTGATCAACTGCTGAAGTGGAAACTACTGAAGGTGTGATCTTCAGTACTTTCCTCCTTTCAGTACTTGTGTTAAGTACTGAAGGATTGGTAACAACTGAAGACTTGTTCTTCAGCTGTTCTCTATCCGTCCTGAAAGACCGTATGATAGATTCCTCAGCAGTTGTTAATCCTTTTATTTCATCAGATTTGAAATGCTTTTCAGATGTTGTGACTTGCCCTTCAGTACTTGGAGTACTTTGAGGAACAACATCTGAATTTCTCAGCTTCATGTGTTTATCAGCATTTAAACCATCAGGCAATTGATTTGCTGAGATCTTAACACTGACTTCATCCTCTAATTTTGTATTATCATTTGAGGATGAATCACATGATGATGTGGTTTGGAAATTACTTTCACCTTCAGATTTTACTATTGATTTTGAAGTAAAATCAGTAGGTGGTGCAGTATGATTGTAACCTATTCCAAACTTCACATTTGAAGCTGTTTGCTTGCTGAGAAGCATTTCAAATCCCTTGCAGGATGTTACCCATCGGTCACACTCAACTTGGGTAGCTGCAAGTGTCTCTTTGAGACTTCTGTGGTTCTCGAGTATGACCTCTACCTTAGCCTTTTCATCATTAAGTTGGCATTTAAGCTTGTAAATCTCATCATCTTTGTCATTAAGTGCAGACACATACTCATCTTTTCTTTTGGAAATAGTTTTCTCAAGCTCAAGATTTTGACTGATTAAAGCTACATTTGCCTCTCTAATAGAGACAAAGGCAGCTATGCATGATTCAGAACATAACTTGGCTTTAGCCTCAGAAGATATCTGGGTTACCTGTGAAGATGAAGCATCTGAGCAGGAACCCTCAGTAGACTCCAGGGCCATGAGAGCAAGATTCCCAAAAGGATGTTCACCACCATGTTGACCAGCACCAGCAGATAGTTGCTCATTGAAACCAGAAAGATCATCTGGTAAGCTGCTCCAGTTAACAACTCCTGGTGTGAAGAAGCTGTGATGAGGTTGAGATTGTGATGGAGATGGTTGAGGCTCAGGTAGGGCTTGAGGTTGTTGTGCTATAGGGACATGAACTGGATTTGGCTGTGGCATATAATAGCAGGGATAAGGATATGGCATTGAACCCTGAGGGACAAAGTATGCAGGAGATTGAGGTTGTGAGTGATGACCAGAACTAGCAGGATGTTGCCCTTTGTTTTGTGAACTATTGCTTGGAAAGGTCACAAAGGGTGCAGAGGAGTTAGATCCAGTTGATCTACACTCTCTTGCAAAGTGCCCAAGCCTGTGGCATTTGTGACACCTCAACTTACTCTTGTCAAAACCAACTTTGGTTTTGCCAGAGAGTCCTGGAAATTTCCTACCAGTTCTCTTGTAGAACTTTTGAGATCTGATATTGATCAGGGCCATTTGGCTCAAAATATCCATCTCTTCTAAATCATCATCAGCAATACCTTGCAAATCATCCATGATAAAACATAAATTATCACTATTACACCCAGAATGACTGTCAACACCAACAAATGCATGATCAGAACTGTTTGAAGAGAAATCTATATGCTCATCATAATGACTTTCTGATCCAGCATATTCTGACTCATGACCGACCAAGGCAGTGTTACCTGGTACAAAGTCATCAGAGAGCTTTCCTGATGATGCCAGTTTCCTTTTCTGCTCTATATCTCTTTCAAATGTAAGCAGTTTCCCATGGAGTTGGGTGAGAGATAGGCTATCCAGATTTGCATTGGAGCGTAGGACAATGGTGTATGTGTCCCATCTCTCAGGCAGTGATCTGAGGAATCTGTTGTTCATCTGGCTGTTAGTATACTCTTGCTTGACCATTTTCAGTTCAGAGATCAAGCAGGAGAAACGCTCAAACTGTTGAGTCAGTGTCTCACCCTTCCTATGAGAGAATGTCTCATATTGTTGGGCGAGGATTTCTCTGTTGTTTGCTAAGACCTCATCAGTTCCTCCGAATTGTTCCTTCAAAGCATTCCAGAGGTCATGAGCAGTTTCATGATGCATAAGCCCAGAATAGATTTCATTCGGCAGTGCCATGGCCAGAATTCCATGGGCTTTAGCATCAATCTCAAACAGTTTACGATCTTCATCTGAGTATTGCTCCTTCTTCTTCGGAACCATTTGATTGGTCTCCGGATTGTTCACCATAGGCTTGTGTGGACCATGAACCACAGATGTCCAACAACCTGAACTGTTAACAGACAGGTGATGGAGCATTCTTCGTTGCCATATGTTATACTCACTCCTAACCAGCTCTGATACCATTTGTTAGGATCATTAGATGGAGTAGTCATTCTCAGATTCAAACCAAATCAATCAAGTTTCAAAAGATTTTGCACAAAAACACAACAAACTCAATAAGAACCAAGAAGAAACTCAAATTAAATAACCAGAAGCAGTAGAAAATCAATCTTTATAACCAGTTCTTGCACATATGCTAATTCGATCAAACTATAGATATCAAAATAGCAGTTTCAATGATCAATTGTTAAACCGATCAATGATTAACCCGCTCTGATACCATTTGTTAGGATCAGTGATCTAAGTTTGATCAATTAGAGTTGAATCACAGCGGAATTAGAGCAAGAATTAAGCAAATATAGCAAGAACACAATAGATATTCAATGGAACAGTACACGGTTATATAGATATAGGGTTTTCTGCAAAGAGATAATAACATTCATGCACACATGCTTCGGTGTGGCGGCTGCTAGGTTTTCCTAAGCTGCACCGATTACAATTAGGTCAGCATTCCTTATATATAGGAATGTGACGTCTGCTGATGTCACTTGATAGTGACATCTAACAGAATTATTACAAACTACTGAAAGTAAGCAAACTACTGAGAATGTTCACAACAACTGAGAACATCTCAGATTATTCCAAGTACACGAAGAAACATAAAACTACTGAAACTATAAGTACAGAAAAGAAACTACAACTACTGAAAGGAAACCATCACAACTACTGAAGAGATCTTCTTCAGCTGTTGTGACAATCATCTGACACTTGGTCTTCAGTCTTTGTCTTCAGCTTTTGTCTTCAGACTTTGTCTTCAGCTCTTTCACTTCAGACTTTGTCTTCAGCTCTTTCACTTCAGACTTTGTCTTCAGACCTTGTTATCAGCTGATGTCTTCAGCTGTTGCAGACTACTTCAGTTGTTGTAATGTCCGTGGGACTTAAAGGTTTTTCTGATCAGGCTCATTGGTTCTTTTGGTCCAACACCAGACAAGCATTTTTAAAAGATAACCGTGGGTTTATGCTTTATGTTCGAGGGATGTTTTGTGAATGTTTGTGTAGAGGTTGTTTATGGGATAAACTTGATGTTTAGTATGTTCTAAGTGTGTGGTATGATAGATTCGAGCAGTGTGTGGTATGATAGATTCGAGCCATGGATGTATTAGGATGGTGATTGGGAGCTGGAAATAGCATAAGTATGTTGCAGGTTAATCTGTTCATCCGCATTTCTTTTATTCTCCCACATTTGCTATAGTATCTGCACTTGCTATAGTGTCCGCATTTGTTTCATCAGCATTTCTTTGGACAGAATTTTTATTAAGACTTCATCCGCATTGTCCATCCGCATTGTCCATCCGCATTTAAGTACTTTGTTCATGCGCATTGATGTTTGTTCATCCGCATTTGTAGATGCTTATGCGCCTAAGTGTTCTTCCGCATTTCTTTTATTCATGCGCATATGCTACAGTGTTCATGCGCATTTGTTTTAGTCATCCGCATTTGGTTCATGCGCATTTCTTTGGGACACTTGGAATAATCTGAGGCATTCATCCGCATTAGTGTTGTTCTTCCGCATTTGTTCTTGCTTGTCCGCATTTCTTTGGGGACTTGGGTTTCTTTTCTAGAATTTTGGGAAGTAGAATTTAAGTGCTAAGAAATGATGTCTCGGGGTGGCTTACGCTTATTTATGAGGTGGCGGCTTGTGATGATGTCTATGGTGTGATTTTTGCGGTTGTATATGTGTTATCTTTCTCCGTTAAACGGTTTTCAAAACGTATGTATTATGTTATAATACCTGTTGTGTATTATGTTGTGACTTTACATGATATGATGTATGATTATGTGAATAAAGTATTATGTAACGAAGTGAAAGATAACGTTAATGAAAAGTGGAACGTAAAGAACGAAGGGAGTCTTTGTGACTCGAAGGAAGTCTTTGTGACTCGAAGGGAGTCTTTATGGATCGAAGGGAGTCTTTGTGGCTCGAAGGGAGTCTTTGTGACTCGAAGGGAGTCTTTATGGCTCGAAGGGAGTCTTTGTGACTCGAACGGAGTCTTTATGGCTCGAAGGGAGTCTTTATGGCTCGAAGGGAGTCTTTATGGCTCGAAGGGAGTCTTTATGGCTCGAAGGGAGTCTTTATGGCTCGAAAGGAGTCTTTGTGACTCGAAGGAAGTCTTTATGGCTCGAAGGGAGTTCAATCCTTGAGATTGACTCGAAGGGGATTCTTGTCGCGTACTCCGGTACTGTGTCAGTCTTCGGACATGAGTCGGGGGTTTGTTTACAGGCCCTGGCACAGTATCAGTCTTCGGACAAGAGTCGGGGGTATTGCATGAGACAGGATCCAGATTGAAGTGAAAGATAATGATGAATGTAAGAAACGTACAAATTGAGCGATGATGAAGATAATAAATATTATTATCAATGTGTACATATGATGTGTGATCGCATACGTTTACAAAGGATATGATTTAAAGAAAGTAAAGTATTTTATTATAAAACTAGAACTCACTCAGCGTCGTTGACTTTTTGGATGCATAATAGTTGGCAGGTATTTTGTTGATGCTGAGGAGTTGCAGGCATGGATGCATACGCTACTGGGAGTGTTTTGAAGGCTGGCATCCACGTTTTGACATGTTAACGTAATTTGAAATATGAACGAGTATTGTAATGAGATGAATTAACATGTTCTTGATTATTAATGAAAGTTTTAAATTCCGCTGCAAAGGTATTGTATGTTTTAAATGTTTTATGCGATGACGGTTCAGTTTGTAAGTTTTCCGGAAACGGGGCCTTATATGCTTATAATCTTCTTTTAGACTATCATCAAAATCCGATAATGTATTTAAAATATTAATTTAATCATTTAATGTTTGCATCAAATTTCATCAGACTTAGTTTGGAAATCTGTTACTTTAGGAGGTAATTGAATACTAGGAGTAGCAATAGATTCTTTATTTTTGATCTGGTCATTTATTATGAGACTTTGTTTTTCTTTTAAATGGCATAATATTTTATCCATTTTCTTTGAAATATCTTGGAGTTGTTCTCCAATTATTATTAAATAAAGATTTGAATAATTTTGTTGTTTTATTAAACCATTTATATTAGTTGTCTGCAAGGTGAAAGTTTTTGAAAAGCTTGATAGTATTTTTCCTCTCCTTGTTTTTCAATTTTAAAACCATTAGTAGGAGGGAAAACATTTGATACTATGTTTCCATTAATATTAAAGTTTCTTTCAATAACAGAAACAATACTATTAGTATATTTTTTAATAAACCATGGAACAAAAGGTATGATCTCTTGTTTTTCAGTTAATTCATCGTAATATTTTTTTCTAAAAAATTCTTTTTCAGCTTTTTCAAAATTTTTGAAAAACCATGTTCTGAATAATTCCCATTTGGGTTGGAGAAATTCATTAGAAATTTTTCTCTTACCGGTGATCCCGGAGTAAAATCTAATTTTTCTTTTTGATTCATATTTATACAAAATTTATTTCTGATTCGGTTAGTTCAGGATCTATTCTAATTCCTCGAACTATATTATCCGAGTTTATTCTTAATTCATCTATTTTTCTTTCAAGAAATTCTTCCTTAATCCTAGATGCCGACGCCCTAGAAGGACTTCTAACTGTGTAATCTACAGGAGAGATATAATATTGTGATGACACAGATTTTGATAAGGAGGGTTCATATTTTATTTTTCAAATTGTATTTGAACTGAACCTTCATTTGTTTGTAGAATATTTATTGGATTATTATCCACATATTGTTAAGATGAGATTGCTTTTTTATTAGCAGAAAGGGTTAGAAATAACCTAAGAAAAGGAGGAATAAGTATAAATTATGATAATTATACTTATGACAAGTTAATAGGAACTTGTATTCAAGAAGGTTTAAATTTATGTAATGAAATAAATTTAAACCTTCTTGAATACAAGTTCCTACTAACTTGCCGTAAGTATAATCATCATAATTTATACTTATTTATTTCTTCCATTTTATTTTTCTTCTAGTTGTAATATTAGCTTTACTAAAATTAGTTTCTATTAGAATTGTTTCATTTAGAGGTTTATCTACCATTTTACAATGAGGATTAAGCGTAAATAAAGGCTTATAATAAATTCTGTAACAGATACATATTACCTCTGATCCTGGTACATAATTGTAACCATGCGTTTTAACATTCAAAGTTAAAGCATCTAAAATATTGACATCAGATAATGATAATTGCAAGTTAGGATAAACAATAAAATATACTAGGCCATGGGCCAGACTTGATTGAACAATACCCATAAGGGATTGTTTCCAATTTAAGTTTAATAATAATAATAATAATAATAATATAATAATAATAATAATAATAATAATAATGATAATAATGATCATAATACTGATTATGATGATGATGATGATGATAATGATGATGATGATGATAATGATAATGATAATGATGATAATGATGATAATGATAATGATAATAATGATAATAATGATAATGATAATAATGATAATGATCAAAATGATAACGATAATCATGATAATCATGATAATAATGATAATAATAATGATAATAATAATAATAATAATAATAATAATAATAATAATAATAACAATAACAATAACAATAATAATAACAATAACAATAACAATAACAATAACAATAACAATAACAATAACAATAACAATAACAATAACAATAACAATAATAATAAAAATAATAAAAATAAAAATAATAATAAGAATAATAATAATAAGAATAATAATAATAAGAATAATAATAACAATAAGAATAATAATAACAATAAGAATAATAATAACAACAATAAGAATAATAATAATAACAATAAGAATAATAGAATAAGAATAAGAATAATAAGAATAATAATAATAATAATAATAATAATAATAATAATAATAATAATAATAATAATAATAACAATAATAATAATAATAATAATAACAATAACAATAACAATAACAATAATACACCAAAAAGGGGGAAACGTGAGTTTATCCTTGACTTAACGTACACATCTTCATTATCTTCTTCTTCAAGAATCCACTTAAATCAAGTTAACTCGTGTGATCGATAAAAGAGTGTAAGTCCCCGTTCCCGGAGACCTCACAGTTGGTCAATCATAGCATAATACATATAAAACATTATACATTTCATAAGATTAAGTAGCGAATTAAGTTAATAAAAACCATTCATGCTTATAACTATTGTTGCCAAATAATACATCGTTGTAAGTTAGGGTTACAAAACAATCAATTAGTTGCATTACAAAACAACAAAATCATTTGCACGAATGGATGCCAGTCTTGCCCTGACGAGTAGCTTCCCCCGCGTGCCACCCTCAGCAACATTTACCTGCCAACTGAAAAATACATAAAAGTCACCGTTGCTGAGTGAGTTCTAGTTTTAAAACATTAAAATACCTCATGTATTTATATGAAAATATCCTTTTTTCTTAAAATTCTTCCTTTTCATAAAATTCATTACTTTCATACGTGTTCACACGTCGTACGTACAACAAGATAATATTCATTATTATCATTCATCATTCTTCTCATCCGTTCCGTACTTTCATTATTATCTTTCACTTTCTACCGGACCAATGTGCAATACCCTGAAATTATGCACGAAGCTGGTGCTGAGCCTGAGGTCTATAAATAGACCCCGAACATTGTGCACGAAGCTGACCCAGTCACCTGAGGCAAGCAACAAAGGTCTCGTCAATCTCAAAGATTGACCCTGCGTGCATCCTCATGGGGTAACTAACCCGCACACAGTTGAGCTGACAACCCGTGGCTATGAACCTCATTTCATTTTGCTTGCAAGACTTTCATTCATTCTTTATGTTCCACTTTTCATTATCATTAATCTTTCACTTTCATTATGATAATACTTTATGTTTACGAGCATAAACACACCACGTAAAGTCACATAATAAATACATAATATGGAACATAACAACAGGGCACAAACATGCATAACACAATAAACATAACCACCAAAACATCCCTGGGTTAAGTCTTAAAATTTCTAATTCCCAAAATTTTAGAAAATTTTCTAAGTGTTCTAGGCGCATGAGCACTATGCGGATACACCAACACTTAGGCGCATGAGAAACTTAGGCGCATGGGGTCCTGTTCAGGCGCATGACTAACACTTAGGCGCCTGAGGAAATTTTTAGGTGCATGACTACTATATGGGCGCATGGACTATACTTAGTCATTTGGTCAGTAGGCGCATGAGGTACTGTTTGGGTGCATGGGCTAGTACTTAGGCTATTTTGCAAAAATTCCAGGCGCATGGGAACTATTGGGGCGCATGAGCTTCACTTAAGTTTTCTAAGTCAAAATTTCAGGCACATGAGCCCTATTTGCGTGCATGACTGGTAGTTATGCATATTTCAGACTTATTTTCACACCCAATCTGCAAATTAACCTATTCGAAGCTTATTCCTATTATTCTAAGCATCAACAACACATAATCAACCATAAAACACAAACATAAACACACATAAACATACGGGTTAACAAAAAACAGTTATAAAACCTTTTAAACATGCATTTTCAGCCACAAGAAGTTTAAAAATACATAAAAACCAGAGTCAAGAACTCACCTATACCGCCAACAAGTAAAACTCCTCCAAACTTGCATGCACAAGAGTTCAAACACCTAAAAACACCACAAAAACAAACAACCGAACACAAAGATCACATAAAAATCGGTTCTAAGGTCAAAACCCAACAAAACCAAACCAAAAACACAAAGAACACTTACCAAAATGCGAATTTCAGCGTGTTCTTCTTGAATAACCGAGAGAAACAAGCTCAATCTTCTTATGTCTTCTTTTTCAGTCAAAAAGCAGAAAGTAGAAACATAAAATGGGCGGCCATACCCATTATATAATAAAATAATGGCATTTTTTACTTTTTACACGTTGGCCCCCTCCACTTGTGTTCCTTTTCCTTTCTTTCAAGATACTTTTATTTTCTTCTTCCTATTGCTTTTCTTTCCTTTTAATTTGACAAAAATTTTGGGTGTTACAAGTCTACCCCCCTTAAAGAGGTTTCCTCCTCGAAACCTGTCACTCTTCGAACAACTAAGGGTAATGCTGTCTCATTTCTTCCTTAGTCTCCCACGTAGACTCAGAACCCTTTCGGTGTTTCCACTGCACACGCACAAGTGGAACCACTTTATTCCGCAGTCTCTTCTCCTTCCGGTCGATGATCACCACTGGTTGCTCTACATAATTAAGCCGTTCATCCACCTCGATGTCCTCCAGTGGTACAATCTTATCCTCATCGGCTAAGTACTTTCTCAGATGTGATACATGGAATGTCGGATGAATTCCACTTAACTCATCAGGCAGTTCTAATCGATTGGCCACCTCTCCTACTCGTGCAATAATTCAGAAAGGCCCTATGTATCTTGGACTAAGCTTACCCCTCTTTCTAAACTGGATGATCCCCTTCCAAGGTGAGACCTTCAACATGACTCTATCGCCCACGTTAAACTCAATCGGTCTATGCCTTTGGTCGGCATACGACTATTGTCTATCTTTCGCCGCCTTCATAAAGGCTTTGATCTTCTCCAACTTCTCCATCGTAGCCTTGATCACCTCAAGACTTCCCAACTCCTTCTGCCTGATGTCTCCCCAACACACGGGCGTTTTACACCTTCTATCGTATAGCATCTCATATGGTGGCATACCAATGCTGGCATGATAACTGTTGTTGTATGAGAATTCCTCTAACGGGAAGTGATCATCCTAACTTCCTCTAAAGTCGATCACGCATGCTCGGAGCATATCCTGAAGCTTCTGAATAGTCCTTTCAGACTGACCATCTGTCTGGGGATAGTAAGCCGTGCTAATATGCGGCCTCATCCCCATCGCATCAAGGAATCTTTTCCAAAACTTTGATATGAACCGGGTGTCACGGTCCAACATGATAGACACCAGCACACCATGACGAACTACAATCTCTTTAATGAACAGATCCGCCAGTCTCTTGGATGAATACGTCTCGCGGATCGGTAGGAAATGAGCACTCTTTGTCAGACGATCAACTACCACCCATATGGTATCGTACCCCCTTGTCGTACGAGGTAACTTTGTGATGAACTCCATGGTGATATGCTCCCACTTCCACTCGGGTATATCCAACGATTGGATCTTCCCGTATGGCTTCTGATGCTCTGCCTTCACTTGCAAGCAAGTAAGGCACTTACTCATATACTTCACTACATCACGCTTCATTCCCGGCCACCAGTAATATTTCTTCATGTCTTGATACATCTTGGTAGCACCAGGATGAATAGAGTATCGAGTTTTATGAGCTTCATCCATAATCCGCCCCCGTAAGTCTCTATAACGAGGGATCCACATCCGTCCGAAGCGGGTTCTAACCCCATGGGTATTCTTTCCCATCTCCGTGACTAGACCTCTCATCCTTTCAGAGTTAAGGCGATCTTCTTTCAACGCCTCATTTTGAAATTCTTGGACCTGTGTCATCACGTCAGAGGTCATCACCAATTGATAAGCTTTCACCTGGATCGGCTCAGGTCTCTCCTTTCGAATGAGGACATCGACCACTACATTGGCTTTGCCCAGGTGGTAATGGATCTCATAATGATAATCTTTGATCAATTCCAGCCACCTCCTCTGCCTCATGTTGAGGTCCTTCTGCTCAAGGAAATACTTTAGGCTTTTGTGGTCTGTGAAGATTATGCACTTTGTCCCGTACAAGTAATGTCTCCAAATCTTCAATGCAAAGACCATAGCTGCTAGCTCCAAGTCATGAGTGGGATAATTGGCCTCATGGATTTTCAGCTGTCGGGACGCGTAGGCTATTACCCTTCCACGTTGCATCAACACCCAGCCCAGTCCTGAATAAGAGGCATTCGAATATAACACTAAATCTTCATCCCTTCTTGTAATGTCAAGATAGGAGCTTGAGTTTATCTTGCCTTTAACTCCTCAAAAGCATCCTCCTGTTCTCGACCCCACACAAACTTCACCTCCTTGCGAGTCAATTTAGTCAAAGGTGAGGCTATCTTGGAAAAGTCTTGAATAAATCTTCTGTAGTAGCCCACCAAACCCAAGAAACTACGAATCTTGGATGGCGTCTTTGGAGACTTCCATTGCATCACTGCCTCAACCTTCACTGGGTCTACCATAATTCCTTCAGAATTCACCACGTGACCCAAAAATTGAAATTCACGCAACCAAAAAGCACACTTAGATAATTTAGCATACAACTTCTCTCTTCTAAGTGTCTCCAATACTTCATGTATATGGCCAGCATGTTCTTCCTCATTTTTCGAATAAATCAGGATATCATCAATAAACACAATCACTGATTTATCTAACATTGGCCGACACACTCGGTTCATCAAATCCATAAAGGCAGCTGGCGCCTTAGTTAGACCGAAAGACATAACGAGAAACTCGTAGTGTCCATAACGTGTGCGAAAAGCAGTCTTAGGAATACCTTGCTCCTTCACCTTCAATTGATGGTAGCTAGATCGGAGATCTATCCTTGAGAACCAACTGGCACCTTTGAGGTGATCGAACAAGTCATCAATTCTCAGTAGGGGATATCGGTTCTTCACTGTTAGCTTCTTTAACTCCCGGTAGTCTATACACATCCTCATACTACCGTCTTTCTTCTTAACAAACAAGACCAGAGCACCCTAGGGAGAGATACTCGGTCGGATGAATCCTTTGTCCATCAACTCCTGCAGTTGAACCATCAGTTCCTTCATCTCAGTCGGAGCTAATCGGTACGGTGCCTTGGCAATGGGTTGAGCACCGGGTATCAAATCAATCTGAAACTCGATCTCACGGTCCAGTGGCACACCCGGCAAGTCTTTTGGGAACACGTCTGGAAAGTCACACACAACTGGTACATCAGACAATTATGGTACTGACACGTCCACATCCTTCACATAAGCCAGGTAGGCACTACATCTGCGTTTCATGCACTTCTCTGCCACCGCCAACGAGATCACCTTAGAAACCGTTGTCACTCGATCATCGTAAACCGTCACCAAACTTCCATCGGGCGAAATTAATCGAATCATTTTCTTGCGACACATAATATTTTCCTCATAGGCTGTTAACCAATCCATCCCTAGAACTACCTCAAATCCGCCTAGGGGCATCACAAATAGTTTAGCAGAGAACCTATGGCCTTCTAGTTCTATGACACAATCTTCCATCATCTTAGAAATTCTGGTAGACTTACCAATAGCAGTCTCTACATCAAAGGGCTCATCAATACTCCTACTACTAATAGGCAACCTAGCACAGAAAGTAGCAGAAATGAAAATCCTACTAGCACCAGAATCAAATAATATAGAGGCACAAGTTTCGTTTACTAGAAACATACCTGACACGATGTCGGGGTCAACTCTGGCCTCCTCCCGAGTCATCGTGAATGCTCTAGCGCTTGCCCTCTGCCCTTTGCTCTCTGTCCTCTTCTTCGTCCTAGAATTCTCCGCCCTTTTCTTCTTGCAATCCCTACTCACATGCCCCTCCTCACCACAGTTATAGCACCTTAACACCCTACAATCCTTCGCAATGTGACCAGGCTTTCCACACTTGAAGCATACATTCGATCCCTACATGCACTCACTAGTGTGATCCTTCCCACATTTTCCACACTTCTTCATCCCCAAACTTGATGACCCCACTCTTTGGTCATCCATCCTCATCCTCTTGTTGTTTGGAGTGTAACCACCACGCCCAAACTTTTTCCCTTTCCAGTTCTTGTCACCACCACCTGTCTTGCTCACCTCAACCATAGCCATTCCCTTCTCATCATAGAGTCTTCCTTCCAGATCCACTACCGATCTAAAGGTACTCGATCGGGCAACAATTAGGTGCCTACGGATATCCACTGGCAATCCTTGAATATACCTCTTTATCTTTCTCTACACCAGCGTCACCTGATCCGGTACCAGCCTCGCCATCTCGTTGAACTTGGTGGTGTATTTCTGGTGGGTCATGGTCCTGGCCTCAAGCTGTAGGAACTCTCTTTCTAGCCTTTCGGGCTCTCGGTGAGGACAGAATTCCTCAATCACCATTTTTTCAACTCTCCCCACCTGATCCTCCCGTTGGACCTGCTGCCCTCGGCTTGGACAATATTGTCCCACCAACACAGAGCCGAGTCAACGAACCAGTGAGTGGCAAACTTCACCCTCTGGTTCTCCCTACACTCACTAATCTCTAACACCGCCTCCATCTCTCTTACCCAGCGGTGAGCAGCGGCAGCATTACCGTTGCCATCGAAAGTTAGGGGTTTGCATCGTTGGAATGCCCCATAACTACATCCCTACATGGTTTCCCGCACTTCCACCTCCTCTTCATCACTAGAGGCCGCTATCCCAGCATTCAGTTCTTCCTCTTCACCATGATCTCCCTTATTCCCCCTTCTCCCAGCCGTAGTCCTCTCCTCCTCCTTCTCCATTCTCTCATCCTCTCTCACAGCACGGATGACCTCGGTCACCACAGACGATAGGATCGTCTGCATGACCTGATGCACTTCTTCCATAATTGCCTCCTTTACGGAGGCTCTTAAGTTAGCACTCTCATCCACACCCTCCGGATAATGAAGCCTAGGCTCAGCAGGAGCTGTTTTTGCAGTCCTTGTCTTGTTCCTTATGGCACGTGGTCCAACACACGACCACCTCGTATTCCTCCTCCAGAAGCCTTCGATGATCTTCCTCCAGCCATCCTCTAAACACTATAAGATTCAAACACTAACACGGTCATTCAAGGTAATAGCTCAGTTTATGTCAAGTATAGTAAGTCCCTAATTACAGTGGCCAGTTGTGATTAGCCACTTACTTTACTCTTCATTCCCTGAGCGTTTCCTATCCTGACTACATCAGTATTCAAATCTACTAAAAACACATAAATCAGATAGCACACACACATAATACTGGTTAGCATTTAAGAAAAGATATGCCTGATGGCACATAGCTACTCGGGCTGGCATCCCTCCATTCAGTCCAATTCTCAGTTTATGTTTAGGTTTTTGAAAATATTTACCCATTTCTCTTAAACATTGGCTCTGATACCAACTTGTAAGGCCCCATTCCTGGAGCCCTCACAGTAGGTCAATCTTAGCATTATACATATAAAACGTTATACATTTCATAACATTAAGCAGTGGATTAAGTTAACAAAAACCATTCATGCTTATAACTATTGTTGCCAAATAATACATTGCCGTAAGTTAGGGTTACAAAACAATCAATTAGTTGCATTACAACACAACAAAATCATTTGCACGAATGGATGTCAGTCTTGCCCTGACGAGTGGCTTCCCCCGCTTGCCACCCTCAGCAACATTTACCTGCCAACTGAAAAATGCATAAAAGTCAGCGTTGCTGAGTGAGTTCTAGTTTTAAAACATTAAAATACCTTGTGTATTTATATGAAAATATCCTTTTTTCTTAAAATACTTCCTTTTCATAAAATTCATTACTTTCATACGTGTTCACACGCCATACGTACAACAAGATAATATTCATTATAATCATTTATCATTCTTCTCATTCGTTCCGTACTTTCATTATTATCTTTCACTTTCTACCGGACCAATGTGCGATACCCCGACATTGTGCATGAAGCTGGTGCTGGGCCTGAGGTCTATAAATAGACCCCGAATATTGTGCACGAAGCTGACCCAGTCACCTGAGGCAAGCACCAAAGGTCCTGTCAATCTCAAAGATTGACCCAGCGTGCATCCTCATGGGGTAGCTAACCCGCACACAGTTGAGCTGACAACCCATGGCTGTGAACCTCCTTTCATTTTGCTTGCAAGACTTTCATTCATTCTTTATGTTCCACTTTTCATTATCATTAATCTTTCACTTTCATTATGATAATACTATACGTTTACGAGCATAAAAACACCACGTAAAGTCACATAATAAATACATAATATGGAACATAACAACAGGCCACAAACATGCATAACATCAATAAACATAACCACCAAAACATCCCAGAGTTAAGTCTTAAAATTTCTAATTCCCAAAATTTCAGAAAATTTTCTAAGTGTTCTAGGCGCATGAGCACTATGCGGACGCACCAACACTTAGGCGCATGAGAAACTTAGGCACATGGGGTACTGTTCAGGCGCATGACTAACACTTAGGCGCTTGAGGAAATTTCTAGGCGCATGACTACTATATGGGCGCATGGGCTATACATAGTCATTTGGTTAGTAGGCGCATGAGGTACTGTTTAGGCGCATAGGCTGGTACTTAGGCTATTTGGCAAAAATTCTAGGCGCATGGGAACTATTGGGGCGCATGACCTTCACTTAAGTTTTCTAAGTCAAAATTTTAGGCGCATGAGCCCTATTTGCTTGCATGACCGGTAGTTATGCATATTTTAGACTTATTTTCACACCCAATCTGCATATTAACCTGTTCGAAGCTTATTCCTATCATTCTAAGCATCAACAACACATAATCAACCTTAAAACGACAAACATTAACACACATAAGCATACGGGTTAACATAAAACAATTATAAAACCTTTTAAACATGCATTTTCAGCCCCAAGAAGTTTAAAAATACGTAAAAACCGGGGTCTAGAACTCACCTATGCAGCCAACAAGGATAACTCCTCTAAACATGCTTGCACAAGAGTTCAAACACCTAAAAACACCACAAAAACAAACAACCGAACACAAAGATCACACAAAAATCGGTTCTAAGGTCGAAACCCAACAAAACCGAACCAAAAACACAAAGAACACTAACCAAAATGCGAATTTCAGCCTCTTCTTCTTGAATAACTGAGAGAAACTTCTTCTTGAATAACTGAGAGAAACAAGCTCAATCTTCCTCTTTCTTCTTTTTTAGTCAAAGAGCAGAAAATAGAAACATAAAATGGGCGGCCATACCCGTTATATAATAAAATAATGGCATTTTTACTTTTTACACCTTGGCCCCCTCCACTTGTGTTCCTTTTCCTTTCTTTAAAGATACTTTTATTTTCTTCTTCCTATTGATTTTATTTCCTTTTATTTTGACAAAAATTTCGGGTGTTACAAGAAGAAGTCAAATCAAGTTAACTCGTCCTTGTATGTAATATTTCCTTTTATTTCATAAAAAAATAAAACTACGAATAGGTGCATTAAAGTATTCGTGAAAGATTAACAAAATAGATGGGAAAAGAAATAGGTACAAAAGACACTAAACAACAATAGTTCTCGTAGAGATAGTTATTTGCTTTCCATAATAACCTTCAATGCTATGGAGTTTTGATCCTCAAACATTGTCAACACACTCGAAGCCTAATTTCATCAAATCCTATTATAATGATGACTAAAATAACACTAATCAATCACAAATGGAACATATGATCTACTGTTTAAACTGTATGGCCCCGTTCCGGGAAACAATATCATT
Organism: Flaveria sonorensis; assembly: GCA_025506505.1. Lineage (NCBI taxonomy): Eukaryota > Viridiplantae > Streptophyta > Magnoliopsida > Asterales > Asteraceae > Flaveria > Flaveria sonorensis. Next base: position 29,302,883 of record CM046428.1, read on the forward strand.
AAGATTGAATGGATGCCAGCCTTGCCCTGACGAGCAACTTTCTCCGCGTGCCATCCACAACAATAATTACCTGCCAACTGAAAATGCATAAAAGTCAGCGTTGTTGAGTGAGTTCTTGTTTTAAAACATTAAAATACCTTGTGTATATATATGAAAATATAATTTCTTTGAATTACTTCCTTTTCATAAAACTCATTACTTTCATACGTGTACACACGTCATACGTACAACAAGATAATATTCATTGTTATCTTTCATCATTCTTCACTTTCATTTCATTATTATCTTTCACTTTCTACCAGACCAATGTGCAATACCCTAAACATTGTGCACGAAGCGGGTACTGGGTCGGAGTCTATAAATAGACCCCTAACATTGTGCACGAAGCCTGACCCAGTACCAGGGCATGCCACAAGGGTCCCGTAAATCTCAAAGATTGACCCAGTGTGCATCCTTCGGGTTAGCTAAACCGCACACAGTTGAGCTAACGACAACTTGGTCGTGCACCTCTATTCAATTGCTTGCAAGACTTTCATTCATTCGTTATGTTCCACTTTCATTATCATTAATCTTCCACTATTTACGTTAATACTTTACATATACGAGCATAAACACACCACGTAAAGCCACGCAATAAATACATAATATGGAACACAAGAACAGGCCATAAACAAGCATAACATAAACAAACATAACCACCAAAACATCCTAGGCTAAACCCTAAAATTTCTATTTCCCAAAATTTCAAAAAATTTCTAAGTGTTATAGACGCATGAGCACTATGAGGGCGCACCAACACTTAGGCGCATGAGGAATTCTAGGCGCATGAGCACTATGCGGGCGCACCAACACTTAGGCGCATGAGAAACTTAGGTGCATGAGCACTATGCGGGCGCACCAACACTTAGGCGGATGAGGAATTCTAGGCGTATGAAGACTATTTGGGTGCATGAACTACACTTAGTCATTCAGTCAGTAGGCGCATGAGGTACTGTTTGGCGCATGGGAACTATTGGGGCGCATGATCTTCACTTAAGTTTTCTAAGTCAATATTTTAGGCGCATGAGCCCTATTTGGGTGCATGACCAACAGTTATGCATTTTTTAGACTTATTTTCGAACCCAATCTGCATTCTAACATGTTTTTAACATATATCTATCATTCTAAGCATCAACAACACATATACAACCACAAAACACAAGCATACATAGACAATACATACGGATACATATATAACAGTTGTACAACATTTTTAAACATGCATTTTCAGCCCCAAGACGTTTAAAACACATAAAAACCACAGTCTAGAACTCACCTATGCAGCCAACAAGTAAAACTCCTCCAAACTTGAGTGCATAAGAGTTCAAACACCTAAAAACACACCAAAATAAACAACCAAACACATACAACACATAAAAATCAGTTTTATGGACGAAAACCCAACAAAACCGAACCAAGAACACATAAAACACTCACCAATATGCGAATTTCAGCCTCTTCTTCTTGAATAACCGAGAGAAAATCTTTTCTCTTTCTTCTTCTTGTTCCCGATCGAAAAGCAGAAAGCAGATGTGAATGCATGGGCTGCCATACTCTTTTATATAATAAAATATTGAGTTTTGTACTCTTTTATACTTTGGCCCCCTCCACTTTGGCTCATTTTCCTTTCTTTCAAGATACTTTTTATTTTCCTTCTTATTGCTTTATTCTCTTTAACTTGACAAAAATTTTGGGTGTTACACAGTTTCTACCTTTAACACATGTTCTATTTCCTTGGCCTTAGCATTCATCACATCATAGAAGGTGGCAGCTATAAAACTCTTACCTGCACCAGAATCAAAAAGAACAGAAGCAAGTATGTTGTTAACCAGGAACATACCTGACACAACATCAGGTTCCGCTCTGGCCTCCTCCCTGGTCATCGTGAAAGCCCTGGCCTTGTCCCTTGGCTTGTTACCAGCTTTCTTTTCCTTCTCAGACTCTTTTCCCTTGGCTGAGTCAACCACTCGCGCCTCTTTACAATCTTGGCTGTAGTGCCCCATCTTGCCATAGTTGTAGCACTTTCCCGCGCTAGGGCAATCCTTAAAGAAATGCCCCGTCTTCCAACATCTGTAACACAGACTCGAACCAAGCCTGCACTCACCAACGTGCTTCCTCCCACATTTCCGGCAATCATCGGACGATTCCACCTTTATCTTTTTGGCTTGAACAACAGACCTCTCTGTTGGATCTTATATGCCCAAGACACATACAAGATTGATGTGGTTAGTACGTTATGATCCAAGTCGGGTCATACCCAATAACAAGATAAGCAAACACCGTTAAACATTTATTTGTTGATCATGATCAAACAAATAAATTATGACACCAATTTAGAAAATGGGTTTTCTGAATTATTGCATTTGAGATAAGACAAATTATATGGATATTTTGTTCATGAGATATCATTTGTAATGTTGTTTAAATAAGTTAAATAACATCAAATATAAGAGTGTTTAAGTTATAAGATTAAAATTGGTTTAATTATATAACTTAATGGGTGATTAAAATGAATTAAAAGGGTGTTATTTTAAAATGGGGGAACCCATTTTAAACCCACCCTTTCGGCCGCCCCTTTTGTTCTTCTTGGGATTGCTTGTCTTGTTTTAAGACAAGACTTTAATCCCTTGGAACAAGACACTCAACCACACTCTCTCTCTCTCACATGCAAAAGAACTCTTTCTTCTCCATCTTGCTCTTCAAGATTCACGGATCAAGAGCTTGAAAAGAAGCCTTTGGGTGTTAACTTCCTAACAAGTTTGGTGTTTTGCAAGAGCTTGTGGGTATACAAGCTTGAGGTCTTCTCTTTTGAAGACTAGACATTCAAGAAACATCATCTTCCTCCTCTTATCCGTATCCAAATTTCTTGTTCAAGAAAGGTAGTATTCATGTACATCCTATGGTTGGTTTTGATAGCATTTCTTTTCACATATATATATGATCCTTGTTCTTGGGTTTGTTTTCTTGAACATATAAATGTTTATTTTCAGAATATAACACAAGTTTTAAACCCCTTATATCCACTGCGTTTTGTTGTTTAAATGGTTAAATATCCTTGTTAAAACTTGTAAAAACCCAACACTCTCAGTTCTCTCCCGCTTCACGTTACCTGACCAACTTTTCTTCTTCGCATCCTTGACGGGCTCCTCAGCTACCACATCATCATACACTATCCCGCTCAACTCCACCAAGGACTCGAAGGTCTTCGGCCCGCTTGCCTTCATATACGTCCTAACATTTGAAGGCAAACCCTGTACATAACACTTCATCCTTCTCTCTTCAGTACTCACCAGGTGAGGCACTAGCCTGGCCATCTCTTTAAAGCAAGACGTGTACTGTCTCTGGGTCATACTTCCAGCCTTAAAACCCACAAATTCCTTTTCCACCCTATCGATCTCATTCTGAGGGCAGAACTTTCTTATCACCAAATCTTTCACGTCACCCCACTTCAAGTTCCTAAACTCACAAGGGTCTTTAGTTTGCTTGATGGTGTTCCACCAATGAATATCTTCATCAACAAATGAGTGGGCGGCGAACTTCACGACCTGGTCATCTCTACACTCACTGATCTTAATCACCGCCTCCATCTCCGACATCCACTAGAGAGTGGCAACAGCACTACCCTTGCCATCCAAGGATGGAGGATTACACCCTTTGAAGATGTGATAAGAACACCCTTTAACTAAAACCCCATTAGTTTCATCCCCCTCATCCCTCCCCTAGCCTTCCCCGGCACCATCACTGTCTATCTTGCTAGCTTTGTTCTTTGCTTCCAACGTCCACTCCTTGGTTACCTCCTTCATGGCCTCAGTCATAATCGAAGGAATGATGTCCTGAAGGATCTTGTGGACCTCTTCAGCGATAGCTTCCCTAACAATGGGCTCCAAGGTAATCCTCTCTTCAGAATGATGAGAGTTTTCCTTGCTTGCAGTGTGAATAGAGTCCACCTGCACCTCCTCAGTCATCTGCCTCTGGTTTTATATGACTGGTGGTCTACCCATACCACTACGAGCACCTCCTCGAGTAGGTTTTCTTCCAGCCATAGTTTGCTATAAGATGCAAAAGGCTAACATTTTCATTCCAGGTAATAGTTCAGATCATGTTAAGTAATGTAAGTTCCTAATGATAGTGGCCAGTTGTAATTAGCTACTTACTTTACTCTTCCTGTCCTAAACATTTCCTATCCTGAGTTACATCAGCTCTCGATCTCACTACAAGCACTATAACCTCAAGGAACCCCTAACAGTCATAACCTTTCCTGTCATGGCGATACCGGCACTGGCATCCCTTAATCGATCCCATTCTCAGTTCGAGTCTAGACATCGAAGTGTCTAAATCTCTCAAACCTGGCTCTGATACCAACTTGTAAGGCCCCGTTCCGGGAAACCTCATAGTTGGATTTAAACATCAGAAACACAAGTTCTCAAACATAGAATCTCATTCATACACGCAGCGGAACGTACAAAAATTTCTATGATTTAATCATTTACATCAAAAATCACTTTGGCTATCTATCAAGAGTTCTGTGACAGGATGCCAGTCACTATCATGTGCCAGGTAGCTCTCTCCCATCCATGCCAAGCTCAGCCCCAAAAATGTATAGCATACCTGTCAATCTAATATGCATACAAAAGTCACCGACACTGAGTGAGCTCTAGGTTTGCTATAACAAAACTTTATCATAATCAAACACTTTATCATCTCTGACACTTCATAAAACATTAACTGTACATATCAATTTACCGAACTCATCTGATAGTTATACTTTAACCTTTCCTTTCCCATTCACCTTCCCATACATCACTTTACTTTACCTTACACTTTACCGTTACGTTACCCATACTTTACTCTACTTTACAATTTACCGTTACGTTACCCATACTTTACTTTACTTTACACTTTACCGTTACGTTACCCATACTTTACTTTACATTTCCATACACTTTATGTCATCATTTGAACTTAGCACGAAGCTTAGTTCCTATCCGGTGAGAATGCACGAAGCATGTCTCTTGTCAATTTGAGCACACCGAGGTGTAGCTCCTATCCTGAGAATGCGCGAGGCATATCTCCTATCAGTTGAGCACGCCAAAGTGTAGATCCTATCAGGTGAGAATGCACGAAGCATAACTCCTGTCAATTTGATCACACCGAGGTGTAGCTCCTATCCTGAGAATGCGCGAGGCATATCTCCGATCAGTTGAGCTCACCAAAGTGTAGCTCCTATCAGGTGAGAATGCACGAAGCATAACTTCTATCAGTTGAGCACACCATAGTGTAGCTCCTCTCAAGTGCTTGCAATACTTCTTTAGTGCTTTAACGTTTTCACAGCTGTGCTATACATGGTAACCGGGTAACTTTTCTTTCGCGTTTCACATGTGAATTATCATCGTTCTTTAGCCCTTAACTATCATGATATATATATATATATATATATATATATATATATATATATATATATATATATATATATATATGTATATATATAATATAATATATCTACATACTTTAACTCATTAGCATTAAGTTCATCATTAAGTCATTATTAACGCACACTTTACGGGGTAACAAAACACATAATAAACGGGAATTTTCGAGCGACAACCCTCATTCGCGCGAGAACTTTTCTTTCGCCTGAGAAATTGCATCTCGCGTGATAACTTTTCTGCTGTACACGACTTGTGCCCCAAGTTATCGCTCCTTTAGTCCCTTTTATGCCAAATACATCCTATAATAGCTATAATCATCATTCTTTACCAAAACATTCATTAGGTATGCATATTAGCCCCAAATTGGTTTAATTATATAACTTAATGGGTGATTAAAATGAATTAAAAGGGTGTTTTTTAAAATGGGGGGAACCCATTTTAAACCCACACTTTCGGCCGCCCCTTTTGTTCTTCTTGGGATTCCTTGTCTTGTTTTAAGACAAGACTTTAATCCCTTGGAACAAGACACTCAACCACACTCTCTCTCTCACACATGCAAAAGAACTCTTTCTTCTCCATCTTTCTCTTCAACATTCACGGATCAAGAGCTTGAAAAGAAGCCTTTGGGTGTTAACTTCCTAACAAGTTTGGTGTTTTGCAAGAGCTTGTGGGTATACAAGCTTGAGGTCTTCTCTTTTGAAGACTAGACATTCAAGAAACATCATCTTCCTCATCTTATCCGTATCCAAATTTCTTGTTCAAGAAAGGTAGTATTCATGTACATCCTATGGTTGGTTTTGATAGCATTTCTTTTCACATATATATGATCCTTGTTCTTGGGTTTGTTTTCTTGAACATATAAATGTTTATTTTCAGAATATAACACAAGTTTTAAACCCCTTATATCGCTGCGTTTTGTTGTTTAAATGGTTAAACATCCTTGTTAAAACTTGTAAAAACCCAACAATGGCATCTAGAGCCGGTTATGTGGAAAACTTGCTTCAAAAGTCCAAGAAAAGTTAGTTTTGTTGGACTTTTTCAACCCATTAGGGGCTGTTTTGATATGGATAAATGAATCCCTTATCTTTCAAAGTTTTATCTTACATGCTTTAGAATAAACCTTGAAAGATTAACATCAAGTGGTTGATTGTTTTGTTTGGACTTAACCCTAAAGTTTGGGTTCATGTTGGCCGAAACTTTAAGGGTTAAAAGGGAGTTCATGGTTGTTCTTGGATGTTGTATTTGATACATATTTTGGTGCATAACATAGCCTTGACCTAATGTGTTTTGGATTTGGATGAATGTGATTGTCATGTTTAGTTTTATTCATTAAAGGGTTGTAATAATAATTTTGGTGTTTGTATCTTTTGGGTTGTAATTTATTTATTCATTGGTTATGTAATAAATAGATTAGGTGCATTTCTTTTATTAGAAAAATTGTATTAGGATATGATTTTGTAAAAGAAGATGCACAAGTTGGAGACTCAAAGGAAGATACAAAGGAAGAACTCAAAAAGACATGGACACTTGAAGCATTTGGATGCGGATTCGAGTGGGAGTTCTTGGACACATTTTAATGTGTCAATTTTAACAATTAGGAAAGACCTAATGACAACACTTGTGATGGCAAACAAGTGTGGTCACCTTAGTGGCTATGGTTATGCACTTATGATTGAATGGTTGTGCTTGTTTGGTTGTTTTGTTTTATGTTGGTTGTTTGATATATGGATATGCATAACTAACAATTTTATAAACATAACAAGCTGAAAATAAATGGTTCTTAATCATTAAGTGGTTAATAAAAGGTTATTAAAAGGATTAATGATTTTAAATAAAAGGGGTTTTATTAAAGGAACCATAGGGTACCATGTATTTGAAAGCATGCAAATGCAAGGTACATAGAGTTTTATAAACTAGAATTATGAAAACTTAAAATGTCTTTTGAAAACAAGTTTATCACCATCCTTTTACACAACACTTAAGTCACTTGAAAACTATTAATGGGATAAAGGTCACCTAACCATTTTGAGGGAACTTGTGATTTAAGGTGGGAATGCCATATTTGTGGGAAAAAGATCACCTAACCACTTATATTGGTAAACTCACATGTGTGTGTAAGTAGGGTAACTTGATTTGCAAACCATGTTAAATGGATCACCTACAATGTGGTTTGCAAAAGTTGTTGATGGGATTTACATGCCGACTATACATATGATGTTTAAGTCGATCCCATACCTCTAGAAGTTGCAAAGGATTGCAATTGTCAAACGTTGACTACCTTGTTAATTTAAATAATGGGATAAAGATCACCTAACCACTATTTAAATGTGATGTTGGATTCTAAAATTTTATTTTGTGTATGACACATAAAAGAGATTTATAATTAAATATGATAATATCGTAAATACTAAAATTGAACCTTGTTAAATTTTGTAGATGGCCACCAACAACAATGAAAATAATGATATTCCGTCCGCACATAACCTATCACTAAGAACCATTCTCCAAAAGGAGCGTCTAAACCATAACAATTTCATTGATTGGTTTCGAAACTTGAAATTGTTCTCAAGCAAGAGAAACGGTCATATATCTTAGACGATCCGATTCCCGATGAACCCAATGAGGAAGATGAAGAGGCTACATGAATTGGGTGAAATACACTGAGGACTCGGTCCAAGTGTCTTGCCTCATGTTGGCAAGTATGACTCCGGATCTCCAAAAGGAGTACGAACATCACGGAGCATACGACATGATAACCCAGTTGAAGGAAACGTTCCAACAACAAGCAAGGGTAGAGCGCTTCGAAACGGTTCGAGCACTCCATGCATGTCGTATGGATGATACCCAATCAGTCTCGTCTTATGTACTTAAGATGAAGAGCCACATAGACCGCCTCGAAAGGCTGAATTGTCCCGTCTCGAAAGAGTTGGCTACGGATTTGATCCTCAACTCTTTGTCAAAAAGGTTTGAAAATTTTGTTATGAATTATAACATGAACGGTTGGGACAAGAACATAACTGAGCTTCACTAGCCGAGGCAGCCATGGGTAAAAGGAGTTTACCCGTTCTCACCATCAATGAAGGTGGGAACAAGAAGAGGCCTCACCCCGCACCCAAGGCAAGTGTTGCCAAAGGTAAAGGGTACGTTGGGAGAAAGGGAAAGGGAGTGGTAAAAGTACCACCACCAAAACCAGCGGAGAAGAAGCAAAAGGTTGCTTCGGATGACCCATGCTTTAAGTGTGGGGAGATAGGACATTGGGCAAGAAATTGTCCTGTCCATCTCAAAGAGTTGAAAGCAAAGAGGGATGCCGGGCAGACCTCAGGTACAATTTTCATGATTCATATTGATCTAAATATAATATCCTCTAACACATGGGTATTGGATACCGGATGTGGGACTCACATTTGCAATTTGTTGCAGGGGTTCAAAAGAAGTAAAAACTTCAAGAAAGGGGATGTTAGCCTCTACATGGGGAATGGGGCAAAAGTTCAAGTTGAAGCCCGAGGGGACTACATCCTGAAGCTTCCAAATGGTTTGGAAGCAATTTTGAACAATGTTTTGTATGCTCGTAGTTTGACTAGGAACATTATTTCAGTTGCACAATTAAGACAATATGGTTATGTTTTGATGTTTATTGAAAATGAAATTCATGTTTCTTTAAATAACATCTTTTATTTTAAAGCTACTCCTATTAATGGTATTTATGAATTGGTTCGTGAAAACACATTATATGATAGCTCGTTGTACCAAACCACCACCAAGAAGCTCAAATTAGATTTGAGTGACACCTATCTTTGGCATTGCCGTCTTGGTCATATAAACAAGAAGCGCATACAAACTCTTCAAAAGAATGGTCTTTTAAAAGCAAGTGAATATGATTCATTTGATGTATGTGAATCTTGTTTACAAGGCAAAATGACTAAGGCGCCTTTTAGTGGCAAAATCGAAAGGGCAAAAGATTTATTAGGTATCATACATTCGAATGTATGTGGTCCTTTTAAGCCAATGACTAGGTATAATGAAAGATACTTCATTACCTTCACCGACGACTATAGTAGGTATGGGTATGTGTACTTGTTAAGACACAAAGATGAGGCTTTTGAAATGTTCAAAACCTTCCAAAATGAAGTAGAAAATCAACTCAACAAATCAATAAAAATTCTCCGCACCGATAGAGGAGGTGAATACCTGAGTGATGCTTTTAGAGATCATCTTAGAAGTTGTGGGATTATCTCACAACTATCTCCACCTGGAACACCACAACACAATGGTGTGTCCGAAAGGAGAAATCGAACTCTATTAGATATGGTTCGATCTATGATGGCTGGAAGCTCATTGCCTCTATCATTTTGGGGCTTTGCTTTGCTCTCTGCGGCCCGTATTTTAAATATGGCCCCAACCAAGAAAGTGGAAAGGACACCTTTTGAAATATGGCATGGAAGGGTTCCATCTCTATCGTATTTAAAGGTGTGGGATGTGAGGCTTATGTAAAGACTCCCACCTCAAACAAGTTAGAAAGACGTTCCACTAAGTGTATTTTTATTGGATATCCTAGAGATTCTATGGGATATTATTTCTATGATCCATTGGAACAAAAGGAGTTTGTTGCCAAGAAGGTGAGTTCTTGGAAGCCAAGTTCCTTATGGAAGGAGCTAGCAGTAGAACAGTGGATCTTGAGGAGGATTAAGAACCACAACCCGATACACGTTAGGTTGATACTAGCACTCTACATGAGGATGTTGAGAATGATCAAATGGTTGATCAATACACACAAAACGTTCGCAAATCTGGTAGAACTAGTAATCCACCTGAAAGATATGGATTTTTCATGGATGGGTGCTATGTGGTTGATTCCGATGAACCAATCACATACCATGATGCAGTGTCCAATTTGGATTGTGACAAATGGCTTGAAGCCATGAATGTTGAGATGCAATCCATGTATGACAACCAAGTATGGGACTTGGTTGTACCACCTCTTAACTCCAAGGTAGTTGGAAGTAAGTGGGTTTTCAAGAAGAAAACCGATATGCATGGAAACTTGGATACTTATAAAGCTAGACTTGTAGCAAAAGGTTTCACTCAAACTCAAGGGGTTGATTATGATGAGACTTTTTCGCCTGTTGCAATGCTAAAGTCTATTAGGATATTATTTGCCATAGCTGCTCATTATGATTATGAGATTTGGCAAATGGATGTCAAAACCGCTTTTCTAAATGGATATCTTGAGGAAGATGTCTATATGGTTCAGCCTGAAGGTTTTGTCGACCCAAAACATCCTAACAAGGTATGCAAGTTAAAGAAATCAATCTATGGATTGAAGCAAGCGTCAAGAAGTTGGAATCACCATTTTGATGAAGAGGTAATTAAATTTGGGTTCATCAAAAATGCTGATGAGGCTTGTGTGTATAAAAAGGCTAGTGGGAGCATCATCACTTTCCTAGTATTGTATGTCGATGACATCCTACTATTTGGAAATGACATTCCAACCTTGGAAGGTGTAAAAACCTGGCTTGGAAGCTGTTTTTCCATTAAGGATCTTGGTGAAGCCGCCTACATTTTGGGAATAAAGATCTATAGGGATAGATCAAGGTGGTTGATAGGTTTAAATCAAAGTGCATACATTGACAAGATCTTGAAAAGGTTCAAGATGGAGAACTCTAAGAAAGGTACGGTACCTATTCAAAGAGGAACGATATTGAGTACGACTCAATGTCCAAGCTCAAAGGATGAGCAAGATAAAATGAAGGGAATCCCGTATGCGTCTGCTATAGGATCCATCATGTATGCAATGATATGCACTAGGCCGGACGTGTCATGCGCCTTGAGCATGACAAGCCGATACCAGCAAAATCCTGGAAATAGTCATTGGATGGCTGTTAAGAACATACTTAAGTACCTAAGGAGGACTAAAGATATGTTCCTAATCTATGGATCTGGTGAGGAGGAACTCGTGGTAAAAGGTTACACGGATGCGAGTTTCCAAACTGATCGGGATGACTCACGATCACAATCGGGATACATTTTCATCCTAAATGGAGGAGCAGTCTCTTGGAAGAGCTCTAAACAAGATGTGGTGGCATTATCAACTACAGAGTCAGAATACATCGCCGCTTCATTAGCAGCTCAAGAAGCTGCATGGTTGAAGAAATTCATTGCCGATCTAGGGGTTGTCCCTTCCATTCAGGACCCCCTAGAAATTCTTTGTGATAATGAGGGTGCGATTGCTCAAATCAAGGAACCCCGTGCACATCAAAAGACTAGGCACATTGAGCGGAGATTCAACTACATAAGGGATGAAGTTGAAAAGGGAAAAATATGTATTCGCAAAGTTCACACGGATCAAAACATTGCGGATCCACTCACGAAGCTTCTTGAAAAGGCAAAGCATGAGGGTCATACTTGTGCCATGGGACTTCGATATACTAGTGACTGGATTTGATTTTGTGATCTTGTATTTGGATATTGGAATCTTTTATTACTTGAATGAATTATATGGTTATAATGTTTCAACTAATGTTCCAATTTTGCATGTTTAATCCATGAGTAAATCATTTACTCTAAACGTCTGTAGTCGTTCATACCTGTGGGAACAAGTATGAGGGTAAGACTATTATGAACTTGGATTGGTAGATATTCATTTGGATGAATATATAGCAAAGGGTTGCTGCCAAAGTTCATAGATATTTATGGGATATAAATATTGGACTGACCCGCATCTCAAATATTACAACATGGAATCCTCTTGATTGATCATAAGTAAATTTGAGTAAAGGCGAATATCATTTGGTATCCTCTGACCTGAGATACATATTGGGTCTTAATATTCACCGGGTATTATACTTTGACTTAGTTCTTCGCTGTTCTGAAACATGGCAGTACATAAGACTAAATTCAAGTATAGCATGAGGTGATTGTGAGAGACGTATGTAGTCAAGATGGGATTTGTTCCTCTTATTCGTTGAGAGTAAGATGTCTAAGGCCTGCTAAAGTTAAGTCAATGGAGAATGATCATTCTGTGTCTCTAAGATTTAACATGACATCTGTGACAAAAGGATAGATGATTGATTCACCTAAAACATTTTCGAGTAAGATACTTGAAGGGGATGATGTTATTGAATGGCACTTAGTCATACGTATTAAGGGTAGTAAACCGTTGTTAGGCGGTATTTACTGCTTGCATCAATCTTTATGAATCTCGTGCAAGTGGGAGATTGTTGGATCTTATATGCCCAAGACACATACAAGATTGATGTGGTTAGTACGTTATGATCCAAGTCGGGTCATACCCAATAACAAGCTAAGCAAACACCGTTAAACATTTATTTGTTGATCATGATCAAACAAATAAATTATGACACCAATTTAGAAAATGGGTTTTCTGAATTATTGCATTTGAGATAAGACAAATTATATGGATATTTTGTTCATGAGATATCATTTGTAATGTTGTTTAAATAAGTTAAATAACATCAAATATAAGAGTGTTTAAGTTATAAGATTAAAATTGGTTTAATTATATAACTTAATGGGTGATTAAAATGAATTAAAAGGGTGTTATTTTAAAATGGGGGGAACCCATTTTAAACCCACACTTTCGGCCGCCCCTTTTGTTCTTCTTGGGATTCCTTGTCTTGTTTTAAGACAAGACTTTAATCCCTTGGAACAAGACACTCAACCACACTCTCTCTCTCACACATGCAAAAGAACTCTTTCTTCTCCATCTTGCTCTTCAACATTCACGGATCAAGAGCTTGAAAAGAAGCCTTTGGGTGTTAACTTCCTAACAAGTTTGGTGTTTTGCAAGAGCTTGTGGGTATACAAGCTTGAGGTCTTCTCTTTTGAAGACTAGACATTCAAGAAACATCATCTTCCTCCTCTTATCCGTATCCAAATTTCTTGTTCAAGAAAGGTAGTATTCATGTACATCCTATGGTTGGTTTTGATAGCATTTCTTTTCACATATATATATGATCCTTGTTCTTGGGTTTGTTTTCTTGAACATATAAATGTTTATTTTCAGAATATAACACAAGTTTTAAACCCCTTATATCCGCTGCGTTTTGTTGTTTAAATGGTTAAACATCCTTGTTAAAACTTGTAAAAACCCAACACTCTCAGTTTTCTCCCGCTTCACGTTACCTGACCAACTTTTCTTCTTCGCATCCTTGACGGGCTCCTCAGCTACCACATCATCATACACTATCCCGCTCAACTCCACCAAGGACTCGAAGGTCTTTGGCCCGCTTTCCTTCATATACGTCCTAACCTTTGAAGGCAAACCCTGTACATAACACTTCATCCTTCTCTCTTCAGTACTCACCAGGTGAGGCACTAGCCTGGCCATCTCTTTAAAGCAAGACGTGTACTGTCTCTGGGTCATACTTCCAGCCTTAAAACCCACAAATTCCCTTTCCACCCTATCGATCTCATTCTGAGGGCAGAACTTTCTTATCACCAAATCTTTCAGGTCACCCCACTTCAAGTTCCTAAACTCACGAGGGTCTTTAGTTTGCTTGATGGTGTTCCACCAATGAATATCTTCGTCAACAAATGAGTGGGCGGCGAACTTCACGACCTGGTCAGCTCTACACTCACTGATCTTAATCACCGCCTCCATCTCCGACATCCACTAGAGAGTGGCAACAGCACTACCCTTGCCATCCAAGGATGGAGGATTGCACCCTTTGAAGATGCGATACGAACACCCTTTAACTAAAACCCCATTAGTTTCATCCCCCTCATCCCTCCCCTAGCCTTCTCCGGCACCATCACTGTCTATCTTGCTAGCTTTGTTCTTTGCCTCCAACGTCCACTCCTTGGTTACCTCCTTCATGGCCTCAGTCATAATCGAAGCAATGATGTCCTGAAGGATCTTGTGGACCTCTTCAGCGATAGCTTCCCTAACAATGGGCTCCAAGGTAATCCTCTCTTCAGAATGATGAGAGTTTTCCTCGCTTGCAGTGTGAATAGAGTCCACCTGCACCTCCTCAGTCATCTGCCTCTGGTTTTATATGACTGGTGGTCTACCCATACCACTACGAGCACCTCCTCGAGTAGGTTTTCTTCCAGCCATAGCTTGCTATAAGATGCAAAAGGCTAACATTTTCATTCCAGGTAATAGTTCAGATCATGTTAAGTAATGTAAGTTCCTAATGATAGTGGCCAGTTGTAATTAGCTACTTACTTTACTCTTCATGTCCTAAACATTTCCTATCCTGAGTTACATCAGCTCTCGATCTCACTACAAGCACTATAACCTCAAGGAACCCCTAACAGTCATAACCTTTCCTGGCATGGCGATACCGGCACTGGCATCCCTTAATCGATCCCATTCTCAGTTCGAGTCTAGACATCGAAGTGTCTAAATCTCTCAAACCTGGCTCTGATACCAACTTGTAAGGCCCCGCTCCGGGAAACCTCATAGTTGGATTTAAACATCAGAAACACAAGTTCTCAAACATAGAATCTCATTCATACACGCAGCGGAACGTACAAAAATTTCTATGATTTAATCATTTACATCAAAAATCACTTTGGCTATCTATCAAGAGTTCTGTGATAGGATGCCAGTCACTATCATGTGCCAGGTAGCTCTCTCCCATCCATGCCAAGCTCAGCCCCAAAAATGTATAGCATACCTGTCAATCTAATATGCATACAAAAGTCAGCGACACTGAGTGAGCTCTAGGTTTGCTATAACAAAACTTTATCATAATCAAACACTTTATCATCTCTGACACTTCATAAAACATTAACTGTACATATCAATTTACCGAACTCATCTGATAGTTATACTTTAACCTTTCCTTTCCCATTCACCTTCCCATACATCACTTTACTTTACCTTACACTTTACCGTTACGTTACCCATACTTTACTCTACTTTACACTTTACCGTTACGTTACCCATACTTTACTTTACTTTACACATTACAGTTACGTTACCCATACTTTACTTTACATTTCCATACACTTTATGTCATCATTTGAACATAGCACGAAGCTTAGTTCCTATCCGGTGAGAATGCACGAAGCATGTCTCTTGTCAATTTGAGCACACCGAGGTGTAGCTCCTATCCTGAGAATGCGCGAGGCATATCTCCTATCAGTTGAGCACACCAAAGTGTAGATCCTATTAGGTGAGAATGCACGAAGCATAACTCCTGTCAATTTGATCACACCGAGGTGTAGCTCCTATCCTGAGAATGCGCGAGGCATATCTCCGATCAGTTGAGCTCACCAAAGTGTAGATCCTATCAGGTGAGAATGCACGAAGCATAACTTCTATCAGTTGAGCACACCATAGTGTAGCTCCTCTCAAGTGCTTGCAAGACTTCTTTAGTGCTTTAACGTTTTCACAGCTGTGCTATACATGGCAACCGGGTAACTATTCTTTCGCGTTTCACATGTGAATTATCATCGTTCTTTAGCCCTTAACTATCATGATATATATATATATATATATATATATATATATATATATATATATATATATATATATATATATATATATATAATATATATCTACATACTTTAACTCATTAGCATTAAGTTCATCATTAAGTCATTATTAACGCACACTTTACGGGGTAACAAAACACATGATAAACGGGAATTTTCGCGCGACAACCCTCATTCGCGCGAGAACTTTTCTTTCGCGTGAGAACTTGCATCTCGCGTGATAACTTTTCTGCTGTACACGACTTGTGCCCCAAGTTATCGCTCCTTTAGTCCCTTTTATGCCAAATACATGCTATAATAGCTATAATCATCATTCTTTACCAAAACATTCATTAGGTATGCATATTAGCCCCCAAAACATGATAAAACACGTAAAAGAGGGGTCTAGAACTCACCACTTGAAGTTCTAGCACAACCACTACCTTCCCGAAGTCTTTACCGAGCAAAACTACATAAACATGCATTACATTCATCAATCATCGTTTCTTAGTACATAACACGGGTTACGACACGAGTCATATACCTTGAACACTTTGTTTCTTCACTTTCTCTCTCTACGCAGCCGCTCTCTCTAGCAGCAGTACTTTTAGTGTGAAACTAGAGTCTGGCTAGGTGTTCTCAGCTATTTATACCCAACTCAACTTTTCGCAAGACTTCTTGCGCGAACACTCCTTTTAACGTGAGAACTTCGCCAGCTTATCTTCTCAACTTTTCGCTGAAGGTTCTCGCGCGAAAACTTTGTTTCACGCGAGAACTTCGCCTGCCTTATTCTCTTTGAAATTTTCAAGCGTTACATAAATCGAATGCAACACGAACACGAAACCATACAAATGACTGTTAAAAATCGATACACTTCTTCCCAAAACTAAACAAGAACTCTCCATAACCATCATTCAACACTCTTGCCTCATGAATCCACTTAAATCAATCAAAATAACAATTGTCGATTCATGGAATCCTTTATTGAGCATAAACGCAAGGATAAGAGTTGTAAAGGACAAACTAACTACTCGTATTCACTCAATAACTACTCGTCCTTGTACGTAATATTTGCTTGCATTTCAATAAAAAATGCAACTACGGATAGGTGCATTAAAGTATTCATGAAAGATTAACAAAATACATGGGAAAAGAAATACGTACAAAAAGACATTAAACAATAATAGTTCTCGCAGAGATACTTATTTGCTTTCCCAAATAACCTTCAATGCTATGGGGTTTTGATCCTCAAACCTTGTCAACACACTCGAAGCCTAATTTCACCAAATCTTGTTATAATGATGACTAAAATCACACTAATCAATCACAAATGGAACATAGGATCTACTGTTTAAACTGAATGCAACACGAACATGAAACCATACAAATGACGCTTGAAATCGATACACTCCTTCCCAAAACTAAACAAGAACTCTCCATAACCATCTTTGAACACTCTTGCCTCAAGCCTCCACTTAAATCAATAAAAATGACAATTGTCGATTCACGGAATCCTGTATTGAGCATAAACGCAAGGATAAGAGTTTTAAATGACAAACTAACTAGTCGTATTCACTCAAAAAGAATCTAGAATCAAATTACACTTACCGAATGAAACCAATCAAACATCAAACAGGAAACACAATGTGTGATCGATAAAAAAGAAGTCAAATCAAGTTAACTCGTCCTTGTATGTAATATTTCCTTGTATTTCAATAAAAAATGTAACTACGGATAGGTGCATTAAAGTATTCATGAAAGATTAACAAAATACATGCGAAAAGAAATACGTACAAAAAGACATTAAACAACAATAGTTCTCGCAGAGATATTTATTTTGGTTTCCCAAATAACCTTCAATGCTCGGCAGTTTTGATCCTGAAATCTTGTCAACACACTCGAAGCCTAATTTCAACAAATCCCATTATAATGATAACTAAAATCACACTAATAAATCACAAATGGAACATATGGTCTACTGTTTATACCGAATGCAACACGAACATGAAACCATACAAATGACCATTGAAAATCGATACACTCCTTCCAAAAATTAAACAAGAACTCTCCATAACCATCTTTGAACACTCTTGCCTCAAGAATCCACTTAAATCAATCAAAATGACAATTGTCGATTCACAGAATCCTTTATTGAGCACAAATGTAAGGATAAGAGTTGTAAAGGACAAACTAACAAGTCGTATTCACTTAATAAGAATCTAAAAGCAAATTACACTTACCGAATAAAACTAATGAAAAGTCAAACAGGAAACGCAATGTGTGATCTATAAAAAAGAAGACAAATCAAGTTAACTCGTCCTAGTATGTAATATTTCCTTGTATTTCAACAAAAAAAATTGAAACTACGGATAGGTGCATTAAAGTATTCAGGAATGATTAACAAAATACATGGGAAAAGAAATACTTAGAAAAAGACATTAAACAACAATAGTTATCGCAGAGATAGTTATTTGCTTTCCAAAATAACCTTCAATGCTATGGAGTTTTGATCCTCCAACCTTGTCAACACACTAATCAATCATAAATGGTACATAGGATCTACTGTTTAAACCGAGTACAACATGAACACGAAACCATAAAAATGACCGTTGAAAATCGATACACTCCTTCCCAAAACTAAACAAGAACTCTCCATAACCATCTTTGAACACTCTTGCTTCAAGAATCCACTTAAATCAATCAAAATGACAATTGTCGATTAACAGAATCCATTATTTAGCATAAACGCAAGGATAAGAGTTGTAAAGGGCAAACTAACTGGTCGTATTCACTCAATAAGAATCTAGAAGCAAATTACACTTACCGAATGAAACTAATGAAACGTCAAACAAGAAACGCAATGTGTGATCGATAAAAAAGAAGTCAAATCAAGTTAACTCATGCTAGTACGTAATATTTCCTTGTATTTCAATAAAGAAAATGCAATTACGGGTAGGTGCATTAAAGTATTCATGAAAGATTAACAAAATACATGGGAAAAGAAATAGGTACAAAAAGACAATAAACAACAACAGTTCTCGCAGAGAAAGTTATTTGCTTTCCCTAATAACCTTCAATGCTATGGAGTTTTGATCCTAAAACTTTGTCAACACACTCGAAGCCTAATTTCATCAAGTCCTGTTATAATGATGACTAAAATCACACTAATCAATCATAAATGGAACATAGGATCTACTGTTTAAACTAAAGGCAACACGAACACAAAACCATACAAATGACGCTTGAAATCGATACACTCCTTCCCAAAACTAAAAAAGAACTCTCTATAACCATCTTTGAACACTCTTGCCTCAAGACTCCACTTAAATCAATCAAACTGACAATTGCCGATTCACAGAATCCTTTATTGAGCATAAACGCAAGGATAAGAGTTGTAAAGGACAAACTAACTAGTCGTATTCACTCAATAAGCATCTAGAATCAAATTAAACTTACCGAATGAAACTAATCAAACGTCAAAAAGGAAACGCAATGTGTGATCGATAAAAAAGAAGTCAAATCAAGTTAACTCATCCTAGTATGTAATATTTCCTTGTATTTCAATAAAGAAAATGCAATTACGGGTAGGTGCATTAAAGTATTCATGAAAGATTAACAAAATACATGGGAAAAGGAATAGGTACAAAAAGACAATAAACAACAATAGTTCTCGCTGAGATAGTTATTTGCTTTCCCTAATAACCTTCAATGTTATGGAGTTTTGATCCTCAAAACTTGTCAACACCCTCGAAGCCTAATTTCATCAAATTCTGTTATAATGATGACTAAAATAACACTAATCAATCATAAATGGAACATAGGATCTACTGTTTAAACCGAATGCAACACGAACACAAAACCATACAAATGACTCTTGAAATCGATACACTCCTTCCCTAAACTAAACAAGAACTCTCTATAACCATCTTTGAACACTCTTGCCTCAAGGCTCCACTTAAATCAATCAAACTGACAATTGCCGATTCACATAATCCTTTATTGAGCATAAACGCAAGGATAAGAGTTGTAAAGGACAAACTAACTAGTCGTATTCACTTAATAAGCATCTAGAGTCAAATTACACTTACCGAATGAAACTAATCAAACGTCGAAAAGGAAACGCAATGTGTGATCGATAAAAAAGAAGTCAAATCAAGTTAACTCATGCTGGTATGCAATATTTCCTTGTATTTCAATAAAAAATTGAAACTACGAATAGGAGAATTAAAGTATTCATGAATGATTAAAAAAATACATGTCAAAAGAAATACGTACAAAAAGACATTAAACAACAATAGTTCTCGCAGAGATGGTTATTTGCTTTCCCTAATAACCTTCAATGCTATAGAGTTTTGATCCTCAAACCTTGTCAACACACTAGAAGCCTAATTTCATCAAATCCCATTATAGTGATGACTAAAATCACACTAATCAATCACAAATGGAACATAGGATCTACTGTTTAAACCGAATGCAACACGAACATGAAACCATACAAATGACCATTGAAAATCGATACACTCCTTCCCAAAACTAAAAAATAAGTCTCCTTAACCATCTTTGAACATTCTTGCCTTAGGAATCCACTTAAATCAATCAAAAATGGCAATTGTCGTTTCACGAAATCCTTTATTGAGCATAAACACAAGGATAAGAGTTGTAAAGGACAAACTAACTAGTTGTATTCACTCAGTAAGAATCTAGAAGCAAATTACACTTACCGAATGAAACTAATGAAACGTCAAACAAGAAACGCAATGTGTGATCGATAAAATGGAAGTCAAATCAAGTTAACTCGTGCTAGTATGTAATATTTCCTTGTATTTGACTAAAAAAATGCAACTACGGATTGGTGCATTAGAGTATTCATGAAAGATTAACAAAATACAAGGGAAAAGAAATACGTACAAAAAGACAATAAACAACAATAGTTCTCGCAGAGATAGTTATTTGCTTTCCCTAATAACCTTCAATGCTATGGAGTTTTGATGCTCAAACCTTGCAACACACTCGAAGCCAAATTTCATCAAATCCCGTTATAATGATGACTAAAATCACACTAATCAATCATAAATGGAACATAGGATCTACTGTTTAAACCGAATGCAACACGAACACGAAACCATACAAATGAATCTTGAAATCGATACACTCCTTCACAAAACTAAACAAGAACTCTCAATAACCATCTAGAACACTCTTGCCTCAAGGCTCCACTTAAATCAATCAAAATGACAATTGTCGATTTACGGCACTCAATAAGAATCTACAATCAAATTACACTTACCGAATGAAACTAATCAAATGTCAAATAGGAAACACAATGTGTGATCGATAAAAAAAAAAGTCAAATCAAGTTAACTCGTTCTCGTATGTAATATTTCCTTGTAATTCAATAAAAAAAATGAAACTACGGATATGTCCATTAAAGTATTCATGAATGATTAAAAAATACATGGGAAAATAAATACATACAAAAAGACATTAAACAACAATAGTTCTCGCAGAGATAGTTATTTGCTTTCCCTAATAACCTTCAATGCTTTGAAATTTTGATCCTCAACCGTTGTCAACACACTCGAAGCCAAATTTCAGCAAATCCAGTTATAATGATGACTAAAATCACACTAATCAATCACAAATGGAACATAGGATCTACTGTTTAAGATGAATACAACATGAACACGAAACCATACAAATGATCATTGAAAATCGAAACACTCCTTCCCAAAACTAAACAACAACTCTCCATAACCATCTTTGAACACTCTTGCATCAAGAATCCACTTAAATCAATCAAAATGACAATTTTCAATTCATGGAATCCTTTATTGAGCATAAACGCAAGGATAAGAGTTGTAAAGGACAAACTAACTAGTCGTATTCACTTAATAAGAATCTAGAAGCAAACTACACTTACCGAATGAAACTAATCAAAAGTCAAACAGGAAACACAATGTGTGATCCATAAAAAAGAAATCAAATCAAGTTAACTCTTCCTGGTATGTAATATTTCCTTGTATTTCAATAAAGAAAATGCAACTACAGATAGGTGCATTAAAGTATTCACGAAAGATTAACAAAATAGATGGAAAAAGAAATACGTACAAAAAGACATTAAACAACAATAGTTCTCGCAGAGATAGTTATTTACTTTCCCTAATAACCTTCAATGCTATGGAGTTTTGATCCCCAAACCTTGTCAACACACTCGAAGCCTAATTTCATCAAATCCCGTTATAATGATGACTAAAATATCACTAATCAATCACAAATGGAACATATGATCTACTATTTAAACCAAATGCAACACGAACATGAAACCATACAAATGACGGTTAAAAATCGATACACTCCTTCCCAAAACTAAACAAGGACTCTACATAACCATCTTTGAACACTCTTGCCTCAAGAATCCTCTAAAATCAATCAAAATGACAATTGTCAATTTACGGAATCCTTTATTGAGCATAGACGCAAGGATAAGAGTTGTGAAGGATAAACCAACTAGTCTTATTCACTCAATAAGAATCTAGAATCAAATTATACTTACCGAATGAAACTAATCAAACGTCAAACAGGAAACGCAATGTCTGATCGATAAAAAAGAAGTCAAATCAAGTTAACTCATCCTGGTATGTAATATTTCCTTGTATTTCAATAAAAAAATGAAACTACGGATAGGTGCATTAAAGTATTCATCAATGACTAAAAAAATACATGGGAAAAGAAATACGTACAAAAAGACATTAAACAACAATAGTTCTCGTAGAGATAGTTATTTCTTTCCCTAATAACCTTCAATGTTATGGAGTTTTGATCCTCAAAACTTGTCAACACACTCGAAGCCTAATTTCATCAAATTCCGTTATAATGATGACTAAAATAACACTAATCAATCATAAATGGAACATAGGATCTAATGTTTAAACCGAATGCAACACGAACATGAAATCATACAAATGACTCTTGAAATCAATACACTCCTTAGCAAAACTAAACAATAACTCTCCATAACCATCTTTGAACACTCTTGCCTCAAGACTCCAGTTAAATCAATTAAAATGAGAATTGTCGATTCATGGAATCCTTTATTGAGCATAAACGCAAGGAGAAGAGTTGTAAAAGACAAACTAACAAGTCGTATTCGCTCAATAAGAATCTAGAATCAAATTACACTAACCGAATGAAACTAATCAAACGTCAAACAGGAAACGCATTGTGTGATCGATAAAAAAGAAGTGAAATCAAGTTAACTCGTCCTGGTATGTAATATTTCCTTGTATTTCAATAAAAACACGAAACTACGGATAGGTGCATTAAAGTATTCCTGAATGATTAAAAAAATACAAGGGAAAAGAAATACGTACAAAAAGACATTAAACAACAATAGTTCTTGCAGAGATAGTTATTTGCTTTCCCTAATAACCTTTAATGCTATGGAGTTTTGATCCTCAAACCTTGTCAACACACTCGAAGCCTAATTTCATCAAATCACGTTATAATGATGAGTAAAATTACACTAATCAATCACAAATGGAACATAGGATCTACTGTTTAAACCGAATACAACACGAACTTGAAACCATACAAATGACCGTTGAAGATCGATACACTCCTTCCCAAAACTAAACAAGAACTCTCCATACCCATCATTGAACACTCTCGCCTCAAGTCTCCACTTAATTCAATCAAAATGACAATTGTCGATTCACGGAATCCTTTATTGAGCATAAACGCAAGGATAAGAGTTGTAAAGGACAAACTAACTAGTCGTATTCACTTAATAAGAATCTAGAAGCAAACTACACTTACCGAATGAAACTAATCAAAAGACAAACAGGAAACACAATGTGTGATCGATAAAAAAGAAATCAAATCAAGTTAACTCTTCCTGGTATGAAATATTTCCTTGTATTTCAATAAAGAAAATGCAACTACAGATAGGTGCATTAAAGTATTCATGAAAGATTAACAAAATAGATGGAAAAAGAAATACGTACAAAAAGACATTAAACAACAATAGTTCTCGCAGAGATAGTTATTTACTTTCCCTAATAACCTTCAATGCTATGGAGTTTTGATCCCCAAACCTTGTCAACACACTCGAAGCCTAATTTCATCAAATCCCGTTATAATGATGACTAAAATATCACTAATCAATCACAAATGGAACATATGATCTACTATTTAAACCGAATGCAACACGAACACGAAACCATACAAATGACGGTTAAAAATCGATACACTCCTTCCCAAAACTAAACAAGGACTCTACATGACCATCTTTGAACACTCTTGCCTCAAGAATCCACTAAAATCAATCAAAATGACAATTGTCAATTTACGGAATCCTCTATTGAGAATAGACGCAAGGATAAGAGTTGTAAAGGATAAACCAACTAGTCTTATTCACTCAATAAGAATCTAGAATCAAATTATACTTACCGAATGAAACTAATCAAACGTCAAACAGGAAACGCAATGTCTGATCGATAAAAAAGAAGTCAAATCAAGTTAACTCATCCTGGTATGTAATATTTCCTTGTATTTCAATAAAAAAATGAAACTACGGATAGGTGCATTAAAGTATTCATCAATGACTAAAAAAATACATGGGAAAAGAAATACGTACAAAATGACATTAAACAACAATAGTTCTGTTAGGATCAGTGATCTATGTTTGATCGATTAGAGTTAAATCGCAGCGGAATTAGAACAAGAATTAGACAAATATAGCAAGAACACAATGAATATTCAATGGAACAGTACACGGTTATATAGAGATAGGGTTTTCTGCAAAGGGATAATAACATTCATGCACACATGCTTTGGTATGGCGGCTGCTAGGTTTTCCAAGCTGCACTGATTACAATTAGGTCAGCATTCCTTATATAAAGGAATGTGACGTCTGCTGATGTCACTTGATAGTGACGTCTAACAGAATTATTACAAACTACTGAAAGTAAGCAAACTACTGAGAATGTTCACAACTGAGAACATCTCAGAGTATTCTAAGTACACGAAGAAACATAAAACTACTGAAACTACAAGTACAGAAAAGAAAATACAACTACTGAAAGGAAACCATCACAACTACTGAAGAGGTCTTCTTCAGCTGTTGTGACAATCATCTGAAACTTGGTCTTCAGTCTTTGTCTTCAGCTCTTTCACTTCAGACTTTGTCTTCAGCTCTTTAGCTTCAGACTTTGTCTTCAGCTCTTGTCTTCAGACTTTGTCTTCAGCTCTTTCACTTCAGACTTTGTCTTCAGCTCTTTCACTTCAGACTTTGTCTTCAGACCTTGTTATCAGCTGATGTCTTCAGCTGTTGCAGACTACTTCAGTTGTTGTAATGTCCGTGGGACTTAAAGGTTTTTCTGATCAGGCTCATTGGTTCTTTTGGTCCAACAAACTCCCCCTGAACCAATGCAGCCAAAACCTTTAAGCTTATTGAGGTCCCACTTATTCTTGGCAGACACTCTCTTGATCAGCTTTAGAGATATCAGATAAGCACAGGCCAGGGAACAGGTTTCAGTAGATGTGAATGTCAAAGGATGGAAGGGAACTCTGTCTTGGGGAACTGGACACAGAGCCGTTATCCCAACCATGAAACCTACTTCCCATTGATGAGTCTATAAGACTCTCTGACGTAGGCCTCAAGGAGAACAACTTGTTCCTCCTTAGTGAGTTCTTCTGCTTCTCCTTCGAAGAAGAACTCTGGGCCATAGTACTCTGATAAGTACTTTATCGTCTTTCCATTTTTCAACTCAACAGTTGTTATCTCTCTGTAAGCAAATTCATCTGGGTGAGTCCCTTCTAATAACAACTGGAGTTCATTTTTCTTGATCTCTTCAAGCCTCTTGTATAACAACCCCTTCTTGACCATTTTGTTCTCCATTAGAGTTTGAGGGTTCATCTTTGACTTGTAGGCTCTCTTGAAGTCTTCAAGTATTTCCCAGGGTGAGACTACAATGGCCAACATAATAGCAGCATCTATGGTCTTTCTCACTTGGCCATTGTATCTACTTGGTATGGATTTCTTATGAATTCTAGAACTAACCCTGGGGTCTGGCCAA
The DNA here is from genome assembly GCA_025506505.1 of Flaveria sonorensis. Taxonomy (NCBI): domain Eukaryota; kingdom Viridiplantae; phylum Streptophyta; class Magnoliopsida; order Asterales; family Asteraceae; genus Flaveria; species Flaveria sonorensis. The sequence continues at coordinate 29,328,870 of CM046428.1, forward strand.
ATCCTTACTCTCTCCTTTTGATATTGAAAGGTATACCTGAGAGCATACAGCCTTTGAGCATGTTTCTTCATGGCTTGTATAGATGATGACTGAGGAAACTCTTTGTCAATCATCTTCAAAAGTTGCTCATCGTGCTGTTTCTGCTGTTCTTCTTCTTCAATCTTAACTTTCACCATTTGCCTCTGAAAGTCTGGTGTGATCATTTGTTGACTTCTGGGCTCAGGTAATTTCAGAACAGCAGAGATTGGCAGACTATCTTCTTCATCATCTTCTTCTTCATCTTCTACCATCCTCAACACCCTTCTCCTCCTTCTGGGTGCATCACTGGATGTGGTTTGAGGTGGTTTTTGGGGTAAGGGAGTTGGTTTTGAGGGTTGAGTTGATTTGGAGAGTTGGGGTTGGTTGTTTTTGAGAGGGAGTTTGGGAAGGCTGATCTAGCATTTTTATGGTGAGTTTGGCTTTGGAAAGCTTGGCCATATCAGTTCTCTTCCCAGCACCTGCTTCATCTAGTGCTTCGATAATTAACCCCTTGTTGAATGCTTCAGAAGACAGATTCTGGTGGTTATTGCCAGAATACTGTCTCTGGTCCATGATTTAATCTCAATTAATGATCTTCCCAAGTATTTTGCAGTAAACCTGATCATTATTCCAACCTCTCCCTTTCCATCACACTATAACTGGCCCATCTTTCTTGTATCTCTTCAATCTCCAGCTTTCTGATCTCAGTGTCTAATGTGGCTGTATCAAAGCCCTGTCTGAAGAGTTGATCTATTATTCTGTCCATTGATCTGCTGTGAGCTTCATCAGCTTCTTTAATCAGATCTTCCAATGATTTCTCTTCATCAGGCTTTTGAGTTTCAGCACTTTTCTTTCTTTTGTATGTGATCAGCTGTTTTTCCTTTTCTTTCTCTTTTTTCTCATTTTCCACTCTCTTTCTTTTCGTTCTTTCACTGCCTTAGACTCCCCCTTTTTGGGTGCATTGGGTTCAGGGGTTTGAATGGCAGAAAGCTTCCTTTGCACAGCATCATCAACAAGTGTTTGTAGATTTGAGGAAATCCTCTCATCAATGGCTTTATGCACAATCTCATTGATGATGGGAGTGATGAGAGATAAGGAATTTTGAAAGGTAGCAACCATCTGCTCAGAGGGGTTCTGTCCCTGAGAGGTGGTGCCAACAACAGTGGCTGGTGGCTCAGTTGAGTGTAGTGGCGGAGTGTTTGGGGAACCTTCAGATGAAGGTGCCATCTGTGGGTTTATTGGGGCAGATGGACTTTGATCCTGAGACATTTTGGCAAGCAGTTCTTTGAGTCTGCTCACCTCAACCTCAAGGATTGTGTTATGGGCTAAGACATCGTAGAAAAAGCCCAGGTCATCATCAGTCGTTGCTGAATCACCTGACCTCCTGATTGAATCAGGATGTACATGCCCTGAGTGTAGATCAGTTGTAGCATGTGCCCCTTGTTCTTGGTTCTGGGGACTTCCTGCCTCAGGACTGAGTCCTTCATCGGCAGTTGCCTCTGGTGAGGTCTTAGAGATGTTACCAACTTCATCCTGTTCATTTGCTGAATCAGTAGAAGTGGCAGCCTCACCAGATGTTCTAACCTCCTCCTCTACACGGGGAGATTGAACATTATAACCCCTGTGCTGTGGGTTATCAGCAGCATTTTGGTCCTCTTCCTCAGCTGTTGAGGTTCTCCCCATTGTAATTGGTGTCTGGGGAGGAGGAGAGGAATGCAGCTGACTCAGCACTTGTGCAACAATAAATGTTGGGCTTTGAGGGGCGGTTGCATTTGGAGATAGGTTTGAAGCAGATTGCACCCGGGGTGACTGGTGCTCTTCAATGGTAACCTTCTCAATTGAGATAGGTTCCAGCATTGTGGTATCCCCAATTTGGTTGCATCAGGATCCTGTTGAGAGGATGCCTGAGCGGCTAGGGCTGGTGGAGTCTTTGACACTACTGGGGGTTAGAACCAGTAAGTGTTTCCTGTATTGGTGGTACAGGGGCATCCTCAGGGGACTCATCTCCCTGAGTAGCCTTTTGGGCTTTTTGGTGTTGGGTTTGGTGGGGACTTTGGATCTGGAAGTGGAGGCTGTGGGTTCCCGCTGCTTGGGTTTTAGCAGCCGGGCAGCCCCTTTCATTGTAGGGTCAGAGTTGTGCCTGGAGTATACTTCAGGCAATACAGCCGGAGCAGGGACTCCAAGGCCAACAAGGCCGTCTGATTTTAGCTGTGTTAAAATTATGGCCATGAGAAACCTGGGATATAATATCCATCTGTTTGCCACAGGTTTCAAGGCCAGATCCTTTAGTTCCATAAACACTATCTCAGAAAAATTTAAAGTTTGTCGTTCAAAGATAGAGTATAATACCTGTTGCCATCGGGAAGACATTTGATCCCATGAGGAGGTTTTTGGTGCAAGGCAGACATTCACCATGTGGAATATAAGACGTTCAGCATCATGGAAGTGCTTCTTCAGAATGGTGGTAGCACTTAAGTCTCCTTCATACCCGTTGTTGATGAAAGACATATCGGTTGTGCCTTTCGGGTATTCTGTGACACAGGTGGCATCATGTAGATCTAGGGTTTGTCGAATGATGTCCGGAGTGATGACCACCTGTTTCTGGTTGACCAACGACTGGAGAGTGATTTGGCTATCATTCTCACTAGTTTGCACAGAGACGTTGGTCCAGAACTGGCTTAGGGAATCGGGGTAGATGGTAGGATTCAGAAGAAACGCGGTTCGGTACTGGGAATCTACCATAAGATCGATGGCGTTATCAAATTTGTTCCAGAAGGCCGATTTCGAGAGGTAGGCAACACAGTTGTGTCTGGGTTTGAGTTTCATGGTCGCCATTGTTGAGAGAGTGAAGGACGGAAAACGGCTAATGAAACGTCTGAAAGTAGGTTTAGGTATTTATAGGGTAAGAAAAGCTGATATAAAACGACTGAAAGTGTTGGTGCTGTCATCAGTTGTTTGAAAACAACTGAAGACCTGGTTTTAACTTTCAGAAGTTGTAACAACTGAAGACTTGGTATTAGTCATCAGTAGTTGTGAAACTACTGAAGACATGGTTTTGGCTTCAGGTGTTGTAACAACTGAAGACTTGGTGTTAGTCATCAGTAGTTGTGAAACTACTGAAGACATGGTTTTGGCTTCAGTTGTTTGAAGTGAAGCAGCAGTTGTAGAAACAACTGAAGAGAAAATTTCTCATCAGCTGTTGTCGTCAATTCTTAGCTCATCAGCTGTTTCATTCTGACCTCAACACTTCATCAGACTTTGTCTGAGTTTCAGATGTTTCATAGGTCATCAGTACTTATCTGTTATTCTGACATCAGCAGTTGTAACTACAGCAGTAGTTGTAACCACATCAGTTCTTTTCAACAGATGAGTACTTCAGTACTTTTAAGTAATTTAGTCTTCAGTAGTTATGAAAACTACTGAGGATAAAAGAACTTCAGTACTTATTTGTGACAGTAGTATACGAATGCTCATCAGTACTTGTTGACTGAGATCATCAGTAGTTGTCACTTATTCTAGCTGCAGCATACCAAGCCTTAACACTAGGTTTTGGAAAGTTGAACTGTCCAAAGGCTTAGTAAATATGTCTGCAAGCTCATCAGCACTAGGAACAAACTTTGGATCAATCAGACCTTTTTCAAAACAATCCCTAATAAAATGGTGTCTGATCTCAATATGTTTGGTCCTAGAGTGCTGGACTGGATTCTTGACAATACAAAGAGCTGAAGCACTATCCATTAGTAATGGAGTCTTAGTCTCTGTAATGCCATAATCCAGTAATTGATTCTGAAGCCAGAGTACCTGAGATGTACAACTTGCAGCAGCAATGTACTCGGCTTCAGCAGTGGATGTAGCAACAGATGTTTGTTTCTTACTCTGCCAAGAAACCAAACAGTTGCCTAGGAATTGACATCCACCAGAAGTTGATTTTCTAGTTAATTTACACCCTGCATAGTCACTATCAGAAAAAGCAACTAATTTGCAAGAGTGCCCAGTGGAATACCAAAGACCTAGAGATTGAGTACCTTGCAGATATCTAAAGATCCTCTTGACTGCAATCAAATGAGACTCTTTAGGAGCAGCCTGAAATCTAGCACAAACACAAGTTGCAAACATAATATCTGGTCTAGAAGCTGTTAAGTACATCAAGGACCCAATCATACATCTGTAAAGTGTTTCATCAACAGCTTTACCTTTCTGATCTGCATCCAGTTGTGTGGTGCTGCACATGGGAGTAGAACAGGGCTTACAGTGTTGTAAATCAAACTTTGCCAAAAGACTTTTTGTGTATTTTGACTGATGAATGAAAGTTCCATCAGCCTTTTGTTTGATTTGCAAACCTAGAAAGAACTGTAATTCTCCCATGGCACTCATTTCGAATTTTTGTTGCATCAACTTTGTAAATGCATCACACAACTGTGGATCAGAGGAAGCAAAAATAATATCATCAACATAAATTTGAACAAGGAGCTTATGCTGACCCACTTTCTTAATGAACAAAGTTTTATCTATGGAGCCTCTAGTGAAATTATTCTGAAGAAGAAAATTTGACAGTGTTTCATACCAGGCTCTAGGAGCTTGTTTCAACCCATAAAGAGCCTTATCAAGTTTATACACCCAATCAGGATGTTTATTATCCTCAAAACCTGGTGGTTGACACACATAAACCTCTTCTTTTATTTTACCATATAAAAATGCACTTTTGACATCCATTTGAAAAACTTTAAGATTGTGGAATGCAGCATAGGCTAAGAACAATCTAATTGCCTCCAGTCTGGCTACAGGGGCAAAGGTTTCATCATAATCAATACCTTCTTCTTGTGAAAACCCCTGGACAACCAGTCTGGCCTTGTTCTTGACAATTTGCCCATTTTCATCTGTTTTATTCCTAAACACCCATTTAGTGCCTATTGCACACTTACCTGGGGGTAGAGGAACCAGTTCCCACACTTGCTGCTTTTTGAACTGAAGAAGCTCAAGCTGCATGGCATCAACCCATCCATTGTCTCTTAATGCAATATGATAGTTCTTTGGCTCTTGCTGACTGATGAAAAGAGCATAGAAGCAGAAGTTGGACAATTGACTTCTAGTTGAGACACCAGCATTGATATCACCAATGATTTGAGACGTTGGGTGATTCTTCAGCTCTTGATACACTATGAGATCTGTGCAAGTGTTTGTAGCACGCTCAGCAGCAACAGATGTTGATCCAGATTCTTGAAACCAAGTGTTAGATGGCAGGTCAAATGAAGTAGAGGATTCAGAAATCTCATCAGCATTTGTTGTGGATGGTGCTACTGAAGCTACAGGAACATCAAGTTAGTAGACTCAGGCAGTTGATCACTAAACTTGAATAGGTGAGTACTGGGATCATCATGAACATCAGTACCACCAGATGGATGACTAGCTGCAGAAGGTGATGAATTCACATGATCTGCAACAGCTGGAGGCTGATAAGGAACATATTGCAGTATGTCCAGATCAAACAACTCCACAGGGTTTTGTGGGATTTTGTCCTTAGGAGATTCATTGAACTTCACATGCAAGGTTTCTTCAACCATCTTTGTTCTACAGTTGAACACTCTGTAAGCCTTGCAAGTGGATGAGTACCCAACAAAATACCCTGCATCCACCTTAGAATCAAACTTTTGGAGTTGATCCTTTGTGTTGAGAATGTAACAAGGACACCCAAATGCTCTGAAGAATGAAATTAGAGGAGCCAAATGATGTAGAACTTCATAAGGAGTCTTCATCAACCTCTGATTCACTAAAGCTCTATTTTGCACATAGCATGCTGTGTTGACAGCTTCAGCCCAAAAGGTCAGTGGCAAACCAGAGTCAGCCAACATGGACCTTGCAGCTTCAATTAGGGTCCTGTTCTTTCTCTCCACTACTCCATTTTGTTCTGGAGTCCTTGGGATGCTATACTGCCTCTTGATTCCTTTTGAAAGGTAGAAATCATCAAGTGTATGGTTTCTAAATTCAGTTCCATTATCACTTCTTATACACTTGACTGATAGGGAATACTGCTTCTCAACATACAACACAAAGTTAATAATTGTCTGAGCAGCCTCATCCTTTGAATGCAAGAAGAAGGTCCATACAAATCTGGAGTAATCATCCACAATTACCAGACAGTATTTCTTCTTTGCCATGCTCATTACTCTCACAGGACCAAAGAGATCCATGTGCAGTAATTGCAAGCAGGCAGTGGACTTTGGTTCTTCTATAGGAGGGAATGAGACTTTGTGTTGTTTTCCTTTTAAACAAGCAGTGCAGGTTTCATCACAGAGGAACTCCTTTATTGGTAGACCTCTCACTAAACTATTGTGGATCAGCTGATTCATGTTTTTGAGATTAACATGACCCAGCCTTCTATGCCACAGTTTAGATTCCTGAGGAGAGGCCTTGGAGAACAGGCAAGGATGACCTTTAAAGCAATCTTCTTTGACAAATCCAAGGCATATACTCTTCCTATCCTGTTGGCCTTCAGGAGAGTATGTTCATCCAATACCTTGTCAATCAGCCTCAGAACTTTGGAAGACAGAATCCGGCAGTTCTGGCTTGTGAAAAGTGCAACATGCCCTTTATCACACATCTGACTGACACTCAGTAGATTATACTTGAGATTCTCCACATGGTTAACATCATCAAATCTGATTTCTCCATTTGACACAAATCCTTTCCCGATGATGTAACCCTTAGCATCATTTCCAAATGAGACAAATCCCTTCTTTCCTTGAGAGTAGTCATTAAGAAGAGAACTGCTCCCAGTCATATGCATAGATCCTCCACTGTCTACATACCAGATGCTTCTTTGGCATGCTGAAGAACCCTGCATTTATCATAAGAAACTAGTTAGCTTTAGAGACCCAAACCTTTTTGGTTTTGGGTCTGTTTTCATCAACAGATTTAACCATAACTTGTTTCTCATGATTAACAGCTGATGAAGGTGGAGATGGTGCTGAAATGGAATTCTTAGATTTGGGCTTGGATTTCCTTTTCAGTGGTTTGATCACAGGTGCATCTAGTTGGTTAACTCTCCCCAACAAATGCTGAACCATCATAACAAGTTGTGTCTGATTTGTTGCTAAAGCCTTCAGCTCATTTGACACATCAGTACTTGTTTTTGATGAGTTCCTGTGACCCACCATTTCCTCCTTGAAATTCACAGACTTCGTCTGATGTTTATCATGAGGAACACTATCAGCTGTTTTCTGATAAACCCCATCCTTCTTTTTGGATTTTGGTGAGGCCTTGGGTTTATCAGTTTGAGATGACTGTGGTACAAACTTGGTTTCAAACTCATTTTTCATTTTATTTATCTCTTCTTTAATGAGCTTATCTCTGTTGAGTTTGGAACCCTTTTTGTACCAGCATTCATCAGATAGATGATTGAATTTACCACATATTTCACATGGCTTATTCTTCATCTTGGATTGATCAACTGCTGAAGTGGAAACTACTGAAGGTGTGATCTTCAGTACTTTCCTCCTTTCAGTACTTGTGTTAAGTACTGAAGGATCGGTAACAACTGAAGACTTGTTCTTCAGCTGTTCTCTATCCGTCCTGAAAGACCGTATGATAGATTCCTCAGCAGTTGTTAATCCTTTTATTTCGTCAGATTTGAAATGCTTTTCAGATGTTGTGACTTGCCCTTCAGTACTTGGAGTACTTTGAGGGACAACATCTGAATTTCTCAGCTTCATGTGTTTATCAGCATTTAAACCATCAGGCAATTGATTTGCTGAGATCTTAACACTGACTTCATCCTCTAATTTTGTATTATCATTTGAGGATGAATCACATGATGATGTGGTTTGGAAATTACTTTCACCTTCAGATTTTACTATTATTTTGAAGTAAAATCAGTAGGTGGTGCAGTATGATTGTAACCTATTCCAAACTTCACATTTGAAGCTGTTTGCTTGCTGAGAAGCATTTCAAATCCCTTGCAGGATGTTACCCAGCGGTCACACTCAACTTGGGTAGCTGCAAGTGTCTCTTTGAGACTTCTGTGGTTCTCGAGAATGACCTCTACCTTAGCCTTTTCATCATTAAGTTGACATTTAAGCTTGTAAATCTCATCATCTTTGTCATTAAGTGCAGACACATACTCATCTTTTCTTTTGGAAATAGTTTTCTCAAGCTCAAGATTTTGATTAATTAAAGCTACATTTGCCTCTCTAATAGAGACAAAGGCAGCTATGCATGATTCAGAACATAACTTGGCTTTAGCCTCAGAAGATACCTGGGTTACCTGTGAAGATGAAGCATCGGAGCAGGAACCCTCAGTAGACTCCAGGGCCATGAGAGCAAGATTCCCAAAAGGATGTTCACCACCATGTTGACCAGCACCAGCAGATAATTGCTCATTGAAACCAGAAAGATCAGCTGGTAAGCTGCTCCAGTCAACAACACCTGGTGTGAAGAAGCTGTGATGAGGTTGAGATTGTGATGGAGATGGTTGAGGCTCAGGTAGGGCTTGAGGTTGTTGTGCTATAGGGACTTGAACTGGATTTGGCTGTGGCATGTAATAGCAGGGATAAGGATAAGGCATTGGACCCTGAGGGACAAAATATGCAGGACATTGAGGTTGTGAGTGATGACCAGTGCCCTTTATTTTGTGAACTATTGCTTGGAAAGGTCACAAAGGGTGCAGAGGAGTTAGATCCAGTTGATCTACACTCTCTTGCAAAGTGCCCAAGCCTGTGGCATTTGTGACACCTCAACTTACTCTTGTCAAAACCAACTTTGGTTTTGCCAGAGAGTCCTGGAAATTTCCTACCAGTTCTCTTGTAGAACTTTTGAGATCTGATATTGATCAGGGCCATTAGGCTCAAAATATCCATCTCTTCTAAATCATCATCAGCAATACCTTGCAAATCATCCATGATAAAGCATAAATTATCACTATTACACCCAGAATGACTGTCAACACCAACAAATGCATGATCAGAACTGTTTGAAGAGAAATCTATATGCTCATCATAATGACTTTCTGATCCAGCATATTCTGACTCATGACCGACCAAGGCAGTGTTACCTGGTACAAAGTCATCAGAGAGCTTTCCTGATGATGCCAGTTTCCTTTTCTGCTCTATCTCTCTTTCAAATGTAAGCAGTTTCCCATGGAGTTGGGTGAGAGATAGGCTATCCAGATTTGCACTGGAGCGTAGGACAATGGTGTATGTGTCCCATCTCTCAGGCAGTGATCTGAGGAATCTGTTGTTCATCTGGCTGTTAGTATACTCATGCTTGACCATTTTCAGCTCAGAGATCAAGCAGGAGAAACGCTCAAACTGTTGAGTCAGTGTCTCACCCTTCCTATGAGAGAATGTCTCATATTGTTGGGCGAGGATTTCTCTGTTGTTTGCTAAGACCTCATCAGTTCCTCCGAATTGTTCCTTCAAAGCATTCCAGAGGTCATGAGCAGTTTCATGATGCATAAGCCCAGAATAGATTTCATTCGGCAGTGCCATGGCCAGAATTCCATGGGCTTTAGCATCAATCTCAAACAGTTTACGATCTTCATCTGAGTATTGCTCCTTCTTCTTCGGAACCATTTGATTGGTCTCCGGATTGTTCACCATAGGCTTGTGTGGACCGTGAACCACAGATGTCCAACAACCTGAACTGTTAACAGACAGGTGATGGAGCATTCTTCGTTGCCATATGTTATACTCACTCCTAACCAGCATCGGAGGCTTGGTTGAGGAGCCAGTATTGTGAGGATCATTAGATGGAGTAGTCATTCTCAGATTCAAACCAAATCAATCAAGTTTCAAAAGATTTAGCACAAAAACACAACAAACTCAATAAGAACCAAGAAGAAACTCAATTTAAATAACCAGAAGCAGCAGAAAATCAATCTTTATAACCAATTCTTGCACATATGCTAATTCGATCAAACTATAGATATCAAAATAGCAGTTTCAATGATCAATTGTTAAACCGATCAATGATTAACCAGCTCTGATACCATTTGTTAGGATCAGTGATCTAAGTTTGATCAATTAGAGTTAAATCGCAGCGGAATTAGAACAAGAATTAGACAAATATAGCAAGAACACAATGAATATTCAATGGAACAGTACACGGTTATATAGAGATAGGGTTTTCTACAAAGGGATGATAACATTCATGCACACATGCTTTGGTATGGCGGCTGCTAGGTTTTCCAAGCTGCACTGATTACAATTAGGTCAGCATTCCTTATATAAAGGAATGTGACGTCTGCTGATGTCACTTGATAGTGACGTCTAACAGAAATATTACAAACTACTGAACGTAAGCAAACTATTGAGAATGTTCACAACTGAGAACATCTCAGAGTATTCTAAGTACACAAAGAAACATAAAACTACTGAAACTACAAGTACAGAAAAGAAAATACAACTACTGAAAGGAAACCATCACAACTACTGAAGAGGTCTTCTTCAGCTGTTGTGACAATCATCTGAAACTTGGTCTTCAGTCTTTGTCTTCAGCTCTTTCACTTCAGACTTTGTCTTCAGCTCTTTAGCTTCAGACTTTGTCTTCAGCTCTTGTCGCCAGACTTGTCTTCAGCTCTTTCACTTCAGACTTTGTCTTCAGCTCTTTCACTTCAGACTTTGTCTTCAGACCTTGTTATCAGCTGATGTCTTCAGCTGTTGCAGACTACTTCAGTTGTTGTAATGTCCGTGGGACTTAAAGGTTTTTCTGATCAGGCTCATTGGTTCTTTTGGTCCAACAAGTTCTCGTAGAGATAGTTATTTGCTTTCCCTAATAACCTTCAATGTTATGGAGTTTTGATCCTCAAAACATGTCAACTCACTCAAAGCCTAATTTCATCAAATTCCGTTATAATGATGACTAAAATAACACTAATCAACCATAAATGGAACATAGGATCTAATGTTTAAACCGAATGCAACACGAACAAGAAATCATACAAATGACTCTTGAAATCAATACACTCCTTAGCAAAACTAAACAAGAACTCTCCATAACCATCTTTGAACACTCTTGCCTCAAGACTCCAGTTAAATCAATCAAAATGAGAATTGTCGATTAATGGAATCCTTTATTGAGCATAAACGCAAGGATAAGAGTTGTAAAAGACAAACTAACTAGTCGTATTCGCTCAATAAGAATCTAGAACCAAATTACACTAACCGAATGAAACTAATCAAACGTCAAACAGGAAACGCATTGTGTGATCGATAAAAAAGAAGTCAAATCAAGTTAACTCGTCGTGGTATGTAATATTTCCTTGTATTTCAATAAAAACACGAAACTACGGATAGGTGCATTAAAGTATTCCTGAATGATTAAAAAAATACAAGGGAAAAGAAATACGTACAAAAAGACTTTAAACAACAATAGTTCTTGCAGAGATAGTTATTTGCTTTCCCTAATAACCTTTAATGCTATGGAGTTTTGATCCTCAAACCTTGTCAACACACTCAAAGCCTAATTTCATCAAATCACGTTATAATGATGAGTAAAATTACACTAATCAATCACAAATGGAACATAGGATCTACTGTTTAAACCGAATACAACACGAACATGAAACCATACAAATGACCGTTGAAGATCGATACACTCCTTCCCAAAACTAAACAAGAACTCTCCATACCCATCATTGAACACTCTCGCCTCAAGACTCCACTTAATTCAATCAAAATGACAATTGTCGATTCACGGAATCCTTTATTGAGCATAAACGCAAGGATAAGAGTTGTAAAGGACAAACTAACTAGTCGTATTCACTTAATAAGAATCTAGAAGCAAACTACACTTACCAAATGAAACTAATCAAAAGTCAAACAGGAAACACAATGTGTGATCGATAAAAAAGAAATCAAATCAAGTTAACTCTTCCTGGTATGTAATATTTCCTTGTATTTCAATAAAGAAAATGCAACTACAGATAGGTGCATTAAAGTATTCATGAAAGATTAACAAAATAGATGGAAAAAGAAATACGTACAAAAAGACATTAAACAACAATAGTTCTCGCAGAGATAGTTATTTACTTTCCCTAATAACCTTCAATGCTATGGAGTTTTGATCCCCAAACCTTGTCAACACACTCGAAGCCTAATTTCATCAAATCCCGTTATAATGATGACTAAAATATCACTAATCAATCACAAATGGAACATATGATCTACTATTTAAACCGAATGCAACACGAACACGAAACCATACAAATGACGGTTAAAAATCGATACACTCCTTCCCAAAACTAAACAAGGACTCTACATAACCATCTTTGAACACTCTTGCCTCAAGAATCCACTAAAATCAATCAAAATGACAATTGTCAATTTACGGAATCCATTATTGAGAATAGACGCAAGGATAAGAGTTGTAAAGGATAAACCAACTAGTCTTATTCACTCAATAAGAATCTAGAATCAAATTATACTTACCGAATGAAACTAATCAAACGTCAAACAGGAAACGCAAAGTCTGATCGATAAAAAAGAAGTCAAATCAAGTTAACTCATCCTGGTATGTAATATTTCCTTGTATTTCAATAAAAAAATGAAACTACGGATAGGTGCATTAAAGTATTCATCAATGACTAAAAAAATACATGGGAAAAGAAATACGTACAAAATGACATTAAACAACAATAGTTCTCGTAGAGATAGTTATTTGCTTTCCCTAATAACCTTCAATGTTATGGAGTTTTGATCCTCAAAACTTGTCAACACACTCGAAGCCTAATTTCATCAAATTCCGTTATAATGATGACTAAAATAACACTAATCAATCATAAATGGAACATAGGATCTAATGTTTAAACCGAATGCAACACGAACAAGAAATCATACAAATGACTCTTGAAATCAATACACTCCTTAGCAAAACTAAACAAGAACTCTCCATAACCATCTTTGAACACTCTTGCCTCAAGACTCCAGTTAAATCAATCAAAATGAGAATTGTCGATTCATGGAATCCTTTATTGAGCATAAACGCAAGGATAAGAGTTGTAAAAGACAAAAGAATCAAATTACACTAATCGAATGAAACTAATCAAACGTCAAACAGGAAACGCATTGTGTGATCGATAAAAAAGAAGTCAAATCAAGTTAACTCGTCGTGGTATGTAATATTTCCTTGTATTTCAATAAAAACACGAAACTACGGATAGGTGCATTAAAGTATTCCTAAATGATTAAAAAAATACAAGGGAAAAGAAATACGTACAAAAGGACATTAAACAACAATAGTTCTTGCAGAGATAGTTATTTGCTTTCCCTAATAACCTTTAATGCTATGGAGTTTTGATCCTTAAACCTTGTCAACACGCTCGAAGCCTAATTTCATCAAATCACGTTATAATGATGAGTAAAATTACACTAATCAATCACAAATGGAACATAGGATCTACTGTTTAAACCGAATACAACACGAACATGAAACCATACAAATGACCGTTGAAGATCGATACACTCCTTCCCAAAACTAAACAAGAACTCTCCATACCCATCATTGAACACTCTCGCCTCAAGACTCCACTTAATTCAATCAAAATGACAATTGTCGATTCACGGAATCCTTTATCGAGCATAAACGCAAGGATAAGAGTTGTAAAGGACAAACTAATTAGTCGTATTCACTTAATAAGAATCTAGAAGCAAACTGCACTTACCGAATGAAACTAATCAAAAGTCAAACAGGAAACACAATGTGTGATCGATAAAAAAGAAATCAAATCAAGTTAACTCTTCCTGGTATGTAATATTTCCTTGTATTTCAATAAAGAAAATGCAACTACAGATAGGTGCATTAAAGTATTCATGAAAGATTAACAAAATAGATGAAAAAAGAAATACGTACAAAAGACATTAAACAACAATAGTTCTCGCAGAGATAGTTATTTACTTTCCCTAATAACCTTCAATGCTATGGAGTTTTGATCCCCAAACCTTGTCAACACACTCGAAGCCTAATTTCATCAAATCCCGTTATAATGATGACTAAAATATCACTAATCAATCACAAATGGAACATATGATCTACTATTTAAACCGAATGCAACACGAACACGAATCCATACAAATGACGGTTAAAAATCGATACATTCCTTTCGAAAACTAAACAAGGACTCTACATAACCATCTTTGAACACTCTTGCCTCAAGAATCCACTAAAATCAATCAAAATGACAATTGTCAATTTACGGAATCCTTTATTGAGCATAGACTCAAGGATAAGAGTTGTAAAGGATAAACCAACTAGTCTTATTCACTCAATAAGAATCTAGAATCAAATTATACTTACCGAATGAAACTAATCAAATGTCAAACAGGAAACGCAATGTCTAATCGATAAAAAAGAAGTCAAATCAAGTTAACTCATCCTGGTATGTAATATTTCCTTGTATTTCAGTAAAAAAATGAAACTACGGATAGGTGTATTAAAGTATTCATCAATGACTAAAAAAATACATGGGAAAAGAAATACGTACAAAAAGACATTAAACTACAATAGTTCTCGTAGAGATAGTTATTTGCTTTCCCTAATAACCTTCAATGTTATGGAGTTTTGATCCTCAAAACTTGTCAACACACTCGAAGCCTAATTTCATCAAATTCCGTTATAATGATGACTAAAATAACACTAATCAATCATAAATGGAACATAGGATCTAATGTTTAAACCGAATGCAACACGAACATGAAATCATACAAATGACTCTTGAAATCAATACACTCCTTAGCAAAACTAAACAAGAACTCTCCATAACCATCTTTGAACACTCTTGCCTCAAGACTCCTGTTAAATCAATCAAAATAAGAATTGTCGATTCATGGAATCCTTTATTGAGCATAAACGCAAGGATAAGAGTTGTAACAGACAAACTAACTAGTCGTATTCGCTCAATAAGAATCTAGAATAAAATTACACTTACCGAATGAAACTAATCAAACGTCAAACAGGAAACGCATTGTGTGATCGATAAAAAAGAAGTCAAATCAAGTTAACTCGTCCTGGTATGTAATATTTCCTTGTATTTCAATAAAAACACGAAACTACGGATAGGTGCATTAAAGTATTCCTGAATGATTAAAAAAATACAAGGGAAAAGAAATACGTACAAAAAGACATTAAACAACAATAGTTCTTGCAGAGATAGTTATTTGCTTTCCCTAATAACCTTTAATGCTATGGAGTTTTGATCCTCAAACCTTGTCAACACACTCGAAGCCTAATTTCATCAAATCACGTTATAATGATGAGTAAAATTACACTAATCAATCACAAATGGAACATAGGATCTATTGTTTAAACCGAATACAACACGAACATGAAACCATACAAATGACCGTTGAAGATCGATACACTCCTTCCCAAAACTAAACAAGAACTCTCCATACCCATCATTGAACACTCTCGCCTCAAGACTCCACTTAATTCAATCAAAATAACAATTGTCGATTCATGGAATCCTTTATTGAGCATAAACACAAGGATAAGAGTTGTAAAAGACAAACTAACTACTTGTACTCACTCAATAAGAATATAGAATCAAATTACACTTACCGAATGAAACTAATCAAACGTCAAACAGGAAACACAATGTGTGATCGATAAATAAGAAGTCAAATCAAGTTAACTCGTCCTAGTATGTAATATTTCCTTGTATTTCAATTAAAAAATGAGACTACGGATAGGTGCATTATAGTATTCATGAAAGATTAACAAAATACATGGAAAAAGAAATATGTACAAAAAGACATTAAACAACAATAGTTCTCGCAGAGATAGTTATTTGCTTTCCCTAATAACCTTCAATGCTATGGAGTTTTGATCCTTTAACCTTATCAACACACTCGAAGCCTAATTTCCTCAAATCCCATTATAATGACGACTAAAATCACACTAATTAATCACAAATGGAACATAGAATCTACTGTTTAAACCGAATGCAACACGAACACAAAACCATACAAGTGACCGTTGAAAATCGATACACTTCTTCCCAAAACTAAACAAGAACTCTCCAAAACCATCTTTGAACACTCTTGCCTCAAGAATCCACTTAAATAAAACAAAATGACAATTATCGATTCACGGATTCCTTTATTGAGCATAAACGCAAGGATGAGAGTTGTAAAGGACAAACTAACTACTCGTATTCGCTCAATAAGAATCTGGAATCAAATTACACTTAACGAATGAAACTAATGAGACGTCAAATAGGAAACGAAATGTGTGATTGATAAAAAAGACGTCAAATCAAGTTAACTCGTCCTCGTATGTAATATTTCCTTCTATTTTAATAAAAAAAATGCAACTACGGATAGGTGCATTAAAGTGTTCATGAAAGATTAACAAAATACATGGGAAAAGAAATAGGTACTAAAGACATTAAACAACACTAGTTCTCGCAGAGATAGTCATTTGCTTTCAATAATAACCTTCAATGCTATGGAGTTTTGATCCTCAAACATTGTCAACACACTCGAAGACTAATTTCATCAAATCCCGTTATAATGACGACTAAAATCACACTAATCAATCACAAATGGAACATAGGATCTACTGTTAAAACCAAATGCAACACGAACACAAAACCATACAAATGTCCATTGAAAATCCATACACTCCTTCCCAAAACTAAACAAGAGCTCTCCATAACCGTCATTGAACACTCTTGCCTCAAGAATCCACATAAATCAATCAAAATGACAATTTTCGATTCGCGAAATCCTTTATTGAGCATAAATGCAAGGATAAGAGTTGTAAAGGACAAAGTAACTACTCGTATTCACTCAATAAGAATCTAGAATCAAATTACACTTACCGAGTTAAACTATTGAAACATCAAACAGGAAACACAATGTGTGATCGATAAAAAGGAAGTCTCATCAAATTGACTCATCCTAGTATGTAAAATTTCCTTGTATTTCAATAAAAAAATGAAACTACGAATAGGTGCATCAAATTATTCATGAAAGATTAACAAAATACATAGGAAAAGAAATACATACAAAAAGACATTAAACAACCATCGTTCTTGCAGAGAAAGTTTTTTGCTTTCCATAATAACCTTCAAAGCTATGGAGTTTTGATCTTCAAACCTTATCAACACACTCGAAGCCTAGTTTCATTTAATCCCGTTATAATAGTCACTAAAATCACACCAATCAATCACAAATAGAACATAGGATCTACTTGTTAAACCGAATGCAACACGAACACGAAACCATACAAATGACTGTTGAAAATCGATACACTCCTTTCCAAACTAAAAAGAACTCTCCATAACCATTATTGAACACTCTTGCCTCAAGACTCCACTTAAATCAATCAAAATGACAATTGTCGATTCACGAAATCCTTTATTGAGCTTAAACACAAGGATAAGAATTGTAAAGGACAAACTAACTACTCGTATTCACTCAATAAGAATTTAGATTCAATTACACTTACCGAATGAAACTAATGAAACGTTAAACAGGAAACGAAATGTGTGATTGATAAAAAAGACGTCAAATCAAGTTAACTCGTCCTAGTATGTAATATTTCCTTCTATTTCAATAAAAAAATGGAACTACGGATAGGTGCATTAAAGTTTTCAAGAAAGATTAACAAAATACATGGGAAAAGAAATAGGTACTAAAGATATTAAACAACAATAGTTCTCGCAGAGATAGTCATTTGCTTTCCATAATAACCTTCAATGCTATGGAGTTTCAATCCTCAAACATTGTCAACACACTCGAAGCCTAATTTCATCAAATCCCATTATAATGAAGACTAAAATCACACTAATCAATCATAAATGGAACATAGGATCTACTATTTAAACCGAATGCAACAGGAACACGAAACCATAAAATGATCGTTGAAAATCAATACATTCCTTCCCAAAACTAAACAAAACTCTCCATAACCATCTTTGAACACTCTTGCCTCAAGAATCCACTTAAATCAATCAAAATGACAATTGTCGATTCATGGAATCCTTTATTGAGCATAAACGTAACGATCTATCATTCTAGGGCGCATGGGAACTATTAGGGTGCATGAGCTTAACTTAAGTTTTCTATGTCAATATTTTAGGCGCATGATCCCTATTTGGGCGCATGACCAACAGTTACGCATTTTTTTTTCCAGACTTATTTTCGAACCCAATCTGCATTCTAACCTGTTCTTAACATATATCTATCATTCTAAGCATCAACAACACATATACAACCACAAAACACAAGCATACATACACAATACATACGGATACATATATAATAGTTGTACAACATTTTTAAACATGCATTTGCAGCCCCAAGATTTTTAAAACACATAAAACCAAGGTCTAGAACTCACCTATGTAGCCAACAAGTAAAACTCCTCCAAACTTGAGTGCACAAGAGTTCAAACAATAAAAACACACCAAAATAAACAACCAAATACATAGAACACATAAAAATTGGTTTTAAGGATGAAAACCCAACAAAACCGAACCAAGAACACATAAAACACTCACCAATATGCGAATTTCATCCTCTTCTTCTTTAATAACCGAAAAAAAATCTTTTCTCTTTCTTCTTCTTGTTCCCGGTTGAAAAGCAGAAAGCAGATGTGAATGTATGGGTAGCTATACTCTTTTATATATTAAAATATTGAGTTTTGTACTCTTTTACACTTTGGCCCCCTCCACTTTGGCTCCTTTTCCTTTCATTCATGATACTTTTTTATTTTCCTTCTTATTGCTTTCTTCCGTTTAACTTGACAAAAATTTCGGGTGTTACAAGTCTACCCCCCTTAAAGAGGTTTCGTCCCTGAAACCTGTCACTCTTCGAACAACTGTGGGCAATGCTGTCTCATTTCTTCCTCAGTCTCCCACATAGACTCAGAACCCTTTCGGTGTTTCTACTGCACACGCACAAGTGGAACCACTTTATTCCGCAGTATCTTCTCCTTCCGGTCGATGATTTCCACTGGTTACTCTATATAATTAAGCCGTTCATCCACCTCGATGTCCTCCAGTGGTACAATCATATCTTCATTAGCTAGGCACTTTCTCAGATGAGATACATGAAATGTCGGATGAATTCGACTTAACTCATCGGGTAGTTCCAATCGATAGGTCACCTCTCCTACTCATGCAATAATTCGGAATGGCCCTATGCATCTCGGGATCAGCTTACCCCTCTTTCTAAACCGAATGATCCCCTTCCAAGGTGAGACCTTCAACGTGACTCTATCGTCCACGTTAAACTCAATCGGTCTACGCCTTTTGTCGGCATACGACTTTTGTCTATCCTTTCCCGCTTTCAAAAAGGCTTTGATCTTCTCTAATTTCTCAGTCGTAGCCTCAATCACTTCAATACTGCCTAGCTCTTTCTGCCCGATAACTCCCCAACAAACGGGCGTTCTACACCTTCTACCATATAGCATCTCATATGGTGGCATGCCAATGCTGGCATGATAACTGTTGTTGTATGAGAATTTCGCTAACGGTAGGTGATCATCCCAACTTCCTCCAAAGTCAATCACGCATGCTCGGAGCAAATCCTCTAGCGTCTGAATCGTCCTTTTAGACTGACCATCTGTCTGGGGATGGTGAGCCGTGCTAATATGTAGCCTCATTCCCATCGCGTCATGGAATCTCTTCCAAAACTTCGATGTGAACCGGGTGTCACGGTCCGACACGATAGACACCGGCACACCATGACGAGCTACAATCTCTTTAATGAATAGACCGCCAACCTCTCGGATGAATATGTCTAACGGATCGGCAAGAAGTGGGCACTATTTGTTAATCGATCAACTATCACCCATATGGCATCGTACCCCCTTACCGTACGGGGTAACTTCATGATGAAATCCATGGTGATATGCTCCCACTTCCACTCAGGTATATCCAGAGGTTGGATCTTCCCATAAGGCTTCTGATGTTCTGCCTTCACTTGCCAGCAAGTAAGGCACTTATTCACATACTCCACTAAATCGTGCTTCATACCCGGCCACAAGTAATCCTTCTTCATATCTTGATACATCTTGGTAGCACTGGGATGAATGGAGTATCGAGTCTTATGAGCTTCATCCATAATTCGTCCCCGTAGGTCCCCAACGAGGGATCCACATCCACCTCATTTTGAAATTCTTTGACTTGGGTCATCATGTCAGAGGTCATCACCAGTTGATAAGCTTTCACCCGGATCGGCTCAGGTCTCTCCTTTCGACTGAAGGCATTGGCCACTACATTGGCTTTGCCCGGGTGGTAATGGATCTCATAATCATAATCTTCGATCAATTCCAGCCACCTCCTCTGCCTCATGTTAAGGTCCTTCTGCTCAAAGAAATACTTTAGGCTTTTGCGGTCCGTGAAGATTGTGCACTTCGTCTCGTACAAGTAATGTCTCCAATCTTCAACGCAAAGACCACAGCTGCTAGCTCCAAGTCATGAGTGGGATAATTGGCCTCATAGTTTTCAATTGTCAGGACGCGTAGGCTATTACCCTTCCACGTTGCATCAACACGCAGCCCAGTCCCGAATAAGAGGCATCCGAATATACCACTAAATCTTCACTCCCTTCGGGTAATGTCAAGATAGGAGCTTGAGTTAATCTTGCCTTTAACTCCTCAAAAGCATCCTCCTGTTCTCGACCCCACACACACATCATATCTTTGCGAGTCAATTTAGTCAAAAGTGAGGCTATTTTGGAAAAGTCTTGGATAAATCTTCTGTAGTAGCCCGCCAAACCCAAGAAACTGTGAATCTTGGATGCCGTCTTTGGAGACTTCCATTGCATCAATGCCTTAACCTTCGCCGGGTCCACCATAATTCATTTAGAATTCACCACGTGACCAAAAAATTGGACTTCACGCAACTAAAAAGCACACTTAGAAAATTTAGCATACAACTTCTCTCTTCTAAGTGTCTCCAATACTTCGCGTATATGTCCGGCATGTTCTTTCTCATTTTTTGAATAAATCAGGATATCATCAATAAGCGTAATCACTTATTTATCTCACATTGGCCGACACACTCGGTTCATCAAATCCATAAAGGCAGCTCGCGTGTTAGTTAGACCGAAGGACATAACAAGAAACTCGTAGTGTCCATAATGCGTGCAAAAAGCTGTGTTAGGAATATCTTGCTCCTTCACCTTTAATTGATGGTAGCCAGATCAGAGATCTATCCTTGAGAACTAACTGGCACCTTGGAGCTGATCGAACAAGTCATCAATCCTCGGTAGAGGATATCGGTTCTTCACCGTTAGCTTGTTCAACTCTCGGTAGTCTATACACATCCTCATACTACTATCCTTATTCTTTACAAATAAGACCGGAGCACGCCAGGTAGAGATGCTCAATCGGATGAATCCCTTATCCATCAACTCCTGCAGTTGAACCATCAGTTCCTTCATCTCAGTCAGAGCTAAGCGGTATGGTGCCTTGGCAACGGGTTGAGTACCGGGTATCAAATCAATCTGAAACTCGATCTCATGGTCCGGTGGCACACCTGGTAAATCTTCTGGGAACACGTTCGGAAAGTCACACACAACTGGTACATTTGACAATTGTGGTACTGATGCGTCCAAATCCTTCACGTAAGCCAGGTTGGCACTACATCCGCGTTTCATGCACTTCTCTGCCACCGCCATCGAGATCACCTTAGGGACCGTTGTCACTCGATCACCGTAAACCGTTATCGAACTTCCATTGGGCGCAATTAATCGAATCATCTTCTTGTGACACAATGTTTGCCTCATAGGCTGCTAACCAATCCATCCCTAGAACTACGTCAAATCTGCCTAGGGGCATCATAAATAGTTTAGCAGAGAACCTATGGCCTTCTAGTTCTATGTCATAATATTCTATCATATCAGAAATCTGGTAGACTTACCAATAGCAGTTTCTACTTCGAAGGGCTCATCAATACTCCTACTACTAATAGGCAACTTAGCACAGAAAGCAGCATAAATGAACCACCTACTAGCACCAGAATCAAATAATACAGAGGCATAAGTGTGGTTTACTAGAAACATACCTGACACGACATCAGCGTCCACTCTGGCCTCCTCCCGGGTCATCGTGAAGGCTCTAGCACTTGCCCTCTTTCCTCCATCCTCCGTCCGCGTCTTCACTCCAGAACTCTCGGCCGTCGGCTTCTTGCAATCCCTGCTTAAATTGCCCTCTTCACCACAATTATAGCACTTCATCACCCCATAATCCTTCGCCACGTGACCGAGCCTCCCACACTTGAAGCAGACTCTTGATCCCCATTTACACTCACCAGTGTGCTCCTTCCCACATTTGTCACACTACTTCATTCTCGTGCTTGATGACCCCGCCCTTCGGTCGTCCATTCTCATCCTCTTGTTGTTTGTAGTGAAACCACCACGCCCAAACCGTTTCCCTTTCCAGTTCTTATCACCACCACCCGTCTTGCTCACCTCAACCACAGCCACTTCCCTCTCATTATAGAGTCTTCCTGCCAGATCTACTGCCGACCTAAAGGAACTTGGTCGGGCAGTAATCAGGTGTCCGCGAATATCCACTGGCATTCCTTGGATATACCTCTTGATCTTTCGTGATGCTGCGTCACCTGATCCGGCACCAGTCTCGCCATTTCATTGAACTTGGTGGTGTATTGCTAGTGGGTCATGGTTCCCGCCTCAAGCTGTAGGAACTCTCTTTCTATCTTGTCGAGCTCTTGATGAGGATAGAACTCCTCGATCACCATTTTCTTCAACTCTCCCCACCTCATCCTCCCGATGGCCTTGCTACCCTCGGCTTGGACAATATTGTCCCACCAACACAGAGCTGAGTCAACGAACGAGTGAGTGGCGAACTTCACCTTCTGGTCCTCCCTGCACTCACTAATCTCTAACACCGCCTCCATCTCTCTTACCCAGCGGTGAGCAGCGACAGCATTTCCGTTGCCATCGAAAGTTGGGGTTTGCATCATTGGAATGCCCGTAGCTGCACCCCTTCATGGTTTCCCGCACTTCCACCTCTTTCTCATCACTGGAGGCCGCCATCCCAGCATTCAGTTCCTCCTCTTCATCACGACCCCTCTCGTTCCCCTTTCTCCCAACCCCAGTCCTTCTCTCCTCCTCCTTCTCCTTTCTCTCATCTTCCCTCACAGCCCGGATGACTTCAGTCACTACAGATGGTAGAATCGTCTGCATGACCTGATGCACCTCCTCAACCACTGCCTCCTTCACCGAGGCCCTTAGATTAGCACTCTCATTAACGCCCTTCGGATGATGAAGCCTAGGCTCAGCAGGAGCCGACTCTGCAGTCCTTGTCTTGTGCCTTGTGGCACTTGGCCCAGCACCACGACCACCTCTTAGTCATCCTCTAGAAGCTTTCGACGATCTACCACCAGCCATCCTCTAATAACTATAAGATTCAAACACTAACACAGTCATTCAAGGTAATAGCTCAGTTTATGTTAAGTATAGTAAGTCCCTAATTACAGTGGACAGTTGTGATTAGCCCCTTACTTTACTCTTCATTCCCCTAGCATTTCCTATCCTGACTACATAAGTATTCAAATCTACTAAAAGCACATAAATCAGATAGCACATACACATAATACCGGTTGACATTAAAGAAAACATATACCTGATGGCACGTAGCTACTCGGGCAGGCATCCCTCCATTCGGTCTCATTCTCAGTTTAAGTTTAGGTTTTTGAAAATATTTACCCATTTCTCTTAAACTTTGGCTCTGATACCAATTTGTAAGGCCCCGTTCCCAGAGACCTCACAGTTGGTTAATCATAGCATTATACATATAAAGCATTATACATTTCTTAAGAGTAAGCAGCGGATTAAGTTAACAAAAACCATTCATTTCATTAATAATTACTGTTGCTAAACAATACATCATTGTTTCTTAAGTTACAAAAGACCTTTTAATTGCATTACAAAACAACAATGTCATTAAGATTGAATGGATGTTAGTCTTGCCCCGACGAGTAGCTTTGCCCGCGTGCCATCCTCAGCAATAATTACCTGTCAACTGAAAATGCATAAAAAGCAGAGTTGCTGAGTGAGTTCTAGTTTTAAAACATTAAAATACCTTGTGTATATATATGAAAATATCTTTTCTTTGAATTACTTCCTTTTTATAAAATTCATTACTTTCGTACATGTTCACACGTCATACGTACAACAAGATATATATTCATTATTATCTTTCATCATTCTTCACTTCCATTTTGTTATTATCTTTCACTTTCTACCAGACCAATGTGCAATACCCTAAACATTATGCATGAAGCCGGTACTGGGTCGGAGTCTATAAATAGACCCCTAACATTATGCATGAAGCCTGACCCAGTACTAGGGCATGCCACAAGGGTCCCGTCAATCTCAAAGATTGACCCAGTGTGCATCCTTCGGGTTAGCTAAACCACACACAGTTGAGCTAATGACAACATGGTCGTGCACCTCTATTCAGTTGCTTGCAAGACTTTCTGTTAGGATCAGTGATCTAAGTTTGATCAATTAGAGTTGAATCACAGCGGAATTAGAGCAAGAATTAAGCAAATATAGCAAGAACACAATAAATATTCAATGGAACAGTACACGGTTATATAGATATAGGGTTTTCTGCAAAGAGATAATAACATTCATGCACACATGCTTCGGTGTGGCGGCTGCTAGGTTTTCCTAAGCTGCCGATTACAATTAGGTCAGCATTCCTTATATATAGGAATGTGACGTCTGCTGATGTCACTTGATAGTGACATCTAATAGAATTATTACAAACTACTGAAAGTAAGCAAACTACTGAGAATGTTCACAACAACTGAGAACATCTCAGATTATTCTAAGTACACGAAGAAACATAAAACTACTGAAACTATAAGTACAGAAAAGAAACTACAACTACTGAAAGGAAACCATCACAACTACTGAAGAGGTCTTCTTCAGCTGTTGTGACAATCATCTGACACTTGGTCTTCAGTCTTTGTCTTCAGCTTTTGTCTTCAGACTTTGTCTTCAGCTCTTTCACTTCAGACTTTGTCTTCAGCTCTTTCACTTCAGACTTTGTCTTCAGCTCTTTCACTTCAGACTTTGTCTTCAGACCTTGTTATCAGCTGATGTCTTCAGCTGTTGCAGACTACTTCAGTTGTTGTAATGTCCGTGGGACTTAAAGGTTTTTCTGATCAGGCTCATTGGTTCTTTTGGTCCAACAAACTCCCCCTGAACCAATGCAGCCAAAACCTTTAAGCTTATTGAGGTCCCACTTATTCTTGGCAGAAATACTCTCTTGATCAGCTTTAGAGATATCGGATAAGCACAGGCCAGGGAACAGGTTTCAGTAGATGTGAATGTCAAAGGATGGAAGGGAACTCTGTCTTGGGGAACTGGACACAGAGCCGTTATCCCAACCATGAAACCTACTTCCCATTGATGAGTCTATAAGACTCTCTGACGTAGGCCTCAAGGAGAACAACTTGTTCCTCCTTAGTGAGTTCTTCTGCTTCTCCTTCGAAGAAGAACTCTGGGCCATAGTACTCTGATAAGTACTTTATCGTCTTTCCATTTTTCAACTCAACAGTTGTTATCTCTCTGTAAGCAAACTCATCTGGGTGAGTCCCTTCTAATAACAACTGGAGTTCATTTTTCTTGATCTCTTCAAGCCTCTTGTATAACAACCCCTTCTTGACCATTTTGTTCTTCATTAGAGTTTGAGGGGTCATCTTTGACTTGTAGGCTCTCTTGAAGTCTTCAAGTATTTCCCAGGGTGAGACTACAATGGCCAACATAATAGCAGCATCTATGGTCTTTCTCACTTGGCCATTGTATCTACTTGGTATGGATTTCTTATGAATTCTAGAATTAACCCTGGGGTCTGGCCAAATCCTTACTCTCTCCTTTTGATATTGAAAAGTATACCTGAGAGCATACAGCCTTTGAGCATGTTTCTTCATGGCTTGTATAGATGATGACTGAGGAAACTCTTTGTCAATCATCTTCAAAAGTTGCTCATCGTGCTGTTTCTGTTGTTCTTCTTCTTCAATCTTAACTTTCACCATTTGCCTCTGAAAGTCTGGTGTTATCATTTGTTGACTTCTGGGCTCAGGTAATTTTAGAACAGCAGAGATTGGCAGACTATCTTCTTCATCATCTTCTTCTTCTTCTTCTTCTACCATCCTCAACACCCTTCTCCTCCTTCTGGGTGCATCACTGGATGTGGTTTGAGGTGGTTTTTGGGGTAAGGGAGTTGGTTTTGAGGGTTGAGTTGATTTGGAGAGTTGTGGGGTTGGTTGTTTTTGAGAGGGAGTTTGGGAAGGCTGATCTAGCATTTTTATGGTGAGTTTGGCTTTGGAAAGCTTGGCCATATCAGTTCTCTTCCCAGCACCTGCTTCGTCTAAGGCTTCTATAATCAACCCCTTGTTGAATTCTTCAGAAGCACAGATTCTGGTGGTTATTGCCAGAATACTGTCTCTGGTCCATGATTTAATCTCAATTAATGATCTTCCCAAGTATTTTGCAACAAACCGGATCATTATCTCCAACCTCTCCCTTTCCATTACACTATAACTGGCCCATCTTTCTTGTATCTCATTAATCTCCAGCCTTCTGATCTCAGTGTCTAATGTGGCTGTATCAAAGCCCTGTCTGAAGAGTTGATCTATTATTTTGTCCATTGATCTGCTGTGAGCTTCATCAGCTTCTTTAATCAGATCTTCCAATGATTTCTCTTCATCAGGCTTTTGAGTTCCAGCACTTTTCTTTCTCTTGTATGTGATCAGCTGTTTTTCCTGTTCTTTTTCTTGTTGTTTATCCTCTTCCACTCTCTTTCTCTTTCTTTCTTTCACTACCTTAGACTCCCCCTTTTTGGGTGCATTGGGTTCAGGGGTTTGAATGGCAGAAAGCTTCTTGTGCACAGCATCATCAACAAGTGTTTTTAGAGTCGAGGAGATCCTCTCATCAATGGCTTTATGTACAATCTCATTGATGATGGGAGTGATGAGAGGTAAGGAAGTTTGAAATGTAGCAACCATCTGCTCAGAGGGGTTCTGTCCCTGAGAGGTGGTGCCAACAACAGTGGCTGGTGGCTCAGTTGAGTGAAGTGGCGGAGTGTTTGGGAAACCTTCAGATGAAGGTGCCATCTGTGGGTTTATTGGGGCAGATGGACTTTGATCCTGAGACATTTTGGCAAGCAGTTCTTTGAGTCTACTCACCTCAGCCTCAAGGATTGTGTTATGGGCTAAGACATCATAGAAAAAGCCCAGGTCATCATCAGTTTTTGCTGAATCACCTGACCTCCTGATTGAATCAGGATGTACATGCCCTGAGTGTAGATCAGTTGTAGCATGTGCCCCTTGTTCTTGGTTCTGGGGACTTCCTGCCTCAGGACTGAGTCCTTCATCGGCAGTTGCCTCTGGTGAGGTCTTAGAGATGTTACCAACTTCATCCTGTTCATTTGCTGAATCAGTAGAAGTGGCAGCCTCACCAGATGTTCTAACCTCCTCCTCTACACGGGGAGATTGAACATTATAACCCCTGTGCTGTGGGCTATCAGCAGCATTTTGGTCCTCTTCCTCAGCTGTTGAGGTTCTCCCCATTGTAATTGGTGTCTGGGGAGGAGGAGAGGAATGCAGCTGACTCAACACTTGTGCAACAATAAATGTTGGGCTTTGAGGGGCGGTTGCATTTGGAGATAGGGTTGAAGCAGATTGCACCCGGGGTGACTGGTGCTCTTCAATGGTAACCTTCTCAATTGAGATAGGTTCCAGCATTGTGGTATCCCCAATTTTGGTTGCATCAGGATCCTGTTGAGAGGATGCCTGAGCGGCTACGGTTGGTGGAGTCTTGGACACTACTGGGGGGTTAGAACCAGTAAGTGTTTCCTGTATTGGTGTTACAGGGGCATCCTCAGGGGACTCATCTCCCTGAGTAGCCTTTTTGGGCTTTTTGGTTTTGGGTTTGGTGGGGACTTTGGATCTGGAAGTGGAGGCTGTGGGTTCCCGCTGCTTGGGTTTGAGCAGCCGGGCAGCCCCTTTCATTGTAGGGTCAGAGTTGTGCCTGGAGTATACTTCAGGCAATACAGCCGGAGCAGGGACTCCAAGGCCAACAAGGCCGTCTGATTTTAGCTGTGTTAAAATTATGGCCATGAGAAACCTGGGATATAATATCCATCTGTTTGCCACAGGTTTCAAGGCCAGATCCTTTAGTTCCATAAACACTATCTCAGAAAAATTTAAAGTTTGACGTTCAAAGATAGAGTATAATACCTGTTGCCATCGGGAAGACATTTGATCCCATGAAGAGGTTTTTGGTGCAAGGCAGACATTCACCATGTGGAAGATAAGACGTTCAGCATCATGGAAGTGCTTCTTCATAATGGTGGTAGCACTTAAGTCTCCTTCATACCCGTTGTTGATGAAAGACATATCGGTTGTGCCTTTCGGGTATTCTGTGACACAGGTGGCATCATGTAGATCTAGGGTTTGTCGAATGATGTCCGTAGTGATGACCACCTGTTTCTGGTTGACCAACGACTGGAGAGTGATTTGGCTATCATTCTCACTAGTTTGCACGGAGACGTTGGTCCAGAACTGGCTTAGGGAATCGGGGTATATGGTAGGATTCAGAAGAAACGCGGTTCGGTACTGGGAATCTACCATAAGATCGATGGCGTTATCAAATTTGTTCCAGAAGGCCGATTTTGAGAGGTAGGCAACACAGTTGTGTCTGGGTTTGAGTTTCATGGTCGCCATTGGTGAGAGAGTGAAAGGACGGAAAACGGCTAATGAAACGTCTGAAAGTAGGTTAGGTATTTATAGGGTAAGACAAAGGCTGATATAAAACGACTGAAAGTGTTGGTGCTGTCATCAGTTGTTTGAAAACAACTGAAGACCTGGTTTTAACTTTCAGAAGTTGTAACAACTGAAGACTTGGTATTAGTCATCAGTAGTTGTGAAACTACTGAAGACATGGTGTTGGCTTCAGGTGTTGTAACAACTGAAGACTTGGTGTTAGTCATCAGTAGTTGTGAAACTACTGAAGACATGGTTTTGGCTTCAGTTGTAAGTGAAGCAGCTGTTGTAGAAACAACTGAAGAGAAAATTTTCTCATCAGCTGTTGTCGTCAATTCTTAGCTCATCAGCTGTTTCATTCTGACCTCAACACTTCATCAGACTTTGTCTGAGTTTCAGATGTTTCATAGGTCATCAGTACTTATCTGTTATTCTGACATCAGCAGTTGTAACTACAGCAGTAGTTGTAACCACATTAGTTCTGTTCAACAGATGAGTACTTCAGTACTTTTAAGTAATTTAGTCTTCAGTAGTTATGAAAACTACTGAGGATAAAAGAACTTCAGTACTTATTTGTGACAGTAGTATACGAATGCTCATCAGTACTTGTTGACTGAGATCATCAGTAGTTGTCACTTATTGGTAGACCTCTCACTAAACTATTGTGGATCAGCTGATTCATGTTTTTGAGATTAACATGACTCAGCCTTCTATGCCACAGTTTAGATTCCTGAGGAGAGGCCTTGGAGAACAGGCAAGGATGACCTTTTAACGCAATCTTCTTTGACAAATCCAAGGCATATACTCTTCCTATCCTGTTGGCCTTCAGGAGAGTATATTCATCCAATACCTTGTCAATCAGCCTCAGAACTTTGGAAGACAGAATCCGGCAGTTCTGGCTTGTGAAAAGTGCAACATGCCCTTTATCACACATCTGACTAACACTCAGTAGATTATACTTGAGATTCTCCACATGGTTAACATCATCAAATCTGATTTCTCCATTTGACACAAATCCTTTCCCGATGATGTAACCCTTAGCATCATTTCCAAATGAGACAAATCCCTTCTTTCCTTGAGAGTAGTCATTAAGAAGAGAACTGCTCCCAGTCATATGCATAGATCCTCCACTGTCTACATAACTTGTTTCTCATGATTAACAGCTGATGAAGGTGGAGATGGTGCTGAAATGGAATTCTTAGATTTGGGCTTGGATTTCCTTTTCAGTGGTTTGATCACAGGTGCATCTAGTTGGTTAACTCTCCCCAACAAATGCTGAACCATCATAACAAGTTGTGTCTGATTTGTTGCTAAAGCCTTCAGCTCATTTGACACATCAGTACTTGTTTTTGATGAGTTCCTGTGACCCACCATTTCCTCCTTGAAATTCACAGACTTTGTCTGATGTTTATCATGAGGAACACTATCAGCTGTTTTCTGATAAACCCCATCCTTCTTTTTGGATTTTGGTGAGGCCTTGGGTTTATCAGTTTTAGATGACTGTGGTACAAACTTGGTTTCAAACTCATTTTTCATTTTATTTATTTCTTCTTTAATGAGCTTATCTCTGTTGAGTTTGGAACCCTTTTTGTACCAGCATTCATCAGATAGATGATTGAATTTACCACATATTTCACATGGCTTATTCTTCATCTTGGATTGATCAACTGCTGAAGTGGAAACTACTGAAGGTGTGATCTTCAGTACTTTCCTCCTTTCAGTACTTGTGTTAAGTACTGAAGGATCGGTAACAACTGAAGACTTGTTCTTCAGCTGTTCTCTATCCGTCCTGAAAGACCGTATGATAGATTCCTCAGCAGTTGTTAATCCTTTTATTTCATCAGATTTGAAATGCTTTTCAGATGTTGTGACTTGCCCTTCAGTACTTGGAGTACTTTGAGGAACAACATCTGAATTTCTCAGCTTCATGTGTTTATCAGCATTTAAACCATCAGGCAATTGATTTGCTGAGATCTTAACACTGACTTCATCCTCTAATTTTGTATTATCATTTGAGGATGAATCACATGATGATGTGGTTTGGAAATTACTTTCACCTTCAGATTTTACTATTGATTTTGAAGTAAAATCAGTAGGTGGTGCAGTATGATTGTAACCTATTCCAAACTTCACATTTGAAGCTGTTTGCTTGCTGAGAAGCATTTCAAATCCCTTGCAGGATGTTACCCATCGGTCACACTCAACTTGGGTAGCTGCAAGTGTCTCTTTGAGACTTCTGTGGTTCTCGAGTATGACCTCTACCTTAGCCTTTTCATCATTAAGTTGGCATTTAAGCTTGTAAATCTCATCATCTTTGTCATTAAGTGCAGACACATACTCATCTTTTCTTTTGGAAATAGTTTTCTCAAGCTCAAGATTTTGACTGATTAAAGCTACATTTCCTCTCTAATAGAGACAAAGGCAGCTATGCATGATTCAGAACATAACTTGGCTTTAGCCTCAGAAGATATCTGGGTTACCTGTGAAGATGAAGCATCTGAGCAGGAACCCTCAGTAGACTCCAGGGCCATGAGAGCAAGATTCCCAAAAGGATGTTCACCACCATGTTGACCAGCACCAGCAGATAGTTGCTCATTGAAACCAGAAAGATCATCTGGTAAGCTGCTCCAGTCAACAACTCCTGGTGTGAAGAAGCTGTGATGAGGTTGAGATTGTGATGGAGATGGTTGAGGCTCAGGTAGGGCTTGAGGTTGTTGTGCTATAGGGACATGAACTGGATTTGGCTGTGGCATATAATAGCAGGGATAAGGATATGGCATTGAACCCTGAGGGACAAAGTATGCAGGAGATTGAGGTTGTGAGTGATGACCAGAACTAGCAGGATGTTGCCCTTTGTTTTGTGAACTATTGCTTGGAAAGGTCACAAAGGGTGCAGAGGAGTTAGATCCAGTTGATCTACACTCTCTTGCAAAGTGCCCAAGCCTGTGGCATTTGTGACACCTCAACTTACTCTTGTCAAAACCAACTTTGGTTTTGCCAGAGAGTCCTGGAAATTTCCTACCAGTTCTCTTGTAGAACTTTTGAGATCTGATATTGATCAGGGCCATTTGGCTCAAAATATCCATCTCTTCTAAATCATCATCAGCAATACCTTGCAAATCATCCATGATAAAACATAAATTATCACTATTACACCCAGAATGACTGTCAACACCAACAAATGCATGATCAGAACTGTTTGAAGAGAAATCTATATGCTCATCATAATGACTTTCTGATCCAGCATATTCTGACTCATGACCGACCAAGGCAGTGTTACCTGGTACAAAGTCATCAGAGAGCTTTCCTGATGATGCCAGTTTCCTTTTCTGCTCTATCTCTCTTTCAAATGTAAGCAGTTTCCCATGGAGTTGGGTGAGAGATAGGCTATCCAGATTTGCACTGGAGCGTAGGACAATGGTGTATGTGTCCCATCTCTCAGGCAGTGATCTGAGGAATCTGTTGTTCATCTGGCTGTTAGTATACTCTTGCTTGACCATTTTCAGTTCAGAGATCAAGCAGGAGAAACGCTCAAACTGTTGAGTCAGTGTCTCACCCTTCCTATGAGAGAATGTCTCATATTGTTGGGCGAGGATTTCTCTGTTGTTTGCTAAGACCTCATCAGTTCCTCCGAATTGTTCCTTCAAAGCATTCCAGAGGTCATGAGCAGTTTCATGATGCATAAGCCCAGAATAGATTTCATTCGGCAGTGCCATGGCCAGAATTCCATGGGCTTTAGCATCAATCTCAAACAGTTTACGATCTTCATCTGAGTATTGCTCCTTCTTCTTCGGAACCATTTGATTGGTCTCCGGATTGTTCACCATAGGCTTGTGTGGACCATGAACCACAGATGTCCAACAACCTGAACTGTTAACAGACAGGTGATGGAGCATTCTTCGTTGCCATATGTTATACTCACTCCTAACCAGCATCGGAGGCTTGGTTGAGGAGCCAGTATTGTGAGGATCATTAGATGGAGTAGTCATTCTCAGATTCAAACCAAATCAATCAAGTTTCAAAAGATTTTGCACAAAAACACAACAAACTCAATAAGAACCAAGAAGAAACTCAAATTAAATAACCAGAAGCAGCAGAAAATCAATCTTTATAACCAGTTCTTGCACATATGCTAATTCGATCAAACTATAGATATCAAAATAGCAGTTTCAATGATCAATTGTTAAACCGATCAATGATTAACCCGCTCTGATACCATTTGTTAGGATCAGTGATCTAAGTTTGATCAATTAGAGTTGAATCACAGCGGAATTAGAGCAAGAATTAAGCAAATATAGCAAGAACACAATAAATATTCAATGGAACAGTACACGGTTATATAGATATAGGGTTTTCTGCAAAGAGATAATAACATTCATGCACACATGCTTCGGTGTGGCGGCTGCTAGGTTTTCCTAAGCTGCGCCGATTACAATTAGGTCAGCATTCCTTATATATAGGAATGTGACGTCTGCTGATGTCACTTGATAGTGACATCTAACAGAATTATTACAAACTACTGAAAGTAAGCAAACTACTGAGAATGTTCACAACAACTGAGAACATCTCAGATTATTCTAAGTACACGAAGAAACATAAAACTACTGAAACTATAAGTACAGAAAAGAAACTACAACTACTGAAAGGAAACCATCACAACTACTGAAGAGGTCTTCTTCAGCTGTTGTGACAATCATCTGACACTTGGTCTTCAGTCTTTGTCTTCAGCTTTTGTCTTCAGACTTTGTCTTCAGCTCTTTCACTTCAGACTTTGTCTTCAGCTCTTTCACTTCAGACTTTGTCTTCAGCTCTTTCACTTCAGACTTTGTCTTCAGACCTTGTTATCAGCTGATGTCTTCAGCTGTTGCAGACTACTTCAGTTGTTGTAATGTCCGTGGGACTTAAAGGTTTTTCTGATCAGGCTCATTGGTTCTTTTGGTCCAACACTTTCATTCATTCATTATGTTCCACTTTCATTATCATTAATCTTCCACTATTTACGATAATACTTTACGTATACGAGCATAAGCACACCACGTAAAGCCACGCAATAAATACATAATATGGAACACAAGAACAGGCCATAAACAAGCATAATATAAATAAACATAACCACCAAAACATCCCAGGGTTAAGTCTTAAAATTTCTAATTCCCAAACTTTCAGAAAATTTCTAAGTGTTCTAGGCGCATGAGCACTATGTAGGCGCATGAGCACTATGCGGGCGCACCAACACTTAGGCGCATGAGAAACTTAGGCGCATGAACACTATGCGGGCGCACCAACACTTAGGCGCATGAGAAACTTAGGCGCATGAACACTATGCGGGCGCACCAACACTTAGGCGCATGAGGAATTCTAGGAACATGAAGACTATTTGGCCGCATGAACTACACTTAGTCATTCGATTAGTAGGCGTATGAGAAACTGTTTGGGCGCATGGGAACTATTGGGGCGCATGGGAACTATTGGGGTGCATGAGCTTCACTTAAGTTTTCTAAGTCAATATTTCAGGCGCATGAGCCCTATTTGGGCGCATGACCAACATTTATGCATTTTTTTAAAACTTATTTTCAAACCCAATCTGCATTCTAACCTGTTCTTAACATATATCTACCATTCTAAGCATCAACAACACATATACAACCACAAAACACAAGCATACATACACAATACATACGGATACATATATAACAGTTGTACAACATTTTTAAACATGCATTTTAAGCCCCAAGGCATTTAAAACACATAAAAACCATGGTCTAGAACTCACCTATGCAGCCAACAAGTAAAACTCTTCCAAACTTGAGTGCACAAGAGTTCAAACACCTAAAAACACACCAAAATAAACAACCAAACACATAGAACACATAAAAATCATTTTTAGGACAAAAACCCAACAAAACCGAACCAAAAACACATAAAACACTCACCAATATGCGAATTTCAGCCCCTTCTTCTTAAATAACCGAGAGAAAATCTTTCTCTTTCTTCTTCTTGTTCCCGGTCAAAAAGCAGAAAGTAGATGTGAATGTATGGGCGGCCATACTCTTTTATATAATAAAATATTGAGTTTTGTACTCTTTTACACTTTGGCCCCTCCACTTTGCTCCTTTTCCTTTCTTTCAAGATACTTTTTATTTTCCTTCTTATTGCTTTATTCTCTTTAATTTGACAAAAATTTCAGATGTTACAAAGTGTTCATGCGCCCAAGCAGTATTCATGCGCCTGCATAGGGATCAAGCGCTCGCATAGTGCCCATGCGCCCAGGGTTGCCCATTCGCCTAAGTGTTGGCCATGCGCCCCAGCAGTGCCCATGCACCCAGAGTTGCCCATGCACCTAAGTGTTCATGCGCCCAAGAAGTATTCATGCGCCTGCATATTGATCAAGCGCCCGCATAGTGCTTATGCGCCTAGACTGTTCATCCGCATTTGGTGCTCATGCGCCTAGGCTCTTCTTCCGCATTATGATGCTCTTGCGCCTAAGATGAATATCTGCATTTCTTTGTAGACTTAGGAATTTCTGGGTTTTGTGAGGTAGGTGGTTGTGCTAAGTTCTGATGTGTTGTGACGGTTATGCCTGATGTGCTGTGCATGTTTGTGTGTTGGTGATGTTTATGATATGTATGATGTGACATTACCTATTATGTATGAGTACATACGTATAGTATTATGTAACGAAAGCAAAAGATAATGAATGATGAGAATGGAAGTAATGGATGATGAGATCCTTGTCGCATACCCTGGTACTGTGTCAGCCTTCGGGCAAGAGTCGGGGGTGTGTTTATAGGCCCCGACATAGTATCAGCTTTCGAGCACGAGTCGGGAGTATTGCATAAGACAGGATGGCATTTGAAAGAGATGAGACCTTGTTGCTCGCCCCGGTATTGTGTCAGCTTTCGAGCACGAGTCAGGGGTTTGTTTACAGGCCCCGGCACAGTAGCAGCTTTCGAGCATGAGTCGGGGGTGTTGCATAGGAAATGAGTTCCTTGTCGCATACCTCAGTACTGTGTCAGCCTTTGGGCACAAGTCGGGGGTTTGTTTACAGGCCCCGACACAGTATCAGCTTTCGAGCACGAGTCGGGGATATTGCATGAGATAGGATTTGGATGATGGTAAAAGAGGTAATGAATAATAATAATGATGAACGATGATGAAGATAATAATAATTATTATCAATGTGTACGTATGATGTGTGATCGCGAACGAATGTAAAGGTTATGTTTTAATGAAAGTAAAGTATTTTATTTATAAAACTAGAACTCACACAGCGTCGTTGACTTTTTGTATGCGTAATAGTTGGCTGGTATTTTGTTGATGCTGAGGAGGTGCAGACATGGATGCATAAGCTACTGGGAGCTTTTTGAGGCTGGCATTCATATTTTGATATGATGTTGTACTTTGAAATTTACATGAATGATATAATGAAATGATATGTTTTAACTTATAAATAAGAAGCTTTTAAATTCTTCTATGATAATGATAAATCTTTTAAATGTTTTTATGCAATGATTGACCAACTGTGGGGATCTGGAAAAGGGGCCTTACAAGTTGGTATCAGAGCCAAAGTTTAAGAGAATTTGGTAAAATATTTTCAAAGAACCTAAACTTAAACTGAGAATGGGACCAAAGGAAAGGGATGCCAGTACTAGTAGCTACATGCCTACAGGTAAAGGTTTTACGTAAATGTTGTATGTAAGTTTATGAAAAGGGGGATTATGTGTGCGTGTTATGTGGTTTATGTGCTTTTGTGTAAATTTAGATACTAATGAAGTCAGGATTGTTAGACCCTGAAATGATCATACTTGCCAACTCAAGAAGTGGTTGGAGGTTTTTCTGGTTGGAGCATATTATTTACAAAATAACACAGAAGACATCACCAACACAAGAAAATAGAAGACAAGAAAAGATCAAGTATAGAGCACCCGTATTTGTTAATGCGGATGACTTGTGAACAAATGCGGACAAGTGTTTGTTCACCCGCATTAACAAATGTGGATCAAGACAACTAATGCTGAACAGACGTGTTCATCCGTATTAGTCTATGCAGATGAATTGAAGAAATGCTGACAAGACTTGTTCACCCACATTAGTCCATGCGGATGAACAACAGTAAATGCTAATGAAGACTTGTTCACCCGCATGAACTAATGCGGGTGAGCAAACACAAATGCTGATGAAGACTTGTTCGCCCGCATGAACTAATGCGGGTGAGCAAACACAAATGCTGATGAAGACTTGTTCACCCTCATGAAGTAATGCGGATGAACAACTTACACATTTATTTTGTACTTAGACTAGATTCACTTGTATAGATCAGGGTTAGTTTAGTATATTGTACAGGCAATGTATTCGCCTATAAATAGGGTCACATACCCTAACTTAAGGATGTTGTTAACTTCAGCAGTAATATTGACAATATTATACAACATTTACTACGGTTCTTGATTCTCTTATATTCAAGCATTTACTACAGCAATTAATGTTCTTTGATATCGTAATTTCGCTGCTATATTATTAACTCAGTCCGCATATTCGATCCCAGGTTGAGTCAAATCAACCGAGAATATCATTCTCAAACCCAGTCAAGGATAGGAAATGCTTGGGGGATGAAGAGTAAAGTAAGTGGCTAATTACAACTGGCCACTGTAATTAGGGACTTACTATACTTGACATAATCTAGGATATTACCTTGAATGACTGTGTTGGTGTTTGAATCTTATAGTGTTTTGTGATGGCTGGTGGTAGATCTTCTGAGGCTTCGCAAGGTGGAGGTCGAGGTGGATGTGGTATTAGACCACGTGTCACGAGGAGTAGAGTTAAGATTGCTGAGATGGCTCCTGAAGAGTCAGAGCTTCGTCACAAGGATGGTGAGGATGAAACTGCTAATCCTAAGGCCTCAATGAGGGAAGCAATAACAGAGGAAGTTCATCAGGTCATGTAGACCATTTCACCGACTGTAGTGACCGAGGTTATTAAAGCTGTGAAGGAGGATGAGAAGAAGGAGGCTGAGAAGAGGAAGACCGCTAGACGAGGAGGCGAGGAAGGAGGTTAAAGGGGAAGTGTCACAACCCGAGCCCAAGGAGGGTGGGACGTCGCAGACTAGCAAAATACATGGCAGCGGAAACTAACCACTGAAGAGCACACAAGGAGAGATATCACATGGCATTACATTAAAACAACATATCCGGGCTATGAATGTCTTGCCCAAACATCAAATCCACATCCAATGTAAATTATCCAAATTTATTACACAACAAAACTGAATGTCTAATAAATTTTTAAAATCGAGTATTGCCATTGGTAGTCACAGTACTAAGCCATCCATAAAGTTTCCATTAAAATCCAAGATTCATCAAGGGTTACCTGAAACATGCTCAAAAGAATTGGTGTTAACTAAAAAGTTGGTGAGTTCAAGTGCATAAAGTTCAAAAACAAAATGACTCTTTAGAATCCATAAGTTAATTTTAAAAAGAAAACATAAGTGTCACTATTCTGGGGTCATAAACAACCTTGCACTCAGCCCCAGCTAGCCTCTTCTAAACTTGTGTTGTACCGGTTATCCCATAGGGGAAACTGAGCCGCAAAGAGTGTACCATACCTGCTGAGTGGTACACCATAGTATCTTATAAAACCTGTCACATGACACAAACGACCCCGTAGTATCTCAGTGGGGTACCCTTCCTATTATGTCGGAAGGCACTGCACGTGGGGGATTCCCCAAGTAGATCTACCCTCACAAGAATTAATGATTGTGATACAGGAGGTGCAGGTTATAACATTAGCCACAACATATAATAGGATCACATAATGGTACACAAATAAATTTAGTTCAAACATAGCATGCTTCATCCCAAAAATAGTAGTAAAATGGGAACACTAAACTCACCTTAAATAACTCAACAGTTCTTCAGTCACATAAAAGATTCAAGTCCTAGCACCCTATGATCAAGATAAAAGTAGTGAGCTAATGTCCTTAGACTATTGGAAGTGTAACTAAATGTATTTTAGGGTCATAAGTTCACGTGGCTTCGTTTCTTAGAAGTTTGCATCAAAAAGTTTCCTTTTTAGGAAAGTTAGGGTTTAGATATATGGATGACAAGTTATATGACTCTTATAAGTTTGTTTATATTATAATAAGTTTAATAAGAGTTTTCTAGTCATAATATTACTGAAATTTAGTTATATTTATGGAATTTACACTTTGGTCCCTCAAGTTTCAAGATTTACAATTTTGACCCAAAAGTTTGCTTTCTTTCATTACTTGACCCAATATGGCCCTTATTAGTTCCTAGAGATTTTTATATTACTTTTAGGTCTGTTTTAACTTAATATTTCCAGATGTTAACTTGAGAGGTTTAAAACACAAAATTCAAGTTACCGGTTACGGTAAAACCGATAATTTAAG
Organism: Flaveria sonorensis; assembly: GCA_025506505.1. Taxonomy (NCBI): domain Eukaryota; kingdom Viridiplantae; phylum Streptophyta; class Magnoliopsida; order Asterales; family Asteraceae; genus Flaveria; species Flaveria sonorensis. Next base: position 29,368,043 of record CM046428.1, read on the forward strand.
CATCTTGTTTTAGATCTCTAAATTTCAACCTATAACCTCAAGTATAAAGCTTTGAGGCCTTCTAATCAAGATTATAATCTGTTTTAAAATTATTTTTGGGGCCATTTGATCAAAAAGTTTCATTTTTAAACTAACCCGTTAAGACCCGTTTTTACCAGAAACCGAACATTCTAATCCATTTTCTTTCAACTTTCCACCAACCTATGACTTTGAGGTCTTCTAACCTACTGAAATATCATGTATTTTTAGGTCTTAGGCTTGTTACACCATTTTTAATATTTTATCCAAAAATCTCTCTGTTTACGCTTATTTTTATTAAATAAATTGATAGAAATTACATATTAACCCACAAATTCACCAAATTCAGTTTTTAATACTAATATACTTATTTTAGGGCCTGGAGATTTTAAAAGTTGCAATTTATTAAGTTTTAGCCATTTTTAGAATATCACCACCATTCGGGTCACTAAAATACACCCATTTAGTCCATAATACCACTCCAATATACCCATTCAACAAATATACCGAATTTTATAAGATTATTATCACCAAACTCCTGGAACAAACATAAACTCTCGGATTTGAGCATAACAAGCACCATAGTTGCCGTTTAGAGGGTGTTTAACATTGTTTGCACATGTGTAATCATCATAGTTTGAGCATAAACATTACCAAACCTTTTTGTAACTTTTAATCCAGATTATAATGATGTTAAAAAACTGTTTTGGAGCAGGTTTTAACATTGGTTGAAGGGTCTTTCAAAACAAGTGGGTTATTGGTGCTAAAACACACGAAAAAGAGGGTTTTCGGGTTGAAATCATATGCACCAACCCATGGTTCACGAACACTCATTAAAATATACCTTCTTGAAGCCGTGAGTCTCACAAAAACAGTGATATGGCTGAAAGTTTCTGCTGTGAAAAAGAAAAGTGAGATTTCATGGTAGAAAAGCGAATAAAACTCAAGAAATAGCTTTGTTCGGGTATAACGACGCTTACACTCTTGGTGTTTCATGTTTTTGGAATGATTAGAAGAGTATGAGGGCTTTTGGTTCACGAGATTGAGCTGAAACTCCTTGTTCTTGCAAGTTCTTGCAAGAATCTTGTGTAGAAACTCACCAAAACTCACTTTCTAGCTCGTTTTGCACTTGGGTGATGTTGAAATGATGTTGGTCTTCAAGAATCTTGACTAGAATGGAGGAGAATTGCAGAATTCTGAAGAGGAGAGGGAGATAATTCATGAAAGAGGAAGAGAGAGAGTGAATGTAGTGTGTGTTTTGCATGTATGGGGTGAAGAGAGGGAGGTGGAGTGTGTAAATGAGTTTGTGGAGTTCAAGGGAAGGTGGGGAGTGGTGGAGAAGGGGGGCGGCCAAGATTGGGTGTGGGTGGAGGTGTTTAATTTTTTTATTTTTTTAATATAATGTGTAGTATAATTGTTGGTAGTGTTGGAGATGGTAAATTCTAGTTTAACAAGTTTCTAAGTGTAAGATAATATATATATGTATGTGTGCCGAAAATATGTATGTATACACACATATTATTTGTATAATTACAACATTAATTTCTAGCATAGAGTTAATATTTTCTCGAATCACTTAATAATTTCTACACTAAGGCTAGACATAATAGAATCTTCTAAGGCAACTAAACATGAAATCAATTATCACGTAAGAAGAAAATAATATTAATAATAAGAATAAAAATAATGCCGGATCAAATTAATGTTTTAAAGTAGGACCAAGGAGTCGATTGTTACAAGAAGGGAGCAACCAGAGACTGATATGGCTGTCTCCAGTTACGATGAGGAGGAGGAGGAAGCTGTTTAGGAAACTATGAAGGGATGCAGCTATGGGGCATTCCAAAGGTGCAGGCCCACTACGTCTTATGGGAATGGGAGTGCGGCGGCTGCTCATCGTTGGGTGAGGGAGATGGAGGCAGTACTGGACATTAGCGAGTGTCGCGAGGATCAGAAGGTGAAGTTCGCTACCCACTCATTTGTGGATTCAGCCTTGTGCTGGTGGGACAATTTAGTCCAAGCTGAGGGTACCAGGGCAGTAGGGAGGATGAGGTGAAATGAACTGAAGAGGTTGGTAATTGAGGAGTTTTGCCCTCATAGGGAGCTTGACAAAGTTGAGAGAGAGTTCCTGCAGTTGGAGACGGGAATGATGACGCACCAGCAGTACACCAAGAAGTTCAAAGAGATGGCAAAGATAGTGCCATATCAGGTGACGCCTGTGTCACTAAAGATCAAGAGGTACATTCAAGGTCTGCCGACAGATATCCGCAGACATCTGATCGCTGCCCGGCCAGGTACGTTTAAGTCGGTGGTCGACCTAGCGGGGAGGCTGTATGATGAGCGAGAGGCGTTGGCGATAGTGGATGAAGAGAAGGAGCAGGGCTATGTTAAGAATGGGAATGGAAGGCGGGATAATGATGTTGGATTTATGGCTGGATGTAAGACGATGAGGGTCGATGATCATAAAATAAGAACAGGGAGGGAAAACGCATGCAAGAAGTATGGGAGAGGCCACGAGGGGGAGTGCAGGTGGGGATCAAACATCTGCTTCCAGTGTGGGAAAGAGAGCCACAGGGCAAGGGATTGTCACATGGCTAGATGTTACAAATATGGTGGGACTAGGCATATGAGTAGAGACTACAAGAAGTCGAGGACAGAGAGCTCCGGTTCAAGGAAAGGGGATGAAAAAGAGAGCAGAGGATGAAGGTCAGAGAATTCGCTATGACCAGGAGGAGGCTAGAGCGGACTCCGACATGATGTCAGGTACGTTTCTAGTAAATTAAATTGTGCATCTTTGCTTTGATCGTGGTGCTAGTAGTAGTTTCATTGCTGCTACCTTCGGTGATAAGTTGCACGTTAGGAGTAGGAAGATTTATGAGCCCTTCAATGTAGAAATTGCTATTGGTAAGTTCACTAGGTTACCTGATGCCCTAGAGGATTGCGTGATAGAATTAGGAAAGCACGTGTTTCCTGCTAGAGTGTTCAGGAAGAATCTAGGTGGATTGATGCGTGCCTTCGAAAGGATTGGCTAGCAGCCTATGAGATAAACATCGGGTGTCGTGAGAAGATGGCTTGATCAACCACGCCCAACAAGAGTTTGGTGCCGACCTACGACAATGGAGTAATGATGAAGGCCTTACCATGGAATGGGGATCATCCAATTCAGAAAGCAAGGAAAGCTAACACCGAGGTATATAGGGCCATTCCAAATTGTTGCTCTGGTAGGAGAAGTTGCCTATCGACTGGAGCTAACCCATGAGTTAAGTGGAATTCACTCGACGTTCCATGTATCTCATCAAAGAAAGTGCTTAGCCAAGGAGGACATGATTGTGCCACTAGAGAATATCGAGATGGATGAACGACTCAACCACGTGGAGCAACTAGTGGCCATCACTGGTAAAAGGGAGAGAAGGGTTGAAGAGAAGGGTTGAAGAGAAGGGTGGTTTCACGGGTGCGAGTACAGTGGATCCTAAGAAGGGGTCTGAGCCTACATGTAAGATCAAGGAAGAGATGAGACAGCATTACCACGACTGTTCGAGAAGCGACAGGTTTCGGGGATGAAACCTATATAAGGGGGTGGACTTGTAGCACCCGGAAATTTATTAAAAAGAAAAGTATAAAGAAAGAAAGGATAAATAACCCAAGTTGAGGGACTAAAGTTGTGCAAGATGCAAACTTTAGTATTATTGTGTTTAAAAAGGAGGGAATGGCTGCCCATGCCCCCACTTACTACCTGTTCTCAGTTGTGAAGAAGAAGAGAAGAAAACTTCACCGGTTTAAGAGACAGAAGAAGAAGAAGCTGCGAAATGTGAGTTTTCTTGAATATATGTTCGGTTTCAGCTGGATTTTCGGGTTTTAGGCCGAGATTTTGGGTGTTTAGTGCTCGTTTTCATCGGTTTTAGGTGTGAATTGCAGGTGGGTCTCGGGTTTGAAGTGCCCCACGTGAAGGCTGTTCAAGGTGAGTTTCTAGATCCCCTCTTTTTACTGGTTTTCAAAGTATTTGGGGCTATTGTCACTAAAATCACACCAATCAATCACAAATAGAACATAGGATCTACTTGTTAAACCGAATGCAACACGAACACGAAACCATACAAATGACTGTTGAAAATCGATACACTCCTTTCCAAACTAAAAAAGAACTCTCCATAACCATTATTGAACACTCTTGCCTCAAGACTCCACTTAAATCAATCAAAATGACAATTGTCGATTCACGAAATCCTTTATTGAGCTTAAACACAAGGATAAGAATTGTAAAGGACAAACTAACTACTCGTATTCACTCAATAAGAATTTAGAATCAATTACACTTACCGAATGAAACTAATGAAACGTTAAACAGGAAACGAAATGTGTGATTGATAAAAAAGACGTCAAATCAAGTTAACTCGTCCTAGTATGTAATATTTCCTTCTATTTCAATAAAAAAATGGAACTACGGATAGGTGCATTAAAGTTTTCAAGAAAGATTAACAAAATACATGGGAAAAGAAATAGGTACTAAAGATATTAAACAACAATAGTTCTCGCAGAGATAGTCATTTGCTTTCCATAATAACCTTCAATGCTATGGAGTTTCAATCCTCAAACATTGTCAACACACTCGACGCCTAATTTCATCAAATCCCATTATAATGAAGACTAAAATCACACTAATCAATCATAAATGGAACATAGGATCTACTATTTAAACCGAATGCAACAGGAACACGAAACCATAAAAATGATCGTTGAAAATCAATACATTCCTTCCCAAAACTAAACAAAACTCTCCATAACCATCTTTGAACACTCTTGCCTCAAGAATCCACTTAAATCAATCAAAATGACAATTGTCGATTCATGGAATCCTTTATTGAGCATAAACGTAACGATCTATCATTCTAGGGCGCATGGGAACTATTAGGGTGCATGAGCTTAACTTAAGTTTTCTATGTCAATATTTTAGGCGCATGATCCCTATTTGGGCGCATGACCAACAGTTACGCATTTTTTTTTCCAGACTTATTTTCGAACCCAATCTGCATTCTAACCTGTTCTTAACATATATCTATCATTCTAAGCATCAACAACACATATACAACCACAAAACACAAGCATACATACACAATACATACGGATACATATATAATAGTTGTACAACATTTTTAAACATGCATTTTCAGCCCCAAGATTTTTAAAACACATAAAAACCAAGGTCTAGAACTCACCTATGTAGCCAACAAGTAAAACTCCTCCAAACTTGAGTGCACAAGAGTTCAAACAATAAAAACACACCAAAATAAACAACCAAATACATAGAACACATAAAAATTGGTTTTAAGGATGAAAACCCAACAAAACCGAACCAAGAACACATAAAACACTCACCAATATGCGAATTTCATCCTCTTCTTCTTTAATAACCGAAAAAAAATCTTTTCTCTTTCTTCTTCTTGTTCCCGGTTGAAAAGCAGAAAGCAGATGTGAATGTATGGGTAGCTATACTCTTTTATATAATAAAATATTGAGTTTTGTACTCTTTTACACTTTGGCCCCCTCCACTTTGGCTCCTTTTCCTTTCATTCATGATACTTTTTTATTTTCCTTCTTATTGCTTTCTTCCGTTTAACTTGACAAAAATTTCGGGTGTTACAAGTCTACCCCCCTTAAAGAGGTTTCGTCCCTGAAACCTGTCACTCTTCGAACAACTGTGGGCAATGCTGTCTCATTTCTTCCTCAGTCTCCCACATAGACTCAGAACCCTTTCGGTGTTTCTACTGCACACGCACAAGTGGAACCACTTTATTCCGCAGTATCTTCTCCTTCTGGTCGATGATTGCCACTGGTTACTCTATATAATTAAGCCGTTCATCCACCTCGATGTCCTCCAGTGGTACAATCATATCTTCATTAGCTAGGCACTTTCGCAGATGAGATACATGAAATGTCGGGTGAATTCGACTTAACTCATCGGGTAGTTCCAATCGATAGGCCACCTCTCCTACTCATGCAATAATTCGGAATGGCCCTATGCATCTCGGGATCAGCTTACCCCTCTTTCTAAACCGAATGATCCCCTTCCAAGGTGAGACCTTCAACGTGACTCTATCATCCACGTTAAACTCAATCGGTCTACGCCTTTTGTCGGCATACGACTTTTGTCTATCCTTTCCCGCTTTCAAAAAGGCTTTGATCTTCTCTTATTTCTCAGTCGTAGCCTCAATCACTTCAATACTGCCTAGCTCTTTCTGCCCGATATCTCCCCAACAAACGGGCGTTCTACACCTTCTACCATATAGCATCTCATATGGTGGCATGCCAATGCTGGCATGATAACTGTTGTTGTATGAGAATTTCGCTAACGGTAGGTGATCATCCCAACTTCCTCCAAAGTCAATCACGCATGCTCGGAGCAAATCCTCGAGCGTCTGAATCGTCCTTTTAGACTGACCATCTGTCTGGGGATGGTAAGCCATGCTAATATGTAGCCTCATTCCCATCGCGTCATTGAATCTCTTCCAAAACTTCGATGTGAACCGGGTGTCACGGTCCGACACGATAGACACCGGCACACCATGACGAGCTACAATCTCTTTAATGAATAGACCGCCAACCTCTCGGATGAATATGTCTAATGGATCGGCAAGAAGTGGGCACTCTTTGTTAATCGATCAACTATCACCCATATGGCATCGTACCCCCTTACCGTACGGGGTAACTTCATGATGAAATCCATGGTGATATGCTCCCACTTCCACTCAGGTATATCCAGAGGTTGGATCTTCCCATAAGGCTTCTGATGTTCTGCCTTCACTTGCAAGAAAGTAATGCACTTATTCACATACTCCACTAAATCGTGCTTCATACCCGGCCACAAGTAATCCTTCTTCATATCTTGATACATCTTGGTAGCACTGGGATGAATGGAGTATCGAGTCTTATGAGCTTCATCCATAATTCGTCCCCGTAGGTCCCCAACAAGGGATCCACATCCACCTCATTTTGAAATTCTTTGACTTGGGTCATCATGTCAGAGGTCATCACCAGTTGATAAGCTTTCACCCGGATCGGCTCAGGTCTCTCCTTTCGACTGAAGGCATTGGCCACTACATTGGCTTTGCCCGGGTGGTAATGGATCTCATAATCATAATCTTCGATCAATTCCAGCCACCTCCTCTGCCTCATGTTAAGGTCCTTCTGCTCAAAGAAATACTTTAGGCTTTTGCGGTCCGTGAAGATTGTGCACTTCGTCTCGTACAAGTAATGTCTCCAAATCTTCAACGCAAAGACCACAGCTGCTAGCTCCAAGTCATGAGTGGGATAATTGGCCTCATGGTTTTCAATTGTCAGGACGCGTAGGCTATTACCCTTCCACGTTGCATCAACACGCAGCCCAGTCCCGAATAAGAGGCATCCGAATATACCACTAAATCTTCACTCCCTTCGGGTAATGTCAAGATAGGAGCTTGAGTTAATCTTGCCTTTAACTCCTCAAAAGCATCCTCCTGTTCTCGACCCCACACACACATCATATCTTTGCGAGTCAATTTAGTCAAAGGTGAGGCTATTTTGGAAAAGTCTTGGATAAATCTTCTGTAGTAGCCCGCCAAACCCAAGAAACTATGAATCTTGGATGCCGTCTTTGGAGACTTCCATTGCATCAATGCCTTAACCTTCGCCAGGTCCACCATAATTCCTTTAGAATTCACCACGTGACCAAAAAATTGGACTTCACGCAACTAAAAAGCACACTTAGAAAATTTAGCATACAACTTCTCTCTTCTAAGTGTCTCCAATACTTCGCGTATATGGCCGGCATGTTCTTTCTCATTTTTGAATAAATCAGGATATCATCAATAAGCGCAATCACTTATTTATCTCACATTGGCCGACACACTCGGTTCATCAAATCCATAAAGGCAGCTCGCGTGTTAGTTAGACCGAAGGACATAACGAGAAACTCGTAGTGTCCATAATGCGTGCAAAAAGCTGTGTTAGGAATATCTTGCTCCTTCACCTTTAATTGATGGTAGCCAGATCAGAGATCTATCCTTGAGAACTAACTGGCACCTTGGAGCTGATCGAACAAGTCATCAATCCTCGGTAGAGGATATCGGTTCTTCACCGTTAGCTTGTTCAACTCTCGGTAGTCTATACACATCCTTATACTACTATCCTTATTCTTTACAAAAAAGACCGGAGCACGCCAGGTAGAGATGCTCAATCGGATGAATCCCTTATCCATCAACTCCTGCAGTTGAACCATCAGTTCCTTCATCTCAGTCAGAGCTAAGCGGTATGGTGCCTTGGCAACGGGTTGAGTACCGGGTATCAAATCAATCTGAAACTCGATCTCATGGTCCGGTGGCACACCTGGTAAATCTTCCGGGAACACGTTCGGAAAGTCACACACAACTGGTACATTTGACAATTGTGGTACTGATGCGTCCATATCCTTCACGTAAGCCAGGTTGGCACTACATCCGCGTTTCATGCACTTCTCTGCCACCGCCATCGAGATCACCTTAGGGACCGTTGTCACTCGATCACCGTAAACCGTTATCGAACTTCCATTGGGCGCAATTAATCGAATCATCTTCTTGTGACACAATGTTTGCCTCATAGGCTGCTAACCAATCCATCCCTAGAACTACGTCAAATCTGCCTAGGGGCATCATAAATAGTTTAGCAGAGAACCTATGGCCTTCTAGTTCTATGTCATAATATTCTATCATATCAGAAATTCTGGTAGACTTACCAATAGCAGTTTCTACTTCGAAGGGCTCATCAATACTCCTACTACTAATAGGCAACTTAGCACAGAAAGCAGCATAAATGAACCTCCTACTAGCACCAGAATCAAATAATACAGAGGCATAAGTGTGGTTTACTAGAAACATACCTGACACGACATCAGCGTCCACTCTGGCCTCCTCCCAGGTCATCGTGAAGGCTCTAGCACTTGCCCTCTTTCCTCCATCCTCCGTCCGCGTCTTCACTCCAGAACTCTCGGCCCTCGGCTTCTTGCAATCCCTGCTTAAATTGCCCTCTTCACCACAATTATAGCACTTCATCACCCCACAATCCTTCGCCACGTGACCGAGCCTCCCACACTTGAAGCAGACTCTCGATCCCCATTTACACTCACCAGTGTGCTCCTTCCCACATTTGTCACACTACTTCATTCTCGTGCTTGATGACCCCGCCCTTCGGTCATCCATTCTCATCCTTTTGTTGTTTGTAGTGAAACCACCACGCCCAAACCGTTTCCCTTTCCAGTTCTTATCACCACCACCCGTCTTGCTCACCTCAACCACAGCCACTTCCCTCTCATTATAGAGTCTTCCTGCCAGATCTACTGCCGACCTAAAGGAACTTGGTCGGGCAGTAATCAGGTGTCTGCGAATATCCACTGGCATTCCTTGGATATACCTCTTGATCTTTCGTGATGCTGCGTCACCTGATCCGGCACCAGTCTCGCCATTTCATTGAACTTGGTGGTGTATTGCTAGTGGGTCATGGTTCCCGCCTCAAGCTGTAGGAACTCTCTTTCTATCTTGTCGAGCTCTTGATGAGGATAGAACTCCTCGATCACCATTTTCTTCAACTCTCCCCACCTCATCCTCCCGATGGCCTTGCTACCCTCGGCTTGGACAATATTGTCCCACCAACACAGAGCTGAGTCAACGAACGAGTGAGTGGCGAACTTCACCTTCTGGTCCTCCCTGCACTCACTAATCTCTAACACCGCCTCCATCTCTCTTACCCAGCGGTGAGCAGCGACAGCATTTCCGTAGCCATCGAAAGTTGGGGGTTTGCATCGTTGGAATGCCCCGTAGCTGCACCCCTTCATGGTTTCCCGCACTTCCACCTCTTTCTCATCACTGGAGGCCGCCATCCCAGCATTCAGTTCCTCCTCTTCATCACGACCCCTCTCGTTCCCCTTTCTCCCAGCCGCAGTCCTTCTCTCTTCCTCCTTCTCCTTTCTCTCATCTTCCCTCACAGCCCGGATGACTTCAGTCACTACAGATGGTAGAATCGTCTGCATGACCTGATGCACCTCCTCAACCACTGCCTCCTTCACCGAGGCCCTTAGATTAGCAATCTCATTAACGCCCTTCGGATGATGAAGCCTAGGCTCAGCAGGAGCCGACTCTGCAGTCCTTGTCTTGTGCCTTGTGGCACTTGGCCCAGCACCACGACCACCTCTTAGTCATCCTCTAGAAGCTTTCGACGATCTACCACCAGCCATCCTCTAATAACTATAAGATTCAAACACTAACACAGTCATTCAAGGTAATAGCTCAGTTTATGTTAAGTATAGTAAGTCCCTAATTACAGTGGACAGTTGTGATTAGCCACTTACTTTACTCTTCATTCCCCTAGCATTTCCTATCCTGACTACATAAGTATTCAAATCTACTAAAAGCACATAAATCAGATAGCACACACACATAATACCGGTTGACATTAAAGAAAACATATACCTGATGGCACGTAGCTACTCGGGCTGGCATCCCTCCATTCGGTCTCATTCTCAGTTTAAGTTTAGGTTTTTGAAAATATTTACCCATTTCTCTTAAACTTTGGCTCTGATACCAATTTGTAAGGCCCCGTTCCCAGAGACCTCACAGTTGGTTAATCATAGCATTATACATATAAAGCATTATACATTTCTTAAGAGTAAGCAGCGGATTAAGTTAACAAAAACCATTCATTTCATTAATAATTACTGTTGCTAAACAATACATCATTGTTTCTTAAGTTACAAAAGACCTTTTAATTGCATTACAAAACAACAATGTCATTAAGATTGAATGGATGCTAGTCTTGCCCCGACGAGTAGCTTTGCTCGCGTGCCATCCTCAGCAATAATTACCTGTCAACTGAAAATGCATAAAAAGCAGAGTTGCTGAGTGAGTTCTAGTTTTAAAACATTAAAATACCTTGTGTATATATATGAAAATATCTTTTCTTTGAATTACTTCCTTTTTATAAAATTCATTACTTTCGTACATGTTCACACGTCATACGTACAACAAGATAATATTCATTATTATCTTTCATCATTCTTCACTTCCATTTTGTTATTATCTTTCGCTTTCTACCAGACCAATGTGCAATACCCTAAACATTATGCATGAAGCCGGTACTGGGTCGGAGTCTATAAATAGACCCCTAACATTGTGCATGAAGCCTGACCCAGTACTAGGGCATGCCACAAGGGTCCCGTCAATCTCAAAGACCCAGTGTGCATCCTTCGGGTTAGCTAAACCACACACAGTTGAGCTAATGACAACATGGTCGTGCACCTCTATTCAGTTGCTTGCAAGACTTTCATTCATTCATTATGTTCCACTTTCATTATCATTAATCTTCCACTATTTACGATAATACTTTACGTATACGAGCATAAGCACACCACGTAAAGCCACGCAATAAATACATAATATGGAACACAAGAACAGGCCATAAACAAGCATAATATAAATAAACATAACCACCAAAACATCCCAGGGTTAAGTCTTAAAATTTCTAATTCCCAAAATTTCAGAAAATTTCTAAGTGTTCTAGGCGCATGAGCACTATGTAGGCGCATGAGCACTATGCGGGCGCACCAACACTTAGGTGCATGAGAAACTTAGGCGCATGAACACTATGCGGGCGCACCAACACTTAGGCGCATGAGAAACTTAGGCGCATGAACACTATGCGGGCGCACCAACACTTAGGCGCATGAGGAATTCTAGGAACATGAAGACTATTTGGCCGCATGAACTACACTTAGTCATTCGATTAGTAGGCGTATGAGAAACTGTTTGGGCGCATGGGAACTATTGGGGCGCATGGGAACTATTGGGGCGCATGAGCTTCACTTAAGTTTTCTAAGTCAATATTTCAGGCGCATGATCCCTATTTGGGCGCATGACCAACATTTATGCATTTTTTTAAAACTTATTTTCAAACCCAATCTGCATTCTAACCTGTTCTTAACATATATCTACCATTCTAAGCATCAACAACACATATACAACCACAAAACACAAGCATACATACACAATACATACGGATACATATATAACAGTTGTACAACATTTTTAAACATGCATTTTAAGCCCCAAGGCATTTAAAACACATAAAAACCATGGTCTAGAACTCACCTATGCAGCCAACAAGTAAAACTCTTCCAAACTTGAGTGCACAAGAGTTCAAACACCTAAAAACACACCAAAATAAACAACCAAACACATAGAACACATAAAAATCATTTTTAGGACAAAAACCCAACAAAACCGAACCAAAAACACATAAAACACTCACCAATATGCGAATTTCAGCCTCTTCTTCTTAAATAACCGAGAGAAAATCTTTTCTCTTTCTTCTTCTTGTTCCCGGTCAAAAAGCAGAAAGTAGATGTGAATGTATGGGCGGCCATACTCTTTTATATAATAAAATATTGAGTTTTGTACTCTTTTACACTTTGGCCCCTCCACTTTGCTCCTTTTCCTTTCTTTCAAGATACTTTTTATTTTCCTTCTTATTGCTTTATTCTCTTTAATTTGACAAAAATTTCAGATGTTACAAAGTGTTCATGCGCCCAAGCAGTATTCATGCGCCTGCATAGGGATCAAGCGCCCGCATAGTGCCCATGCGCCCAGAGTTGCCCATTCGCCTAAGTGTTGGCCATGCGCCCCAGCAGTGCCCATGCACCCAGAGTTGCCCATGCACCTAAGTGTTCATGCGCCCAAGAAGTATTCATGCGCCTGCATATTGATCAAGCGCCCGCATAGTGCTCATGCGCCTAGACTGTTCATCCGCATTTGGTGCTCATGCGCCTAGGCTCTTCTTCCGCATTTTGATGCTCTTGCGCCTAAGATGAATATCTGCATTTCTTTGTAGACTTAGGAATTTCTGGGTTTTGTGAGGTAGGTGGTTGTGCTAAGTTCTGATGTGTTGTGACGGTTATGCCTGATGTGCTGTGCATGTTTGTGTGTTGGTGATGTTTATGATATGTATGATGTGACATTACCTATTATGTATGAGTACATACGTATAGTATTATGTAACGAAAGCAAAAGATAATGAATGATGAGAATGGAAGTAACGGATGATGAGATCCTTGTCACGTACCCTGGTACTGTGTCAGCCTTCGGGCACGAGTCGGGGGTGTGTTTATAGGCCCCGACACAGTATCAGCTTTCGAGCACGAGTCGGGAGTATTGCATGAGACAGGATGGCATTTGAAAGAGATGAGACCTTGTTGCTCGCCCCGGTATTGTGTCAGCTTTCGAGCACGAGTCAGGGGTTTGTTTACAGGCCCCGGCACAGTAGCAGCTTTCGAGCATGAGTCGGGGGTGTTGCATAGGAAATGAGTTCCTTGTCGCATACCCCAGTACTGTGTCAGCCTTTAGGCACAAGTCGGGGGTTTGTTTACAGGCCCCGACATAGTATCAGCTTTCGAGCACGAGTCGGGGATATTGCATGAGATAGGATTTGGATGATGGTAAAAGAGGTAATGAATAATAATAATGATGAACGATGATGAAGATAATAATAATTATTATCAATGTGTACGTATGATGTGTGATCGCGAACGAATGTAAAGGTTATGTTTTAATGAAAGTAAAGTATTTTATTTATAAAACTAGAACTCACACAGCGTCGCTGACTTTTTGTATGCGTAATAGTTGGCTGGTATTTTGTTGATGCTGAGGAGGTGCAGACATGGATGCATAAGCTACTGGGAGCTTTTTGAGAATGGCATTCATATTTTGATATGATGTTGTACTTTGAAATTTACATGAATGATATAATGAAATGATATGTTTTAACTTATAAATAAGAAGCTTTTAAATTCTTCTACGATAATGATGTATCTTTTAAATGTTTTTATGCAATGATTGACCAACTGTGGGGATCTGGAAAAGGGGCCTTACAAGTTGGTATCAGAGCCAAAGTTTAAGAGAATTTGGTAAAATATTTTCAAAGAACCTAAACTTAAACTGAGAATGGGACCAAAGGAAAGGGATGCCAGTACTAGTAGCTACATGCCTACAGGTAAAGGTTTTACGTAAATGTTGTATGTAAGTTTATGAAAAGGGGGATTATGTGTGCGTGTTATGTGGTTTAAGTGCTTTTGTGTAAATTTAGATACTAATGAAGTCAGGATTGTTAGACCCTGAAATGATCATACTTGCCAACTCAAGAAGTGGTTGGAGGTTTTTCTGGTTGGAGCATATTATTTACAAAATAACACAGAAGACATCACCAACACAAGAAAATAGAAGACAAGAAAAGATCAAGTATAGAGCACCCGTATTTGTTAATGCGGATGACTTGTGAACAAATGCGGACAAGTGTTTGTTCACCCGCATTAACAAATGTGGATCAAGACAACTAATGCTGAACAGACGTGTTCATCCGTATTAGTCTATGCAGATGAATTGAAGAAATGCTGACAAGACTTGTTCACCCACATTAGTCCATGCGGATGAACAACAGTAAATGCTAATGAAGACTTGTTCACCCGCATGAACTAATGCGGGTGAGCAAACACAAATGCTGATGAAGACTTGTTCGCCCGCATGAACTAATGCGGGTGAGCAAACACAAATGCTGATGAAGACTTGTTCACCCTCATGAAGTAATGCGGATGAACAACTTACACATTTATTTTGTACTTAGACTAGATTCACTTGTATAGATCAGGGTTAGTTTAGTATATTGTGCAGGCAATGTATTCGCCTATAAATAGGGTCACATACCCTAACTTAAGGATGTTGTTAACTTCAGCAGTAATATTGACAATATTATACAACATTTACTACGGTTCTTGATTCTCTTATATTCAAGCATTTACTACAGCAATTAATGTTCTTTGATATCGTAATTTCGCTGCTATATTATTAACTCAGTCCGCATATTCGATCCCAGGTTGAGTCAAATCAACCGAGAATATCATTCTCAAACCCAGTCAAGGATAGGAAATGCTTGGGGGATGAAGAGTAAAGTAAGTGGCTAATCATAACTGGCCACTGTAATTAGGGACTTACTATACTTGACATAATCTAGGATATTACCTTGAATGACTGTGTTGGTGTTTGAATCTTATAGTGTTTTGTGATGGCTGGTGGTAGATCTTCTGAGGCTTCGCAAGGTGGAGGTCGAGGTGGACGTGGTATTAGACCACGTGTCACGAGGAGTAGAGTTAAGATTGCTGAGATGGCTCCTGAAGAGTCAGAGCTTCGTCACAAGGATGGTGAGGATGAAACTGCTAATCCTAAGGCCTCAATGTGGGAAGCAATAACAGAGGAAGTTCATCAGGTCATGCAGACCATTTCACCGACTGTAGTGACCGAGGTTATTAAAGCTGTGAAGGAGGATGAGAAGAAGGAGACTGAGAAGAGGAAGACCGCTAGACGAGGAGGCGAGGAAGGAGGTTAAAGGGGAAGTGTCACAACCCGAGCCCAAGGAGGGTGGGACGTCGCAGACTAGCAAAATACATGGCAGCGGAAACTAACCACTCAAGAGCACACAAGGAGAGATATCACATGGCATTACATTAAAACAACATATCCGGGCTATGAATGTCTTGCCCAAACATCAAATCCACATCCAATGTAAATTATCCAAATTTATTACACAACAAAACTGAATGTCTAATAAATTTTTAAAATCGAGTATTGCCATTGGTAGTCACAGTACTAAGCCATCCATAAAGTTTCCATTAAAATCCAAGATTCATCAAGGGTTACCTGAAACATGCTCAAAAGAATTGGTGTTAACTAAAAAGTTGGTGAGTTCAAGTGCATAAAGTTCAAAAACAAAATGACTCTTTAGAATCCATAAGTTAATTTTAAAAAGAAAACATAAGTGTCACTATTGTGGGGTCATAATCAACCTTGCACTCAGCCCCGGCTAGCCTCTTCTAAACTTGTGTTGTACCGGTTATCCCATAGGGGAAACTGAGCCGCAAAGAGTGTACCATACCTGCTGAGTGGTACACCATAGTATCTTATAAAACCTGTCACATGACACAAACGACCCCGTAGTATCTCAGTGGGGTACCCTTCCTATTATGTCGGAAGGCACTGCACGTGGGGGATTCCCCAAGTAGATCTACCCTCACAAGAATTAATGATTGTGATACAGGAGGTGCAGGTTATAACATTAGCCACAACATATAATAGGATCACATAATGGTACACAAATAAATTTAGTTCAAACATAGCATGCTTCATCCCAAAAATAGTAGTAAAATGGGAACACTAAACTCACCTTAAATAACTCAACAGTTCTTCAGTCACATAAAAGATTCAAGTCCTAGCACCCTATGATCAAGATAAAAGTAGTGAGCTAATGTCCTTAGACTATTGGAAGTGTAACTAAATGTATTTTAGGGTCATAAGTTCACGTGGTTTCGTTTCTTAGAAGTTTGCATCAAAAAGTTTCCTTTTTAGGAAAGTTAGGGTTTAGATATATGGATGACAAGTTATATGACTCTTATAAGTTTGTTTATATTATAATAAGTTTAATAAGAGTTTTCTAGTCATAATATTACTGAAATTTAGTTATATTTATGGAATTTACACTTTGGTCCCTCAAGTTTCAAGATTTACAATTTTGACCCAAAAGTTTGCTTTCTTTCATTACTTGACCCAATATGGCCCTTATTAGTTCCTAGAGATTTTTATATTACTTTTAGGCCTGTTTTAACTTAATATTTCCAGATTTTAACTTGAGAGGTTTAAAACACAAAATTCAAGTTACCGGTTACGGTAAAACCGATAATTTAAGCATCTTGTTTTGGATCTCTAAATTTCAACCTATAACCTCAAGTATAAAGCTTTGAGGCCTTCTAATCAAGATTATAATCTGTTTTAAAATTATATTTGGGGCCATTCGATCAAAAAGTTTCATTTTTAAACTAACCCGTTAAGACCCGTTTTTACCAGAAACCGAACATTCT
Source organism: Flaveria sonorensis (assembly GCA_025506505.1). Taxonomy (NCBI): domain Eukaryota; kingdom Viridiplantae; phylum Streptophyta; class Magnoliopsida; order Asterales; family Asteraceae; genus Flaveria; species Flaveria sonorensis. The sequence goes on from CM046428.1 coordinate 29,385,012, forward strand.
AATCCATTTTCTTTCAACTTTCCACCAACCTATGACTTTGAGGTCTTCTAACCTACTGAAATATCATGTATTTTTAGGTCTTAGGCTTGTTACACCATTTTTAATATTTTATCCAAAAATCTCTCTGTTTACGCTTATTTTTATTAAATAAATTGATAGAAATTACATATTAACCCACAAATTCACCAAATTCAGTTTTTAATACTAATATACTTATTTTAGGGCCTGGATATTTTAAAAGTTGCAATTTATTAAGTTTTAGCCATTTTTAGAATATCACCACCATTTCGGGTCACTAAAATACACCCATTTAGTCCATAATACCACTCCAATATACCCATTCAACAACTATACCGAATTTTATAAGATTATTATCACCAAACTCCTGGAACAAACATAAACTCTCGGATTTGAGCATAACAAGCACCATAGTTGCCGTTTAGAGGGTGTTTAACATTGTTTGCACATGTGTAATCATCATAGTTTGAGCATAAACATTACCAAACCTTTTTGTAACTTTTAATCCAGATTATAATGATGTTAAAAAACTGTTTTGGAGCAGGTTTTAACATTGGTTGAAGGGTCTTTCAAAACAAGTGGGTTATTGGTGCTAAAACACACGAAAAAGAGGGTTTTCGGGTTGAAATCATATGCACCAACCCATGGTTCACGAACACTCATTAAAATATACCTTCTTGAAGCCGTGAGTATCACAAAAACAGTGATATGGCTGAAAGTTTCTGCTGTGAAAAAGAAAAGTGAGATTTCATGATAGAAAAGCGAATAAAACTCAAGAAATAGCTTTGTTCGGGTATAACGACGCTTACACTCCTGGTGTTTCATGTTTTTGGAATGATTAGAAGAGTATGAGGGCTTTTGGTTCACGAGATTGAGCTGAAACTCCTTGTTCTTGCAAGTTCTTGCAAGAATCTTGTGTAGAAACTCACCAAAACTCACTTTCTAGCTCGTTTTGCACTTGGGTGATGTTGAAATGATGTTGGTCTTCAAGAATCTTGACTAGAATGGAGGAGAATTGCAGAATTCTGAAGAGGAGAGGGAGATAATTCATGAAAGAGGAAGAGAGAGAGTGAATGTAGTGTGTGTTTTGCATGTATGGGGCGAAGAGAGGGAGGTGGAGTGTGTAAATGAGTTTGTGGAGTTCAAGGGAAGGTGGGGAGTGGTGGAGAAGGGGGGCGGCCAAGATTGGGTGTGGGTGGAGGTGTTTAATTTTTTATTTTTTAATATAATGTGTAGTATAATTGTTGGTAGTGTTGGAGATGGTAAATTCTAGTTTAACAAGTTTCTAAGTGTAAGATAATATATATATGTATGTGTGCCGAAAATATGTATGTATACACACATATTATTTGTATAATTACAACATTAATTTCTAGCATAGAGTTAATATTTTCTCGAATCACTTAATAATTTCTACACTAAGGCTAGACATAATAGAATCTTCTAAGGCAACTAAACATGAAATCAATTATCACGTAAGAAGAAAATAATATTAATAATAAGAATAAAAATAATGCCGGATCAAATTAATGTTTTAAAGTAGGACCAAGGAGTCGATTGTTACAAGAAGGGAGCAACCAGAGACTGATATGGCTGTCTCCAGTTACGATGAGGAGGAGGAGGAAGCTGTTTAGGAAACTATGAAGGGATGCAGCTATGGGGCATTCCAAAGGTGCAGGCCCACTACGTCTTATGGGAATGGGAGTGCGGCGGCTGCTCATCATTGGGTGAGGGAGATGGAGGCAGTACTGGACATTAGCGAGTGTCGCGAGGATCAGAAGGTGAAGTTCGCTACCCACTCATTTGTGGATTCAGCCTTGTGCTGGTGGGACAATTTAGTCCAAGCTGAGGGTACCAGGGCAGTAGGGAGGATGAGGTGAAACGAACTGAAGAGGTTGGTAATTGAGGAGTTTTGCCCTCATAGGGAGCTTGACAAAGTTGAGAGAGAGTTCCTGCAGTTGGAGACGGGAATGATGACGCACCAGCAGTACACCAAGAAGTTCAAAGAGATGGCAAAGATAGTGCCATATCAGGTGACGCCTGTGTCATGAAAGATCAAGAGGTACATTCAAGGTCTGCCGGCAGATATCCGCAGACATCTGATCGCTGCCCGGCCAGGTACGTTTAAGTTGGTGGTCGACCTAGCGGGGAGGCTGTATGATGAGCGAGAGGCGTTGGCGAAAGTGGATGAAGAGAAGGAGCAGGGCTATGTTAAGAATGGGAATGGAAGGCGGGATAATGATGTTGGATTTATGGCTGGATGTAAGACGATGAGGGTCGATGATCATAAAATAAGAACAGGGAGGGAAAAAGCATGCAAGAAGTATGGGAGAGGCCACGAGGGGGAGTGCAGGTGGGGATCAAACATCTGCTTCCAGTGTGGGAAAGAGAGCCACAGGGCAAGGGATTGTCACATGGCTAGATGTTACAAATATGGTGGGACTAGGCATATGAGTAGAGACTACAAGAAGTCGAGGACAGAGAGCTCCGGTTCAAGGAAAGGGGATGAAAAAGAGAGCAGAGGATGAAGGTCAGAGAATTCGCTATGACCAGGAGGAGGCTAGAGCGGACTCCGACATGATGTCAGGTACGTTTCTAGTAAATTAAATTGTGCATCTGTGCTTTGATCGTGGTGCTAGTAGTAGTTTCATTGCTGCTACCTTCGGTGATAAGTTGCACGTTAGGAGTAGGAAGATTTATGAGCCCTTCAATGTAGAAATTGCTATTGGTAAGTTCACTAGGTTACCTGATGCCCTAGAGGATTGCGTGATAGAATTAGGAAAGCACGTGTTTCCTGCTAGAGTGTTCAGGAAGAATCTAGGTGGATTGATAAGTGCCTTCGGAAGGATTGGCTAGCAGCCTATGAGATAAACATCGGGTGTCGTGAGAAGATGGCTTGATCAACCACGCCCAACAAGAGTTTGGTGCCGACCTACGACGATGGAGTAATGATGAAGGCCTTACCATGGAATGGGGATCATCCAATTCAGAAAGCAAGGAAAGCTAACATCGAGGTATATAGGGCCATTCCAAATTGTTGCTCTGGTAGGAGAAGTTGCCTATCGACTGGAGCTACCCCATGAGTTAAGTGGAATTCACTCGACGTTCCATGTATCTCATCAAAGAAAGTGCTTAGCCAAGGAGGACATGATTGTGCCACTAGAGAATATCGAGATGGATGAACGACTCAACCACGTGGAGCAACTAGTGGCCATCACTGGTAAAAGGGAGAGAAGGGTTGAAGAGAAGGGTGGTTTCACGGGTGCGAGTACAGTGGATCCTAAGAAGGGGTCTGAGCCTACATGTAAGATCAAGGAAGAGATGAGACAGCATTACCACGACTGTTCGAGAAGCGACAGGTTTCGGGGATGAAACCTATATAAGGGGGTGGACTTGTAACACCCGGAAATTTATTAAAAAGAAAAGTATAAAGAAAGAAAGGATAAATAACCCAAGTTGAGGGACTAAAGTTGTGCAAGATGCAAAATTTAGTATTATTGTGTTTAAAAAGGAGGGAATGGCTGCCCATGCCCCCACTTACTACCTGTTCTCAGTTGTGAAGAAGAAGAGAAGAAAACTTCACCGGTTTAAGAGACAGAAGAAGAAGAAGCTGCGAAATGTGAGTTTTCTTGAATATATGTTCGGTTTCAGCTGGATTTTCGGGTTTTAGGCCGAGATATTGGGTCTTTAGTGCTCGTTTTCATCGGTTTTAGGTGTGAATTGCAGGTGGGTCTCGGGTTTGAAGTGCCCCACGTGAAGGCTGTTCAAGGTGAGTTTCTAGATCCCCTCTTTTTACTGGTTTTCAAAGTATTTGGGGCTATTGTCACACCCCGGGCCCAAAGAGGGTGGGACGTCGCAGACTAGCACAATACATGGCAGCGGAAACTAACCACTCAAGAGCACACAAGGAGAGAAATTACATGGCATTACACTTAAATAGCATACCCGGGCTATGAAAGTCTTGCCCAAACGTAAAATCAACACCCATTACAAATTATCCAAATATAACACAATAATTCGAATGTCTAATAATGTTTTAAAAATCCAGTAATGCCATTGGTAGTCACGGTGCTAAGCCATCCATAAAGGGTTTCCATTAAAATCCAAGCTTCCATCATGGGTTACCTAAAACATGCTCAAAAAGATTTTTGTGTCAACTATAAAGTTGGTGAGTTCAAGTGCTTAAAGTTTAAAAACGAAAGGGCTCTTTAGAATCCATAAGTTAATTTTAAAAACATAAGTATCACTATTGTGGGGTCACAATCAACCCTGCACTCAGCCACGACTAGCCTCTTCTAAACTTGTGTTATGCCGGTTATCCCACAGGGGAGACTAAGCGTCAAAAGTGTACCATACCTGCTGAGTGGTACACCATAGTGTCTTATAAAACTTGTTACATGACACAAACTACCCCGCAGGATCTCAGTGTGGTACCCTTGCTATTATGTCATTGGGTTATGACGGAAGGCACTGTGCGTGGGGGATTCCCCAAGTAGATCTACCCGTATAAAACAAACGGTTCACACACGAATTAATGATTGTGATACAAGTAAGTGCAGGTTCTAACATTAGCCACAACATATAATAGGATCACATAATGGTAGACAAATAAATTTAGTTCGAACATAGCATGCTTTATCCCAAAATAGAAGTAACAATGGAACACTAAACTCACCTTAGGTAACTCAATAGTTCTTCAGTTACAGAAAGATTCAAGTCCTAGCACCCTATGATCAATATAAAAGTAGTAAGATAATGTCCTTATACTATTGGAAGTGTAACTAAATGTATTTTATGGTCATAAGCTCATGTAGCTTCGTTTCTTAGGAGTTTGTGTCAAAAAGTTTCTTTTTTAGGAAAGTTAGGGTTTTTGATATATGGATGACAAGTTATATGATTCTTATAAGTTTTTTTATATTATAATAAGTTTAATAAGAGTTTTCTAGTCATAAGATTACTGAAATATAGTTATATTCACGAAATTTACACTTTGGTCCCTCAAGTTTCAAAATTTACAATTTTGACTCAAAAGTTTGCTTTCTTTCATTTCTTGACCCAATATGGCCCTTGTTAGTTCCTAGGGGTTTTTATATCACTTTTAGGCCTGTTTTAAACTTAATATTTCCAGATTTTAGCCTGAGAAGTTTAAAACACAAAATTCAAGTTACCGGTTACGGTGAAACCGTTAATTTAAGCATCTTGTTTAGATCTTTTAATTTCAACCTATAACACTCAAGTATAACTTTTAAGGAATTCTAAAAAAGGTTATAATCTGATTAAAATGAAGTTTTTGGGTTATTTGAGTGGGAACTTCGTTTTTAAACTAACCCGTTAAAACTCGTTTTTACCCGAAACCGAACACTCTAATCCACTTTCTTTCAACTTTCCACCAAAATTTCACTTTGAGGTCTTATATCTTACTGAAATAATATGTATTTATAGGTCTTAGGCTTGTTACACTATTTTTAGAAATTTATCAAAAAATCTCTCGGTTTAGGCTTATTTTTGTTAAATAAATTCATAAAATCACGTATTAACCCAAAAATTCACCAAATTCAGTTTTTAACACTAAAATACTTATTTTAGGGCCTGGAATTTATAGAAGTTGCAAATCTTTTAAGTTTGACCATTTTTGAGAATTTTACCACCTTTCCGGGTCAATAAATAGGGTCTTTGAGTCCATTTTACCAAGCCTCTTTACCTTTTCAACCAATACTATGAATTTAGCAAGATTAATATCATAAAACTACTGGAACAGAGCAATATCTTACAGATTTCACATACATAGCACCATTGTTGCCTTCTAGAGGGTGTTTTACATCATTTGCACATGTGTAATCATCATGGTTTAAGTTCGAACATCATTAAACCTTTCTGTAACATTTAGAACAGATTATTATAATGTTCATAAGATGTTTTTAAGAAATTTTTAACATAGAATGAGGGGTTGTTCAAGTCAAGTAGTCAAATGTGTGCTAAAATACATGAAAAATGAGGGTTTTCAGGTTCAAATCATGTGCACCAACTCATGATTTGCGGTCATTTAGAAGAATGTACCTTTTGTGAAGTTGTGAGTCTCACAAAAACAGTGATATGGTCACAAGATTCTATTTTAGGAACAAGAAAAGTGAGACTTAAGGTTGAAAAGTGGGGAAAATCACAAGAATGGTTTTATTCGGGAGAGTTGAACCTTACACTTTAAGGATGGGGCATTTTTAGGTTGACTCCAAGAGTTTGTAGGCTGCTGGTTCGCGAGTTAGAGCTGAAACTTCGTGTTCTAGCGAGAATCTTGTGTGGTGGAACACATTGCCTCCTACTCTAGCCGGTTTCACTCCCGGTCGATGTTGTGCTTGAAGAAGGCTTCGAACACTTGATCAAGATGGTGAAGAAGTCATAGAAAGCAGGAGAGGTAGAGAGAGTTTTCAAGAAAGAGAGAGAGTAAGATAGAGTGGAGTGCACAGTTATGAAAAGATAGAAAGAAAATATGGGAAGGGTGGAGTGTGTAAGCGGGTTTGGGGAACTCGAGGGGAAGTGTGGTTGGTGAGTGGGGGCGGCCAAATGCATTGGCTGACAATCCCATGCATTGGGTGATATTGGTGGTGCTAAGACCGGTCAAATAGTCTTCTAGAAAGTTTTTGAAAATAAAATTTTAAAATGTTAAGTGTTAGACTTCAGAAGATAGAAAATTTTCGGGCCGCACAGTGCCAATGCGCCTGAACAGTGCTAATGCGCCCACAGCCAATGCGCCCGCATAATGCTCATGCGCCTGAACAGTGTTAATGCGCCCACTGCCAATGCGCCTGAACAGTGTTAATGCGCCTATACAGTGGTCAAGCGCCTAAGAAAAAAAACAAAATGTGGAAGAATAGGATTTATATATTATGTAATATTATCAGGGTTGTTTAGCCAATTAGCATTTTCTAGCCTTGGGAATTAGTTTCTAGACTAAGGCAAGTCCTAATGGAATCATCTAAGGAAATTAAGCACACAAACAATTAATCACAGAAGAAAGAAGATACATAAATATAATAGAATAATGAAAATGAAACAATGCCAACTTAAATTTAAGTTTTTGAAGTCAGACCTAGGAGTCAGTTTTTACATTCTCCCACCGTTTGGGAAATTTCATCCCGAAATTTTAGTTTCAATTATTTTTTGAATGAGTGGGTTTAAAGAGTTGTGGATACTCCTTTCTCATCACATCTTCTCTTTCCCACGTGAATTCGGGTCCTCGCATAGAGTTCCATCTCACTTTTACTTTGGGTATACGACTTTGTCTAAGTTTCTGGACAAGTCGGTCGGTAATCTCTATGGGCTCTTCCACGAATTTCAACTCATTAGTGATTTTGGCATCCTTCAATGGTAATTCCAAGGCTTTGTCTACAAGACACTTCTTTAAGTTGGATACATGGAAAGTGTCATGTACATAGCTCAACTCTTGAATGGTTCAATGGGGTAGTTTTAATTGGTATGCTACTGGGCCAACTCTCGATAAAATTTTGAATGGTCTAATGTATCTTGGGCTTAGCTTTCCTTTCTTGCCAAATCTAACTATGCCCTTCCATGGTGTTACTTTTAGCATCACTCTATCACCCACTTGAAATTCCAGGGGCTTTCGTCGTCTATCCGCGTATTTCTTTTGACGGTCTCTGGCTACTCTCAGTCGTTCCTTAATCTTGAATACCTTATCTATGGTTTCCATTACGATATCGGGTCCCATTATTTGGCTATCACCAATCTCATTCTAGCTTAATGGTGATCAGCATTTTCTACCATATAAGGCTTCATACTGGGCTGCGTATATACTTGCGTGGTAACTATTATTGTAGGAGAATTCCACTAGGGGAAGGTGGTTATCCCAACTTCCACCGAAGTCGATCACGAGAGCTCTTAACATGTCCTCCAGAGTCTGAATGGTTCTTTCACTTTGCCCATCTGTTTTAGGGTGGTATGTAGTGCTTAAGTCAAGACGTGTCCCCAAAGCCTGTTGGAGAGACTTCCAGAATCGTGAAGTGAAGCGACTATCATGGTCTGAGATAATCGATAGTGGCACTCCATGTATTGTTACTATTTCATCGATGTATAGTCGCGCTAGCTTCGGTAAACCGTAATCTTCTCGTATAGGTAGGAAGTGAGCCGATTTGGTAAGCCTATCCACTATCACCCAGATTGCATCATGCCCTTGAAAGGTTCTTGGAAACTTTGTAACAAAATCCATTGTAATGTTATCCCATTTCCATTCAGGGATTTCAGGTTGTTGTAAGGTTCCTGATGGTTTTTGGTTTTCAGCCTTTACCATTGCACATGTCAAACACTGTCCCACATAGGTGGCAATGGACCTCTTCAATCCAGGCCACCAGAAGAGAATCTTTAAGTCTTGATACATCTTGTCGCTTCCTGGATGAACCGAATATCTAGATTGTGGGCTTCATCTAGGACTATCTCCCTAATTCCTCCATGTTTCAGTGCCCAAGTCCTTCCTTCATGCTTATACAATCCGTCATTACTCACTTCTAAACGTTTTTCCATTCCCGTTAGCATCTCCTCAGCCAGCTTGTCCTCATTCAGGGCTTCCTTTTATGCTTATTTTAATCTAGTGGTAAGAGTAGTTTACACGCTCATTCTTAAGGCACAGACGCGAAGGGGTTGTTCCCTTTCCTTTCTACTCAATGCATCCGCCACCATATTGGCCTTGCCTGGATGGTAAAGAATCTCACATTCATAATCACTCAACTATTCTACCCACCTTCTTTGGCGCATATTTAACATCTTCTGGTCTAGAGTGTGTTGCAAACTTTTGTGAACAGTGTAAATGACGCATTTGGTACCATAGAGATAGTGTCTCCATATTTTGAGCGCAAACACCATGGCACCGAGTTATAGATCATGAGTAGTGTAGTTTCTCTCATGCTCATTTAACAATCTGGATGCTTAAGCAATCACCTTGTCTCGCTGCATCAATACACACCCCAGCCCCTGACGCGAGGCGTCACAATAAACTATGAAATCCTCAACGCCTTCCAGTTGGGCAAGGATAGGTGCACTGCACAGCTTCTCCTTGAGTATCTTAAATGCTTTATTCTATTCCTTTTCCCATATAAAGGCTTTATTCTTTTTGGTTAGAGCAGTTAACGGCTGCACAATTCACGAGAAGTCCTTGATGAACCTCCGATAGTATCCCGCCAAACCAAGAAATTGCCTTATCTCGGTTTGAGTTTCAGGAATCTTCCAGTTTTTAATGGCTTCTATTTTTGATGGATCTACTTGGATACCTTCTTTCTTCACCACATGTCCTAGAAACTAGATTTCGCGTATCGAAAATTCATATTTGAAGAACTTTGCATATAATTGCTCATTCTTGAGCAATTCAAGAATCAGTCTAAGATGCTTCTCATGCTCTTCCTTGCTATGGGAGTAGATCAGAATATCATCATTAAACACAATCACGAACTTGTCTAGATACGGGCAACATACTCGGTTCATGAGGTCCATAAATGCCGCAGGTGCATTAGTCAGTCCGAAGGACATGACTAAGTACTCATAGTGTCCATACCTAGTTCTAAAGGCTGTCTTGGGTATGTCTTCTTCCCTTATCTTTAGTTGATGGTATCCCGATCTTAAATCTATCTTGGAGAAATAGCTGGCTCCTTGTAGTTGATCTAATAAGTCATCAATTCTCGGAAGAGGATAACGGTTCTTTATTGTAAGCTTGTTCAAATCCTGATAGTCAATGCACATTCATAGGGTTCCATCCTTCTTTTTAACAAACAGTACTGGTGCACCCTATGGAGGAACACTTGGTCGTATAAATCCTTTGTCCAACAACTCTTGGATTTGTAGCATTAGTTCCTTCATCTCGGGTGGAGCGAGTCGGTAAGGTGCCTTGGCCACCGGTGCGGCACCGGGCACTAGATCTATTTGGAACTCGACCTGACTAGTTGGAGGGAGTCCCAGCAGATCCTCGGGAAATACTTCCAGGTACTCAAACACCACCGGTATATCATCAATTTTCTTTTCTTCTCTCGCTTTCATCATGTAGACTATGAAAGCTGAGCATCCCTTATGGAGACTCTTGGTAGCCTTTAGGTGGGATATCATGGGGTATAACATATTGCTTCTTTCACCATGGACAACTAGTGTCTTTCTTTCAGTTAAAGGTATTTTAAGCAAACGCTCATCACACACGATTTCAGCCTTATTTTTAGCTAACCAATCCATTCCCACGACCACATCAAATCCTCCTAACATTACAGGCATCAAGTCTATCTTAAATGGATTACCCTTTAATTCTATCATGCAGTCTTTGATGATTTCATTAGTTTCTATTATCTTGCCGTCAGCTAATTCTATAGTGTATGCAGCGGTTAGGGTACGAGCTTCCAAATCAATCAAAGGCCTAAAGGTAGTAGAAACAAAACTAAATTGTCGCTCCAGTATCAAATAAAACGGTAGTAGGATGGTTGTTTATGAGAAACGTACCGTTAACCACATCAGGTTCTTTACGAGCACCATTTGGATCCATCACAAGCGCTCTTCCCTTGGGCTTGTTAGGCCTGGTGTCCTTATCCCTCGCTAACTTGGGACATTTGTTCCTCATGTGTCCTGGATCCCCGCACTCATAGCATTGCTTACCCGACTCATACGTACAATCCTTAATCAAATGACCCGTCCGTTTACACCTGAAACAAGGCATCAGGTTGCACTCCCCTTGATGGTGTAGTTTGCACTTGTTGCAGAAAGGGGTTGTACCTAAGTATAGTTTTCGAGCCCTTGCACCGTGATCATCACGCCTTACACCCTCGCTAGTTTTCTTGGTCGAGCTACCATTATTGCCAATCGCCTTCTTAACATCGAACCACTTCCTTTTCTCGTCCATCGTCTTCCTTTTGTCCTCAGTTTTCCCATGTTCCATCCAACCAGCTCTAATCAATTCGTCCGTCAAGCTACTAGTAAGATCAACTGCTGCTTGGAGGGTTGTAGGCCTGGCTGATGGGTCCATGCTCCTAACTCTAGGATGTAGTCCCCAGATGAAACGGGCTACACCTTTAGTTTCTGGTGTGACCAAGTGGGGCACCAGTCGGGACAGAGCAGAGACCCGGTTGATTTACTCTGTGTAATTCGAGCCTTTCATTTCCAAGGTCAAATATTTGGCCTCCAGTTTCTCCGGTTGATTGATTGGACAGTACTTGCTGGTCATCAACTATCTGAATTCAGACCATTTCATTTGCCCTGCGGCATTCCTGCCTCGAGGCTGAATGATGGTCTTCCACCACTCCAAAGCTGGTCCTTTAAGAGATTGGGAGGCAAACCTGACCATGTGCTCGGTCATGCACTCGCTGATGTCCAATACGGCTTAAATGTCGTCTAACCACCGGTAAGTCTCAATCGCACCCTCAGTGCGGTAGAAATCCTTTGGTTTACAAGCCATAAAAGTTGTAAGAACACCCGGTTCTTTTTTCCTTAGCTTCGTCGGTGTTACCTTCATTATTTTCAGGTCCTCCATTTTTGGTTGTATTTCCCCGGTCTACTTTGATCTGAGCTATAATGGTGGGGATAGCATTGGCGATTTGTTGGGCCACTAGATTAGCGATCCTCTCATCTTTCTCGTGGTTGACATTCTCTCCATGCGGGGTTTCTGGTGGAGTAGGCAATTGATTTCCACCTTGGTTCCCAATGCGTCCAGCATCCTCATTCCTTCCCCTGGTTGCTCCTCTCCTTCCACCACGAATTCCTCATCTAGGAGGCATTCTGGTGTCAATATAGATAAGCTCATTTAGTGTTTCATAAATTTGTTTCAAGTATCTCGTTACATCGATTTGACTCCTAAAGGTCGCTTCACTAAACACATGAGGGTTCCCAAAATTCATTATAAGTCATACATAGTTTCATTCAATTTTTATGGGGTTAATTAACATTTTAAGGGGCAATCAAATTAGTTCCTTAGAATATACTATTATGCATTCCCATTTAGACAACCTGCAATAGATAAGATAATATCATAGAAGAAATTTCATGCATAGATAAATAGAGCAACCATCGACCGAAATATCAATAGTCTCGTAGTATCACAAGTTGGAAGGTGCCATCACCCCCAAAAATAATTATAGTATCTGAAATAGATAAATAGTTTCACAGAAATAGTAGCATCCTCCAGATAATTGGATATCATCCCATCATTACTGCTATTTCTTCTTCAACCACCCAAATCAGCCCAAACCCTTCTTCTTCTGCTCCTGTTCCAAGCGTTGAACACCGTGAGATGCCATAAATTCCTAGAATTGGGTGGACTATGAGGTCCGCATGGCGTGCTGGAGGGTCACCTCGTGACGTTGTATAGTCCTAAGTATATCACTCAGTGTAGGGTCAGAAGGACCAAAATCTCTAGCTCGGTGGCTGGACTGGGAGTAGGGGTCTCCAGCTAAGACACTCGGGCCGTCATACAAGCTACGCCTGGGCAGTATCCAATACTCGTCTTGGGGTTGGCGTCTGGTGCGGGAGCCATCGCAGGAGGAGGTGGCATCCTAAAAGAAACAGAAGCTCCTGGTCTAGTACTCTTACGCATCCATGTAATGACACGCGCATCCCTGTTCCCGATAGGCGGGATAGGTGAATGAGTAGGTGCAGTGACGTGCGGTGAGTGAGAGCGGGTTCGGCTCCTATCGTGGGATGTCGGTGAAGAGTCCTCCGAGTGTTCCGTGTCATCGGATGTCACTGAGATCCATCCTGGATGAATGCATCTCCGTAGGTACTCCTCATATTGAGATGGGGATGTTGCCCTCCTGAGCCTTCCCACTGGGGCAGTTTCGTCAACAGGGAATGCAGGCGCCTTACCGTTGTTAGCCATGAATCTCGAGTTCCTGTAAAATCATCATGTGTAATTTGGTTTCTCTTAGCTCATGACAATAGTGATGATAGTATCTCATAATAGTAATTACAGTAGTTGTGATGGTAGTAGTATCCATAATCAGTAACAATACCAGTTACAACAGGAATGAAAATTAGTTTACAAGGTCTAGACCACCAAAAATTATTTCCAAAATTTCTACTTGAAAGAAAGGTTTTAACACCAGTTGGGGGATTGTGCCGGAATTCACACGTCCGGTAAATTGATGATTACGTTAATCAAGTGTAATCATCAATTTACCCGACCCACTCACTTCGACACATTCCAAAACAAGGACAGTCCTAGGGTATCAGGGTTGTAGCCTAGGGTCTACGAAGGTATTCCCGACTTCTCTACAACCTGTGGCTCTGATACCAATCGGTCACACCCCGGGCCCAAGGAGGGTGGGACGTCGCAGACTAGCACAATTCATGGGAGCGGAAACTAACCACTCAAGAGCACACAAGGAGAGAAATCGCATGGCATTACATTTAAATAACATACCCGGGCTATGAAAGTCTTGCCCAAACGTAAAATCAACACCCATTACAAATTATCCAAATTTAGCACAACAATTCGAATGTCTAATAATGTTTTAAAAATCTAGTAATGCCATTGGTAGTCACGGTTCAAAGCCATCCATAAAAGGTTTCCATTAAAATCCAAGCTTCCATCATGCGTTACCTGAAACATGCTTAAAAAGATTTTTATGTCAACTATAAAGTTGGTGAGTTCAAGTGCTTAAAGTTCAAAAATGAAAGGGCTCTTTAGAATCCATAAGTTAATTTTAATAACATAAGTATCACTGTTGTGGGGTCACAATCAACCCTACACTCAGCCCCGGCTAGCCTCTTCTAAACTTGTGTTATGCCGGTTATCCCATAGGGGAGATTAAGCCTCAAACAGTGTACCATACCTGCTGAGTGGTACACCATAGTATCTTATAAAACTTTTACATGACACAAATAACCCCGTAGGATCTCAGTGTGGTACCCTTCCTATTATTTCATTGGGTTATGACGGAAGGCACTGTGCGTGGGGGATTCCCTAAGTAGATCTACCCATATAAAACAAGCGGTTCACACAAGAATTAGTGATTATGATACAAGTAAGTACAGGTTCCAACATTAGCCAAAACATATAATAGCATCACATAATGGTACATAAATAAATTTTGTTCGAACATAGCATGCTTCATCCCAAAATAGTAGTAAAAAGGGAACACTAAACTCACCTTAGGTAACTCAACAGTTCTTCAGTCACAGAAAGATTCAAGTCCTAGCACCCTATGATCTAGATACAAGTAGTAAGCTAATGTAAATAGACTATTGGAAGTGTAACTAAATGTATTTTATGGTCATAAGCTCACGTAGCTTCGTTTCATAGGAGTTTGTGTCAAAAAGTTTTTTTTTGGAAAGTTAGGGTTTTTGATATATGGATGACAAGTTATATGATTCTTATACGTTTGTTTATATTATAATAAGTTTAATTAGAGTTTTCTAGTCATAAGATTACTGAAATATAGTTATATTCATCAAATTACACTTTGGTCCCTCAAGTTTCAAAATTTACAATTTTGACCCAAAAGTTTGCTTTCTTTCATTTCTTTACCCAATATGGAACTTATTAGTTCCTAGGGGTTTTTTTTATCACTTTAGGCCTGTTTTAAAATTAATATTTCCAGATTTTAGCTTGAGAAGTTTAAAACACAAAATTCAAGTTACCGGTTACGGTAAAACCGTTAATTTAAGCATCTTGTCTAGATATTTTAATCAACCTATAACACTCAAGTATAAATTTTAAGGAATTCTAAAAAAGGTTATAATCTGATTAAAATGAAGTTTTTGGGTTATTTGAGTGGGAACTTCGTTTTTAAATAACCCGTTAAAACTCGTTTTTACCCGAAACCGAACACTCTAATCCACTTTCTTTCAACTTTCCACCAAAATTTTACTTTGAGGTATTCTATCTTACTGAAATAATATGGATTTATAGGTCTTAGGATTGTCACACTATTGTTAGAAATTTATCCAAAAATCTCTCAGTTTAGGCTTATTTTTGTTAAATAAATTCATAAAATCACGTATTAACCGAAAAATTCACCAAATTCAGTTTTTAACACTAAAATACTTTTTTAGGGCCTGGAATTTATAGAACTTGCAAATCTTTTAAGTTTGACCATTTTTGAGAATTTTACCACCTTTTCGGGTCACTAAATAGGGTCTTTGAGTCCATTTTACCATGCATTTTTACCTTTTCAACCAATACCTCGAATTTAGCAATATTAATATCATAAAAATACTGGAAAAAAGCAATTTCTCATAGATTTCACATACATAGCACCATTGTTGCCTTCTAGAGGGTGTTTTACATCATTTGCACATGTGTAATCATCATGGTTTAAGTTCGAACATCGTTAAACCTTTATGTAATGCTTAGACCAGATTATGATAATGTTCATAAGATGTTTTCAAGGAGGTTTTAACATAGAATGAGGGGTTGTTCAAGTCAAGTAGTCAAATGTGTGCTAAAATACATGAAAAAGGAGGGTTTCCGGGTTCAAATCATGTGCACCAACTCATGATTTGCGGGAATTTTGAAGAATGTACCTTTTGTAAAGTTGTGAGTCTCACAAAAACAGTGATATGGTCACAAGATTCTGTTTTAGGAACAAGAAAAGTGAGACTTAAGGTTGAAAAGTGGGAAAAATCACAAGAATGGTTTTATTCGAGAGAGTTGAACCTTATACTTTAAGGATGGGGCATTTTTAGGTTGACTCAAAGAGTTTGCAGGTTGCTAGTTCGCGAGTTAGAGCTGAAACTTCACGTTCTAGCGAGAATCTTGTGTGGTGGCACACTTTAGCTCCTCCTCTAGCCGGTTTCACTCCCGGTCGATGTTGTGCTTGAAGAAGGCTTCGAACACTTGATGAAGATGGTGAAGAAGTTGCAGAAAGCAGGAGAGGCCGAGAGAGTTTTCAAGAAAGAGAGAGAGTAAGATAGAGTGGAGTGCGCGGTTATGAAAATATAGAAAGAAAATATGGGGAGGGTGGAGTGTGTAAGCGGGTTTGGAGAAGTGTGGTTGGTGAGTGGGGGGCGGCCAAATGCATGGGCTGACAATCCCATGCATTGGGTGATATTGGTGGTGCTATGACCAATCAAATAGCCTTCTAGAAAGTTTTTGAAAATAAAATTTTAAATTGTTAAGTGTTAGACTTCAGAAGATAGAAAATTTTCGGTCCGCACAGAGCCAATGCGCCTGTACAGTGCCCATGCACCCACTGCCAATGCGCCTGAATAGTGCTAATGCACCCACAGCCAATGCGCCCGCAAAGTGCTCTTGCGCCTGAACAATGTTAATACGCCCACTGCCAATGCGCCTGAACAGTGTTAATGCGCCTATACAGTGGTCAAGCGCCTAAGAAAAAAACTAAATGCGGAAGACTAGGATTTATATTTTTATGTAATATTATCAGGGTAGTTTAGCCAATTAGCATTTTCTAGCCTCGGGAATTAGTTTCTAGACTAAGGCCAGTCCTAATGGAATCATCTAAGAAAATTAAGCACACAAACAATTAATCACAGATGAAAGAAGATACATAAATATAATAAAATAATGAAAATGAAACAATGGCAACTTAAATTTATTTTTTTGAAGTCGGACCTAGGAGTTAGTTGTTTCAGCTATTATGCATACTGAGCAAAATATTTTTGAAGTAACCATGAGTTTCAGCATGTTGTTTGATGGTGCCCTGTTGTTGTATGTTTTAGAGGTTCTTATTGGTTATGTTTGATGTTTAGCATGTTTTAGGGTTTGTAGCATGGTAGATTTATCTTAAGATGTGCTAGATCAATGTTTGGGGGTTGTTTGTAGAATTTGTTATATTTTAGATTGTTGGTCATGCTCCCAGATTGTTTCCATGCGCCTAACTGACCCCATGCGCCCAGAGTTACCCATGCGCCTAAGTGTTGGCCATATGCCCCAGCAGTGCCCATACGCCCAGAGTTGCCCATGCGCCTAAGTGTTCATGAGCCTAAGCAGTATTCATGCGCCTGCATAATGATCAAGCGCTCGCATAGTGCCCATGCGCCCAGAGTTGCCCATGCGCCTAAGTGTTGGCCATGCGCCCCAGCAGTGCCCATGCACCCAGAGTTGCCCATGTGCCAAAGTGTTCATGCGCCCAAGCAGTATCATGCACCTGCATAGTGATCAAGCGCCCGTAGAGTACTCATGAGCCTAGACTGTTCATCCGCATTTGGTGCTCATGCGCCTAGGCTGTTCTTACGCATTTTGATGCTCTTGCGCCTAAGATGATTATCCGCATTTCTTGGTAGACTTAGGAATTTCTAGGTTTTGTGAGGTAGGTGGTTGTGCTAAGTTCTGATGTGATATGACGGTTATGCCAAATGTGCTGTGCATGTTTGTGTGTTGCTGATGTTTATGATATGTATGATGTGACTTTACCTATTATGTATGAGTACATACGTAAATTATTATGTAACGAAAGTGGAAGATAATGAAAGATGAGAATGGAAGTAATGGACGATGAGATCCTTGTCGCGTACCCCGGTACTGTGTCAGCCTTTGGGCACGAGTCGGGGGTTTGTTTACAGGCCCCGGCATAGTATCAGCTTTCGAGTATGAGTAGGGCGTATTGCATGAGACAGGATGGCATGTGAAAGAGATGAGACCTTGTTGCTCGTTTTGGTACTGTGTCAGCTTTCGAGCATGAGTTGGGGGTTTATTTACAGGCCACGGCACAGTATCAGCTTTCGAACACGAGTCGGGGGTGTTGCATACGAGATGAGATCCTTGTTGCGTACCCCGGTACTATGTCAGCCTTCGGGCATGAGTCGGGAGTTTGTGTACAGGCCCCGGCACAGTATCAGCTTTTGAGCACGAGTCGATGGTATTGCATGAGACAGGATCTGGATGATGGTAAAAGAGGTAATGAATAATAATGATGAACGATGATGAAGATAATATTAATTATTATCAATGTGTACGTATGATGTGTGATCACGAACGAATGTAAAGGTTATGTTTTAACGAAATTAAAATATTTTATTTATAAAACTAGAACTCACTCAGCGTCGCTGACTTTTTGTATGCATAATAGTTGGCAGGTATTTTGTTGATACTGAGGAGGTGCAGGCATGGATGCATAAGCTACTGGGAGCGTTTTGAGGCTGGCATTCATATTTTGATATGATGTTGTACTTTGAAATTTACATGAATGATGTAATGAAATGTTATGTTTTAACTTATAAATGAGAAGTTTTTAAATTCCGCTACGATAATGATGTATCTTTTAAATGTTTTTATGCAATGATTGACCAACTGTGTGGTTTCCGGAAACGGGGCCTTACAAGTTGGTATCAGAGCCAAAGTTTAAGAGAATTGGGTAAAATATTTTCAAAAGAACCTAAACTTAAACTGAGAATGGGACCAAAGGAAAGGGATGTCAGTCCTAGTAGCTACGTGCCTGCAGGTAAAGGTTTTACGTAAACATTTTATGTAAGTTAATGAAAAGGGGGATTATGTGCGCGTGTTATGTGGTTTATGTGCTTTTGTGTAGATTTAGATACTGATGTAGTCAGGATAGGAAATGCTTGGGGGATGAAGAGTAAAGTAAATAGCTAATCATAACTGGCCACTGTAATTAGGGACTTACTATACTTGACATAATCTGAGCTAATACCTTGAATGACCATGTTGATGTTTGAATTTTGTAGTGTTTTGTGATGACTGGTGGTAGATCTTCCGAGGCTTCACGAGGTGGATATGACACCCGGCCTCTCATACCACCAATATTGGTTGCCCAGGTGAAAACTTCCCAGGGAGGTCACCCATCCCTGGATTGCTGCCACCTGAGCATGCTTAACTGTGGAGTTCTGTTCTCATCCACACCAATACACCCAAAACGTGTTGGTGATATTAGAGACCAGACATTCCTTATGAACCAAGAATCTCTCCTGTCCACGGCTGATATGGGATATATGTAGGGTGTCAAAATCACCCCCCTTTGGTATCATCTTCCTCAATAAGCCAGAGAAGTCACCATCCTTGGTGAGGAATGTCCCACATCTCGAATGGCACAGGAGTGGCTCTCATACCAGTCTGTCAGAACCCCCGGACGGGCTCCGGCCGTGACTAACTAATATAAACACAATGCAGCCGAAAGGTAATAATAATCCATTAAGTTGTCATACAATCATCCACATTAATTAATTCTAAAGCTCATCAAGTGTTTTCTAATCCCGATTACATCAACATGATTTAATTGTCCCAAATGATATTATCTAGAAATAGGGTGGTGGCTAATCTCCAAATATCCAGTTTAGTCATCTCCTAGCCATGATCACTCGGCCATTTCATTCTTCTCCTGAAATACACACCCAAAAATACGTCAACATAATATTGGTGAGCTTATGAGTTTACGACACAAGTCTCAATATATTTCATTAAAATAAGTTATCAATATTCATGATGCACAAGAGAAAGTATCACAATCAAACCTGCCCGGGTGACCCTCCCGAGTGCTAAAACATTCCCTAACCCATGCCCCTTATTGTTATGGGCTCGAATGTGTCCTGCTAGGCACATATAATTTTGCAATAATTTGTGACACAGTAATTTTTGAATCTCAATAGGGGGTTTCCCTGTCCATAGGGCCCATTGTGTGCGGGGGATTCCCAAATGGTACTATCCACAAATCACGCGGCTCCTACTGGGGTTAATGATTATGCTCATGTTCAGGGACAAGACTAGGTAGTGTTGCACCATAATAACATAAAAACCTACGAGTATGTATTTCACCCCAAAAGTTATGAAGTAAAATGGGGGTCATGAAACTCACCTTCGCTTGACCTTAGCGTGAGCGTTTGGTTTAGGGAGCTACCGGCCGACAAGGTTCCTAAGTTCATTTTTATAGATGTTAGTTCTATTTCAATCAGTTGAGTAACTCTAACCCCTCTAGTTCAGGTTTACATTACGCGGTTAGGCGGTTTTCATTACATATGTGTAATTTGGTTCAACCATTGTAATTTGAAGGTTTTGGTTTGAATGTTAGGTATGTTTGAGTTATTAAATATTAATATTAGATTATACATTTTTCTATAACACCCGGCTTCTCATACTACCAATATTGTCTGCTTCGCCCACGAGGAGCTCACGGATTTGCTTTTGGTTTCCTAAGTGAAAACTTCCCAGGGAGGTCACCCATCCCTAGATTGCTGCCACCTTAGCACGCTTAACTGTGGAGTTCTCCTCTCATCCACAGCCAATACACCAAAAACGCGTTGGTGATATTAGAGACCATACATTCCTTATGAACCAGGAATCTCTCCTGTCCACTGCCGATGTGGATATATGTAGGGTGTCACAATCAACCCCCTTTGGATTCATCATCCTCGATGAGCCCGAGAAGTCAACATCCTTGGTGAGGAATCTCCCACATCCTGAACGGCACAGGAGTGGCTCTGATACCATTATTTAACACCCGGCCTCTCATACCACCAATATTGTCCGCTTCGCCCACGAGGAGCTCACGGATTTGCTTTTGGTTGCCCAGGTGAAAACTTCCCAGGGAGGTCAGCCATCCCTGGATTGCTGCCACCTGAGCACGCTTAACTATGGAGTTCTCCTCTCATCCACACCAATACACCCAAAACGCATTGGTGATATTAGAGACCAGACATTCCTTATTAACCAGGAATCTCTCCTGTCCATGGCCGATGTAGGATATATGTAGGTTGTCACAGTGGATGTCGAGGTGGACGTGGTGTTAGAACGCGTGTCACGAGGAGCAGAGCTAAGACTGCTAAGACGGCTCCTGAAGAGCCAAAGCTTCATCACCAGGATGGTGAGGATGAAAGTACTAATCCTAAGGCCTCAATGAGGGAAGCAGTAGCAGAGGAAGTTCATCAGGTCATGCAGACGATTCTGCCAACTATAGTGACCGAGGTTAATAAAGTTGTGAAGGAGGCTGAAAAGAAGGAGGCTGAAAAGAGGAAGACCGCTAGACGAGGAGGGGAGGAAAGAGGTTTAAGGGGAAGGGAGCAACCAGAGACTGATATGGTTGTCTCCAATGACGATGAGGTGGAGGAGGAAGCTGTGCAGGAAAGTATGAAGGGATGCAGCTATGGCGCATTCCAAAGGTGCAGGCCCCCTACGTTTGATGGGAATGGGAGTGCAGCGGCTGCTCATCGTTGGGTGAGGGAGATGGAGGCAGTACTGGACATTAGCGAGTGCTGCGAGGATCAGAAGGTGAAGTTCGCTACGCACTCATTTGTGGATTCAGCCTTGTGCTGGTGGGACAACCTTGTCCAAGCCGAGGGTACCAGGTCAATCGGGAGAATGAGGTGGAATGAACTGAAGAGGTTGGTAATTGAGGAGTTTTGCCCTCATAGAGCTTGACAAAGTTGAGAGAGAGTTCCTGCAGTTAGAGGCGGGAATGATGACACACCAGCAGTACACCATGAAGTTCAACGAGATGGCAAGGATAGTGCCAGATCAGGCGACATCTGTGTTACGAAAGATCAAGAGGTACATTCAAGGTGTGCTGGCAGATATCCACAGACATCTGATCGCTGCCCGGCCAAGTATGTTTAGGTCGGTGGTTGACCTAGCGGGGAGGCTGTATGACGAGCGAGAGGCGGTGGCGATAGTGGATGAAGAGAAAGAGCGGGGCTATGTTAAGAATGGGAATGGAAGGCGGGATAATGATGGTGGATTTGTGACTGGAGGTAAGACGATGAGGGTCGATGATCGTAAAATGAGAACAGGGAGGGAAGAAGCATACAAGAAGTGTGGGAGAGGCCACGAGGGGGAGTGCAGGTGGGGATCGAACATCCGCTTCCAGTGTGGGAAAGAGGGTCATAGGGCAAGGGATTGTCACATGGCTAGATGTTACAGATGTGGTGGGACTGGGAAAATGAGCGGAGACTGCAAAAAGTCAAGGGCAGAGAGCTCCGGTGCAAGGAAAGGGGCTGAAAAGGAGAGCAGAGGATGAAGGTCAGAGCATTCGCTATGACCGGGAGGAGGCTAGAGCGGACTCCGACATGATGTCAGGTACCTTTCTAGTAAATTAAATTGTGCATCTGTGCTTTGATCGTGGTGCTAGTAGTAGTTTCATTCCTGCTGCCTTCTGTGATAAGTTGCACATTAGGAGTAAGAAGATCGATGAGCCCTTCAATGTAGAAATTGCTATTGGTAAGTCCACTAGGTTACCTGATGCCCTAGAGGATTGCGTGATAGAATTGGGAGAGCACGTGTTTCCTGCTAGACTGTTCAGGGCGAATCTAGATGGATTGATGCGTGCCTTGGGAAGGATTGGCTAGCAGCCTATGAGACAAACATAGGGTGTCATGAGAAGATGGTTTGATCAACCGCGCCCAACAAGAGTTTGGTGCCAACCTACGACGATAGAGTAATGATGAAGGCCTTGCCATGGGAAGGGGATCATCAGATTCAAAAAGCAAGGAAAGCTAATACCGAGGTATATAGGGCCATTCTAAATTACCGAATGAAACAATTTAGACAAACTAACTAGTCGTATTCACTCAATAAGAATCTAGAATCAAATTTCACTTACCAAATGAAACTAATGAAACGTCAAATAGGAAACGCAATGTGTGATCGATAAAAAAGTAGTCAAATCAAGTTAACTCATCCTAGTATGTAATATTTCCTTGTATTTTAATAAAAAAATGCAACTACGGATAGGTTCATTAAAGTATTCATGCAAGATTAACATAATACATGGGAAAAGAAATACGTACAAAAAGACATTAAATAATTATAGTTCTCGCAGAGATAGTTATTTGTTTTCCCTAATAACCTTCAATTCTATGGAGTTTTGATCCTCAAACCTTGTCAACATACTTGAAGCCAAATTTCATCAAATCCTGTTATAATGATGACTAAAATCACACTAATCAATCACAAATGGAACGTATGTGACAGGATCAGTGATCTAAGTTTGATCAATTAGAGTTGAATTGCAGCGGAATTAGAACAAGAATTAGACAAATATAGCAAGAACACAATAGATATTCAATGGAACAGTACACGGTTATAGAGAAAGAGGGTTTTCTGCAAAAAGGATAATATCATTCATGCACAAATGCTTCGGTATATCAGCCGCTAAGCTTCGCAGGTTACAATTAGGTCAACATTCCTTATATAAAGGAATGTGACGTCTGCTGATGTCACTTGATAGTGACATTTAACAGAATTATTACAAACAACTGAAAGTAAGCAAACTACTTAGAATGTTCACAACCACTGAGAACATCTCAGAGTATGCTAAGTACAAGATGAAACTAAAACTACTGAAACTACAAGTACTGATTACAAGAAACATAAAACTACTAATTACAAAAGAACTGAAAGGAAAATATAACTACTGAAAGGAAACCATCACAACTATTGAAGAGGTCTGCTTCAGCTGTTGTGACAACATCTGAAACTTGGTCTCCAGTCTTTGTCTTCAGCATTTGTCTTTAGACTTTGTCTTCTGTTCTTTAACTTCAGACTTTGTTTTCAGACCTTGTTATCAGTTGATGTCTTCAGCTGTTGCAGACTACTTCAGTTGTTGTAATGTCTGTGGGACTTAAAGGTTTTTCTGATCAGGCTCATTGGTTCTTTTGGTCCAACAAACTCCCCCTGAACCAATGCAGCCAAAACCTTTAAACTTATTGAGGTCCCACTTATTCTTGGCAGAAATACTCTCTTGATCAGCTTCAGAGATATCAGATAAGCACAGGCCAGGGAACAGGTTTCAGTAGATGTGAATGTCAAAGGATGGAAGGGAACTCTGTCTTGGGGAACTGGACACAGAGCTGTTATCCCAACCATGAAACCTACTTCCCATTGATGAGTCTATAAGACTCTCTGACGTAGGCCTCAAGGAGAACAACTTGTTCCTCCTTAGTGAGTTCTTCTGCTTCTCCTTCGAAGAAGAACTCTGGGCCACAGTACTCTGATAGGTACTTTACTGTCTTTCCATTTTTCAACTCAACAGTTGTTATCTCTCTGTAAGCAAATTCATCTGGGTGAGTCCCTTCTAATAACAACTGGAGTTCATTTTTCTTGATCTCTTCAAGCCTCTTGTGTAACAACCCCTTCTTGACCATTTTGTTCTCCATTAGAGTTTGAGGGGTCATCTTTGACTTGTAGGCTCTCTTGAAGTCTTCAAGTATCTCCTAGGGTGAGACTACAATGGCCAACATAATAACAGCATCTATGGTCTTCCTTACTTGGGCATTGTATCTACTTGGTATGGAATTCTTATGAATTCTAGAACTAACCCTAGGGTCTGGCCAAATCCTTACTCTCTCCTTTTGATATTGAAAGGTATGCCTGAGAGCATACAGCCTTTGAGCGTGTTTCTTCATGGCTTGTATAGATGATGACTGAGGAAACTCTTTGTCAACCATCTTCAAAAGTTGCTCATCGTGCTGTTTCTGCTGTTCTTCTTCTTCAATCTTAACTTTCACCATTTGCCTCTGAAAGTCTGGTGTGATCATTTGTTGACTTCTGGGCTCAGGTATTTTTAGAACAGCAGAGATTGGCAGACTGTCTTCTTCATCATCATCTTCTTCTTCTTCTTCCATCCTCAACACCCTTCTCCTCCTTCTGGGTGCATCATTGGATGTGGTTTGAGGTGGTTTTTAGGGTAAGGGAGTTGGTTTTGAGGGTTGAGTTGGTTTAAGTTTAGGTTTAGGGATTGGTTTGGAGAGTTGTGGGGTTGGTTGTTTTTGAGTGGGAGTTTGGGAAGGCTGATCTAGCATTTTTGTGGTAAGTTTGGCTTTGGAAAGCTTGGCCATATCAGTTCTCTTCCCAGCACCTGCTTCATCTAAGGCTTCGATAATCAACCCCTTATTGAATGCTTCAGAAGCACAGATTCTGGTGGTTATTGCCAGAATATTGTCTCTGGTCCATGATTTAATCTCAATTAATGATCTTCCCAAGTATTTTGCAATAAACCTGATCATTATCTCCAACCTCTCCCTTTCCATCACACTGTAACTGGCCCATCTCTCTTGTATCTCTTTAATCTCCAGCCTTCTGATCTCAGTGTCTAATGTAGCTGTATCAAAGCCCTGTTTGAAGAGTTGGTCTATTATTCTGTCCATTGATCTGCTGTGAGCTTCATCAGCTTCTTTAACCAGATCTTCCAATGATTTCTCTTCATCAGGCTTTTGAGTTTCAGCACTTTTCTTTCTCTTGTATGTGATCAGCTTTTTCCTTTTCTAACTCCTTTTCTTTCTCTTGTTGTTTCTCATCTTCCACTCTCTTTCTCTTTCTTTCTTTCACTGCCTTAGACTCCCCCTTTTTGGGTGCATTGGGTTCAGGGGTTTGAATGGCAGAAAGATCCTCTCATCAATGGCTTTATGAACAATCTCATTGATGATGGGAGTGATGAGAGGTAAGGAATGTTGAAAGGTAGCAACCATCTGCTCAGAGGGGTTCTGTCCCTGAGAGGTGGTGCCAAAAGCAGTGGCTGGTGGCTCAGTTGAGTGTAGTGGCTGAGTGTTTGGTGAACCTTCAGATGAAGGTGCCATCTGTGGGTTTATTGGGGCAGATGGACTTTGATCCTGAGACATTTTGGCAAGCAGTTCTTTGAGTCTGCTCACCTCAGCCTCAAGGATTGTGTTATGGGCTAAGACATCGAAGAAAAAGCCCAGGTCATCATCAGTCTTTGCTGAATCACCTGACCTCCTGATTGAATCAGGATGTACATGCCCTGAGTGTAGATCAGTTGTAGCATGTGCCCCTTGTTCTTGGTTCTGGGGACTTCCTGCCTCAGGACTGAGTCCTTCATCGGCAGTTGCCTCTGGGAGGTCTTAGAGATGTTACCAACTGCATCCTGTTCATTTGCTGAATCAGTAGAAGTGGCAGCCTCACCAAATGTTCTAACCTCCTCCTCTACACGGGGAGATTGAACATTATAACCCCTATGCTGTGGGTTATCAGCAGCATTTTGGTCCTCTTCCTCAGCTGTTGAGGTTCTCCCCATTGTAATTGGTTTCTGGGGAGGAGGAGAGGAATGCAACTGACTCAGCACTTGTGCAACTATAATGGTTGGGCTTTGAGGGGCGGTTGCATTTGGAGATAGGTTTGAAGCAGATTGCACCCGGGGTGACTGGTGCTCTTCAATGGTAACCTTCTCAATTGAGATAGGTTCCAGCATTGTGGTATCCCCAATTATGGTTGCATCAGGATCCTGTTGAAAGGATGCCTGAGCGGCTAGGGCTGGTGGAGTCTTTGACACTATTGGGGGGTTAGAACCAGTAAGTGTTTCCTGTATTGGTGGTACAAGGGCATCCTCAGGGGACTCATCTCCCTGAGTAGCCTTTTTGGGCTTTTTGGTGTTGGGTTTGGTGGGGACATTGGATCTGGAAGTGGAGGCTGTGGGTTCCCGCTGCTTGGGTTTTAGCAGCCGGGCAGCCCCTTTCAGTGTAGGGTCAGAGTTGTGCCTGGAGTATACTTCAGGCAATACAGCCGGAGCAGGGACTCCAAGGCCAACAAGGCCGTCTGATTTTAGTTGATTTAAAATTATGGCCATGAGAAACCTAGGATATAATATCCATCTGTTTGCCACAGGTTTCAAAGCCAGATCCTTTAGTTCCATGAAAACTATATCAGAAAAATTTAGATTTTGTCGTTCAAAGATAGAGTATAATGCCTGTTGCCATCAGGA
The DNA here is from genome assembly GCA_025506505.1 of Flaveria sonorensis. Lineage (NCBI taxonomy): Eukaryota > Viridiplantae > Streptophyta > Magnoliopsida > Asterales > Asteraceae > Flaveria > Flaveria sonorensis. The sequence goes on from CM046428.1 coordinate 29,411,618, forward strand.
GGACATCTGATCCCATGAGGAGGTTTTTGATGCAAGGCAGACATTCACCATGTGGAATATAAGACGTTCAGCATCATGGAAGTGCTTCTTCAGAATGGTGGTAGCACTTAAGTCTCCTTCATACCCGTTATTGATGAAAGACATATCAGTTGTGCCTTTCGGGTATTCTGTGACACAGGTGGCATCATGTAGATTTAGGGTTTGTCGAATGATGTCTGGAGTGATGACCACCTGTTTCTGGTTAACCAACGACTGGAGAGTGATTTGCGATCATTCTCACCAGTTTGCACAGAGACGTTGGTCCAGAATTGGCTTAGGGAATCGGGGTATATGGTAGGATTCAGAAGAAAAGCGGTTCGGTACTGGGAATCTACCATAAGATCGATGGCATTATCAAATTTGTTCCAAAAGGCCGATTTCGAGAGGTAGGCAACACAGTTGTGTCTGGGTTTGAGTTTCATGGTCGCCATTGTTGAGAGAGTGAAGGACATGAAACGGCTAATGAAACGTTTGAAAATAGGTTTAGGTATTTATAGGGTAAGAAAAGGCTGATATAAAACGACTGAAAGTGTTGGTGCTGTCATCAGTTGTTTGAAAACAACTGAAGACCTGGTTTTAACTTTCAGAAGTTGTAACAACTGAAGACTTGGTATTAGTCATCAGTAGTTGTGAAACTACTGAAGACATGGTTTTGGCTTCAGGTGTTGTAAACAACTGAAGATTTGGTGTTAGTCATCAGTAGTTGTAAAACTACTGAAGACATGGTTTTGGCTTCAGTTGTATGAAGTGAAACAGCAGTTGTAGAAACAACTGAAGAGAAAAGTTTCTCATCAGCTGTTGTCGTCAATTCTTAGCTCATCAGCTGTTTCATTCTGACCTCAACACTTATCAGACTTTTTGTCTGATTTTCAGACGTTTCATTGGTCATTAGTACTTATCTGTTATACTGACATCAGTAGTTGTAACTACATCAGTAGTTGTAACCACATCAGTTCTTTTCAACAGATAGAGTACTTCAGTACTTTTAAGTAATTTAGTCTTCAGTAGTTATGAAAACTACTGAGGATAAAAGAACTTATCAGTACTTATTTGTGACAATAGTATACGAATGCTCATCGGTACTTGTTGACTGAGATCATCAGTAGTTGTCACTTATTCTAGCTGCAGCATACCAAGCCTTAACACTAGGTTTTGGAAAGATGAACTGTCCAAAGGCTTAGTAAATATGTCTGCAAGCTCATCAGCACTAGGAACAAACTTTGGATCAATCAGACCTTTTTCAAAACAATCTCTAATAAAATGGTGTCTGATCTCAATATGTTTGGTCCTAGAGTGCTGGACTGGATTCTTGACAATACAAAGAGCTGAAGCACTATCCATTAGTAATGGAGTCTTAGTCTCTGTAATGCCATAATCCAATAATTGATTCTGAAGCCAGAGTACCTGAGATGTACAACTTGCAGCAGCAATGTACTCGGCTTCAGCAGTGGATGTAGCAACAGATGTTTGTTTCTTACTCTGCCAAGAAACCAAACAGTTGCCTAGGAATTGACATCCACCAGAAGTTGATTTTCTAGTTAATTTACACCATGCATAGTCACTATCAGAAAAAGCAACTAATTTGCAAGAGTGCCCAGTGGAATACCAAAGACCTAGAGATTGAGTACCTTGCAGATATCTAAAGATCTTCTTGACTGCAATCAAATGAGACTCTTTAGGAGCAGCCTGAAATCTAGCACAAACATAAGTTGCAAACATAATATCTGGTCTAGAAGCTGTTAAGTACATCAAGGACCCAATCATACATCTGTAAAGTGTTTCATCAACAGCTTTACCTTTCTGATCTGCATCCAGTTGTGTGGTACTGCACATGGGAGTAGAATAGGGCATACAGTTTTGTAAATCAAACTTTTCCAAAAGACTCTTTGTGTATTTTGACTGATGAATGAAAGTTCCATCAGCCTTTTGTTTGATTTGCAAACCTAGAAAGAACTGTAATTCTCCCATGGCACTCATTTCGAATTTTTGTTGCATCAACTTTGTAAATGCATCACACTACTGTGGATCAGAGGATGCAAAAATAATATCATCAACATAAATTTGAACAAGGAGCTTATGCTGGCCCACTTTCTTAATGAACAAAGTTTTATCTATGGAGCCTCTAGTGAAATTATTCTGAAGAAGAAAATTTGACAGTGTTTCTTGTTCTTGACAATTTGCCCTTTTTCATCTGTTTTATTCCTAAACACCCATTTAGTGCCTATTGCACACTTACCTGGGGGTAGAGGAACCAGTTCCCACACTTGCTGCTTTTTGAACTGAAGAAGCTCAGGCTGTATGGCATCAACCCATCCATTGTCTCTTAATGCAATATGATAGTTCTTTGGCTCATGCTGACTGATGAAGAGAGCATAGAAGCAGAAGTTGGACACTTGACTTCTAGTTGAGACACCAGCATTGATATCACCAATGATTTGAGACATTGGGTGATTCTTCAGCTCTTGGTACACTATGAGATCTGTGCAAGTGTTTGTAGCACGCTCAGCAGCAACAGATGTTGATCCAGATTCTTGAAACCAAGTATTAGATGGCAAGTCAAATGAAGTAGAGGATTCAGAAATCTCATCAGCATTTGTTGTGGATGGTGCTACTGAAGCTACAGGAACATCAAGTTTAGTAGACTCAGGCAGTTGATCACTAAACTTGAATAGGTGAGTACTGGGATCATCATCAACATCAGTACCACCAGATGGATGACTAGCTGCAGAAGGTGATGAATTCATATGATCTGCAACAGCTGGAGGCTGATAAGGAATATATTGCAGTATGTCCAGATCAAACAACTCCACAGGGTTTTGTGGGATTTTGTCCTTAGGAGATTCATTTAACTTCACATGCAAGGTTTCTTCAACCATCTTTGTTCTGCAGTTTAACACTCTGTAAGCCTTGCAAGTGGATGAATACCCAACAAAATACCTTGCATCCACCTTAGAATCAAACTTTTGGAGTTGATCCTTTGTTTTGAGAATGTAACAAGGACACCCAAATGCTCTAAAGAATGAAATTAGAGGAGCCAAATGATGTAGAACTTCATAAGGAGTCTTCATCAACCTCTGATTCACTAAAGCTCTATTTTGCACATAGCATGCTGTGTTGACAGCTTCAGCCCAAAAGGTCAGTGGCAAACCAGAGTCAGCCAACATAGACCTTGCAGCTTCAATTAGGGTCCTGTTCTTTCTCTCCACTACTCCATTTTGTTCTGGAGTCCTTGGGATGCTATACTGCCTCTTGATTCCTTTTGAAAGGTAGAAATCATCAAGTGTATGGTTTCTAAATTCAGTTCCATTATCACTTCTTATACACTTGACTGATAGGTAATACTGCTTCTCAACATACAACACAAAGTTAATAATTGTCTGAGCAGCCTCATCCTTTGAATGCAAGAAGAAGGTCCATACAAATCTGGAGTAATCATCCACAATTACCAGACAGTATTTCTTCTTTGCCATGCTCATTACTCTCACAGGACCAAAGAGATCCATGTGCAGTAATTGCAAGCAGGCAGTGGACTTTGGTTCTTCTATAGGAGGGAATGAAACTTTGTGTTGTTTTCCTTTTAAACAAGCAGTGCAGGTTTCATCACAGTGGAACTCCTTTATTGGTAGACCTCTCACTAAACTATTGTGAATCAGCTGATTCATGTTTTTGAGATTAACATGACCCAGCCTTCTATGCCACAGTTTAGATTCCTGAGGAGAGGCCTTGGAGAACAGGCAAGGATGACCTTTTAAATCAATCTTCTTTGACAAATCCAAGGAATATACTCTTCCTATCCTGTTGGCCTTCAGGAGAGTATGTTCATCCAATACTTTGTCAATCAGCCTCAGAACTTTGGAAGACAGAATCCAGCAGTTCTGGCTTGTGAAAAGTGCAACATGCCCTTTATCACACATCTGACTGACACTCAGTAGATTATACTTGAGATTCTCCACATGGTTAACATCATCAAATCTGATTTCTCCATTTGACACAAATCCTTTCCCGATGATGTAACCCTTAGCATCATTTCCAAATGAGACAAATCCCTTCTTTCCTTGAGAGTAGTCATTAAGGAGAGAACTGCTCCCAGTCATATGCATAGATCCTCCACTGTCTACATACCAGATGCTTCTTTGGCATGCTGAAGAACCCTGCATTTATCATAAGAAACTAGTTAGCTTTAGAGACCCAAACCTTTTTGGTTTTGGGTCTGTTTTCATCAACAGATTTAACCATAACTTGTTTCTCATGATTAACAGCTGATGAAGGTGGAGATGGTGCTGAAATGGATTTCTTAGATTTGGGCTTGGATTTCCTTTTCAGTGGTTTGATCATAGGTGCATGTAGTTGGTTAACTCTCCCCAACAAATGCTGAACCATCATAACAAGTTGTGTCTGATTTGTTGCTAAAGCCTTCAGCTCATTTGACACATCAGTACTTGTTTTTGATGAGTTCCTGTGACCCACCATTTCCTCCTTCTTGAAATTCACAGACTTAGTCTGATGTTTATCATGAGGAACACTATCAGCTGTTTTCTGATAAACCCCATCCTTCTTTTTGGATTTTGGTGAGGCCTTGGGTTTATCAGTTTGAGATGACTGTGGTACAAACTTGGTCTCAAACTCATTTTTCATTTTATTAATCTCTTCTTTAATGAGCTTACCTCTGTTGAGTTTGGAACCCTTTTTGTACCAGCATTCATCAGATAGATGATTGAATTTACCACATATTTCACATGGCTTATTCTTCATCTTGGATTGATCAACTGCTGAAGTGGAAACTACTGAAGGTGTGATCTTCAGTACTTTCCTCCTTTCAGTACTTGTGTTAAGTACTGAAGGATCGGTAACAACTGAAGACTTGTTCTTCAGCTGTTCTCTATCCGTCCTGAAAGACCGTATGATAGATTCCTCAGCAGTTGTTAATCCTTTTATTTCACCAGATTTGAAATGCTTTTCAGATGTTGTGACTTGCCCTTCAGTACTTGGAGTACTTTGAGGGACAACATCTGAATTGCTCAGCTTCATGTGTTTATCAACATTTAAACCATCAGGCAATTGATTTGCTGAGATCTTAACACTGACTTCATCCTCTAATTTTGTATTATCATTTGAGGATGAATCACATGATGATATGGTTTGGAAATTACTTTCACCTTCAGATTTTACTATTGATTTTAAAGTAAAATCAGTAAGTGGTGCAGTATGATTGTAACCTATTCCAAACTTCACATTTGAAGCTGTTTGCTTGCTGAGAAGCATTTCAAATCCCTTGCAGGATGTTACCCAGCGGTCACACTCAACTTGGGTAGCCGCAAGTGTCTCTTTGAGACTTCTGTGGTTCTCAAGTATGACCTCTACCTTAGCCTTTTCATCATTAAGTTGGCATTTAAGCTTGTAAATCTCATCATCTTTGTCATAAAGAGCAGACTCATACTCAGCTTTTCTTTTGGAAATAGTTTTCTCAAGCTCAAGATTTTGATTGATTAAAGCTACATTTGCCTCTCTAATAAAGACAAAGGCAGCTATGCATGATTCAGAACATAACTTGGCTTTAGCCTCAGAAGATACCTGGATTACCTTTGAAGATGATGCATTAGAGCAGGAACCCTCAGTAGACTCCAGGGCCATGAGAGCAAGATTCCCAAAAGGATGTTCACCACCATGTTGACCAACACCAGCAAATAATTGCTCATTGAAACCAGAAAGATCATATGGTAAGCTGCCCTAGTCAACAACTCCTGGTGTGAAGAAGTTGTGATGAGGTTGAGATTGTGATGGAGATGGTTGAGGCTCAGGTAGGGCTTGAGGTTGTTGTGCTATAGGAACTTGAACTGGATTTGTCTCTGGCTTGTAATAGCAGAGATATGGATATGGCATTGGACCCTGAGGGACAAAATATGCATGAGATTGAGGTTGTGAGTGATGACCAGAACTAGCAGGATGTTGCCCTTTGTTTTGTGAACTATTGCTTGGAAAGGTCACAAAGGGTGCAGCGGAGTTAGATCCAGTTGATCTACACTCTCTTGCAAAGTGCCCAAGCCTGTGGCATTTGTGACACCTCAACTTACTCTTGTCAAAACCAACTTTGGTTGTGCCAGAGAGTCCTGGAAATTTCCTACCAGTTCTCTTGTAGAACTTTTGAGATCTGATATTGATCAAGGCCATTTGGCTCAAAATATCCATCTCTTCTAAATCATCATCAGCAATACCCATCAAATCAGCCATGATAAAGCATAAATTATCACTATTACACCCAAAATGACTGTCAACACCAACAAATGCATGATCAGAACTGTTTGAAGAGAAATCTATATGCTCATCATAATGGCTTTCTGATCCAGCATATTCTGACTCGTGACCGACCAAGGCAGTGTTCCCTGGTACAAAGTCATCAGTGAGCTTTCCTGATGATGCCAGTTTCCTTTTCTGCTCTATCTCTCTTTCAAATGTAAGCAGTTTCCCATGTAGTTAGGTGAGAGATAGGCTATCCAGATTTGCACTGGAGCGTAGGACAATGGTGTATGTGTCCCATCTCTCAGGCAGTGATCTGAGGAATCTGTTGTTCATCTGGCTATTAGTATACTCATGCTTGACCATTTTCAGCTCAGAGATCGAGCAGGAGAAACGCTCAAACTGTTAAGTCAGTGTCTCACCCTTCCTATGAGAGAATGTCTCATATTGTTGGGCGAGGATTTCTCTGTTGTTTGCTAAGACCTCATCAGTTCCTCCGAATTGTTCCTTCAAAGCATTCCAGAGGTCATGAGCAGTTTCATGATGCATAAGCCCAGAATAGATTTCATTAGGCAGTGCCATGGCCAGAATTCCATGGGCTTTAGCATCAATCTCAAACAGTTTACGATCTTCAACTGAGTATTGCTCCTTCTTCTTCGGAACCATTTGGTTGGTCTCCGGATTGTTCACCATAGGCTTGTGTGGACCGTGAACCACAGATGTCCAACAACCTAAACTGTTAACAGACAGGTGATGGAGCATTCTTCGTGCCATATGTTATACTCACTCCTAACCAGCATCGGAGGCTTGGTTGAGGAGCCAGTATTGTGAGGGTCATTAGATGGAGTAGTCATTCTCAGATTCAAACCAATTCAATCAAGTTTCAGCTGATTTAGCACAAAAACACAACAAACTCAGTATGAACCAAGAAGAAACTCAAATTGAATAACCAGAAGCAGCAGAAGATCAATCTCTATAACCAATTCTTGAAAATATGCTAATTCGATCAAACTTTAGAAATCGAAATAGCAGTTTCAATGATCAATTGTTAAACCGATCAATGATTAACCTGCTCTGATACCATTTGACAGGATCAGTGATCTAAGTTTGACCAATTAGAGTTGAATTGCAGCGGAATTAGAACAAGAATTAGACAAATATAGCAAGAACACAATAGATATTCAATGGAACAGTACACGGTTATAGAGAAAGAGGGTTTTCTGCATAATGGATAATATCATTCATGCACAAATGCTTCGGTATATCAGCCGCTAAGCTTCGCAGGTTACAATTAGGTCAACATTCCTTATATAAAGGAATGTGACGTCTGCTGATGTCACTTGATAGTGACATTTAACAGAATTATTACAAACAACTGAAAGTAAGCAAACTACTGAGAATGTTCACAACAACTGAGAACATCTCAGAGTATGCTAAGTACAAGATGAAACTAAAACTACTGAAACTACAAGTACTGATTACAAGAAACATAAAACTACTTATTACAAAAGAACTGAAAGGAAAATATAACTACTGAAAGGAAACCATCACAACTACTGAAGAGGTCTTCTTCAGCTGTTGTGACAACATCTGAAACTTGGTCTTCAGTCTTTGTCTTCAGCTTTTGTCTTTAGACTTTGTCTTCAGTTCTTTAACTTCAGACTTTGTCTTCAGACATTGTTATCAGTTGATGTCTTCAGCTGTTGCAGACTACTTCAGTTGTTATAATGTCTGTGGGACTTAAAGGTTTTTCTAATTAGGCTCATTGGTTCTTTTGGTCCAACAGTATGTAACGCCCCGAATTTTCTATTGAAGGCGAAGTTCTCATGCGAGTGATAAAGTTCTCGCGTGGAGGCAGTTTTCGCGGGAATAAAAGTTCACGCGCGAGAACTGCTGTGAGGAGAGAGAGACACTATAGATAGACCCATGCACCCAATCTTCTCTACTTCATGCGAAAAGTACTACTGTTGTGCTTGTGAAGAAAGGAGTTGGTGCTAGGTGGTGTCTAAGGTATGTACTCGTCGATATTCGATGTATTTATGCATGATGAACCGTATGTAATGATATTGCAGATGATTATGTAGCTTTTGGCTCGAAACACTCCCGGTTTTGTGTTGTTCATGTGCAAAGATATCGTAAGGTGAGTTCTAGTCCCCTCTTTTACGTGCCTTATCATGTTTTTAGGGCTAATATGCATACCTAAACGAATGTTTTGGAAAGGAATGATGTTTATAACTGTTATTGCATGTTTTGGGTGTTAATGTTGTTAAAGGAGTGATAACTTGTGGATAAAGTTGTGTACAGCAGTAAAGTTATCGCACGAGAGGCGAGTTCTCGCGCGAAAAGTAGTGTTCGCGATTAACGGTTACTTTTTGAAAGTTCTCGTGCGAATGATGATGTTCTCGTGCGAAGGAGGTGTTGTCGTTCGAAGTGAGAAGTTCTCGCTCGAATGTTGGTTCTTGCGCGAAAACTTTGGACTATTACATGTTGTGTTACCCCGTAAGCATGCATTAATAATGACTTAATGATGAACTTAATAATAAAGAATTAAAGTACGTATGTAGATATATTATATATATAGCATGATAGTTAAAGGCTAAAGAGCGATGTTAATTCACATGTGAAATGCAAAAGAATAGTTACCCTGTTACCCTGTATAGCACAGTTGTGAAAACGTTAAAGCGCTAAAGAAGTCTTGCAAGCACTTGATAGGAGTTACACTGTAAGGCCCCATTCCCGAGACGCTTACAGCTGGACCGTCATTGCATAAAATATTTAAAGCATACATTACTTTTGCAGCAGAATTTAAAACTTTCATTAATAATTTAAAACATATCATTACGTTACATCATTCATTTACATTTCGAAATACAACATCATATTAAAAATGTGGATGCAAACCTCAAACGTCCCCAGTAGCGTATGCATCCATGTTTGCAACTCCTCAACATCAACAAAATACCTGCCAACTATTATGCATACAAAAAGTCAGCGACGCTGAGTGAGTTCTCGTTTTATAAATAAAAATATTTTACTTTCGTTAAAACAACCTTTTTACTTTCAATCGCGGTCACACATCATACGTACACATTGTTAATAATTAATTATCTTCGTCATCGTTTATCATTAAACAATACATACTTACTATCATCCGAATCCTGCCTCATGCAATACCCCCGACTCATGTCCAAAGACTGATACTGTGCCGGGGCCTATAAACAAACCCCCAACTCGTGTCCGAAGACTGACACAGTACCGGGGTACGCGACAAGGATCCCATCTCGTATGCAACACCCCCGACTCATGTCCGAAGACTGATACTGTGTCGGGGCCTGTAAACAAACCCCCGACTCATGTTTGAAGACTGACACAGTACCGGGTAGGGCAACCCAACCTCATCTCTCTCACATGCCATCCTGTCTCATGCAATACCCCCTACTCATTTCCGAAGACTGATACTACGCCGGGTCCTGTAAACAAACCCCTAACTCGTGTTCGAAGACTGACATAGTACCAAGGTGCGCGACAAGGATCTCATCTCCTTCACATGCCATCCTGTCTCATGCAATACCCCCGACTCATGTCCGAAGACTGATACTGTGCCGGGGCCTGTAAACAAACCCCCGACTAGTACCGGGGTACGCGACATGGATCTCGTTGTAAGTTACCTCCATTCTCATCATTCGTTATCTTTCACTTTCATTACATAATACTTTACGTACATTCATACATCATATCACGTAAAGTCATAACATCATACATAACGTATTACATAACATAAAACATGCATTTTGAAAACCGTTAAATATGGAAAGATAACCCATCGCACACCTCATAATCATCACATCATCATGCATAGCACATCAAGCACAAGCCATCACATCATAACAGAACCTATTTCAACCATCTACCTTTAAAAAATCCTCAGAAATCCCTAAGTCTAAAATGGAGAGCAGTTGGACATCTCAGGCGCATGAGCATAAAAATTCTAAAGAAAACAGCCTAGGCGTATTACCACTATGCAGGCGCATCAGCCCTGCTTAGGCGCATTACCACTATGCAGGCGCATCAGCCGTGCTTAGGCGCATTACCACTATGCAGGCGCATCAGCCCTGCTTAGGCGCATTAACACATAGGCATATGAGCAATTCTGGGCACATGGGCACTGCTGGGGCGCATGGTCAACACTTAGGTGCATGGGCAACTCTGGGCGCATGGGCCACTGTTCAGGCGCATGGCCCACTGTTCAGGCGCATGGCCTACACTTAGGCGCATGGGCAACTCCGGGTGAATGACTACTATTTGGGCGCATGATCTTGGGCGCATGGGAACATTCTGGGCGCATGACCAACAATCTGAAATTATAACCGATGCTACAAACAACACCCAAACATCAATCTAGCACATCCTAACACAGATCTAACATGCTACCAACACTAAACCATGCTAAACATCAAACATAACCTCAAAACAGCCTTAAAAACATACAACCATAGAACAACGGTCGAACAACATGCTGAAAACCCACGGGTACTTAAAATATATTTTGCTTGGTATGCATAATAGCTTCAAACACTTAAAAACCAGTAAAAAAAGGGGTTCAAGAACTCACCCGAAGCAACCTTCGGGCAACACACTTCCACCTGCAAATTCAGCTCCTAAAACCCACAAAAACAGACACTTAGCACCACAAATCTCGGCCTAGAAGCTGAAAATTCGGTTGAAACCAAACACTAAATCCAAGAAAACTCACCTTTTAGCATATTCCAGCTTCTTCTCTCTCTAAAACTGGGAGTTCTTCTTCTTTCTTCCTTTTTAAGCCTAGAACATAGGTGGGTAGTGGGGGCATGGGCGGCCATGCCCTCTCTTTTAAACACAATTATTTTAAAGTTTGCACCTTGCACAACTTCAGTCCTTCAACTTGTGTTATTCCTCATTTCTTTCTTTATACTTTTATTTTCTCTTCTTTTTAATAAAATTCGAGGTGTTACAAGTCCACCCCCTTATATAGGTTTCCTCCCCGAAACCTGTCGCTTCTCGAACAGTGGCGGGTAATGTTTTCTCATCTCTTTCTTGACATTATACGTAGGCTTAGACCCCTTCTAGGATCCACTATACTCGCACACGTGAAACCACTCTTCTCCTTAGCCTGTCTCTCTCTTCTATCAGTAATGGCCACCGGTTGTTCCACGTAGTTGAGTCGTTCGTCTATCTTGGTATTCTCTAGTGGCACGATCATGTCCTCCTCAGTTAAGCACTTTCTTAGATGAGATACATGGAATGTCAGATGAATTCCACTTAACTCATCGAGTAGCTCCCGTCGATAGGCCACTTCTCCTACCTGAGCAACGATTCGGAATGACCCTATATACCTAGGTATTAGCTTTCCTTACTTTCTGAATCGGATGATCCCCACTCCAAGACGAGGCCCTCATCATTACTCCAGCGCCGTAGGTCGGCACCGAACTCTTGTCGGGTGCGGTTGATCAAACCACCCTGTTGCAACACTCGGTGTTTGCCTCATAGGCTACTAGCCAATTCTACCCAAGGCACGTATTAATCTACCTATGTTCGTCCCGAGCAATCTAGCAGGAAACACGTGCTCTTCCAATTCTACCGCACAAACTTCTAGGACATCAGGCAACCTAGTGGACTTACCAATAGCAATTTCTACATCAAAGGGCTCACCGACCTTCCTACTCCTAACGTGCAACTTATCACAGAAGGCAGCAAGAATGAAACTACTACTAGCACCACAATCAAAGAACAGATGCACAATTTAATTTACTAGAAACGTACCTGACGTCACGTAGGAGTCCGCTCTAGCCTCCTCCCGGTCATAGTGAATGCTCTGACCTTCATCCTCTGCTCCCCTACCTTGCACCTGAGCTTCCTGCCCTCGACTTCCTGTAGTCTCTGCTCATGTGTCCAGTCTCGCCACAGTCGTAACATTTAGCCATGTGGCATTCCCTCGCCCTGTGGCCCTCATTCCCACATTGAAAGCAGATGTTCAGTCCCCAATTGCACTCCCCCTCATGGCCTCTACCACACTTCTTGCATGCTTCTTCCCTCCCTGTTACCATCCTCCGATCCTCAACCCTCAACGTCTTACCTCCAGCCATAAATCCACCATCGTTATCCCGCCTTCTATTCCCATTCCTAACATAGCCCCGCTCCTCCTCTACATCCACTATCGCCACCACCTCTCGCTCGTCATACAACCTCCCTGCTAGGTCGACCACCGACCTAAACGTACTTGGCCAGGCAGTGATCAGATGTCTGCGGATATCAATCGTCAGACCTTGAATGTACCTCTTGATCTTTTGTGACACAGGCGTCACCTGATCTGGCACCAGCCTTGCCATCTAGTTGAACTTCGTTGTATACTGTTGGTGTGTCGTCGTACCCGCCTCCAACTATAGGAACACTCTCTCTCAACTTTGTCAAGCTGTTTATGAGGGTAAAAATCCTCAATTACCAACCTCTTTAGCTCATTCCACGTTATCTTCCCGATTGCCCTGGTACCCTCGGCTTGGACAATGTTGTCCCACCAGCACAAGGCCGAGTCCACAAATGAGTGGGTAGCGAACTTCACCTTATGATCCTCATGGCACTCGCTAATGTCCAGTACCACCTCTATCTCCCTCACCCAACGATGAGCAGCAGCCGCACTCCCATTCCCATCAAATGTAGGGGGTTTGCATCTCTGAAATGCCCCGTAGCTCCCTTCACAGTTTCCTGCACAGCTTCCTCCTCCTCCTCGTTACTGGGGATAACCATATCAGTCTCTGGTTGTTCCCTTCCCCTTAAACCTCATTCCTCGCCACCTCATCTAGCGGTCTTCCTCTCCTCAGCCTCCTTATTCTCATCCTCCTTCACAGCTTTAATAACCTCAGTCACTACAGACGGCAGAATCGTCTGCATGACCTGATGAACCTCCTTAACCACCGCCTCCTTCATTGAGGCTATCAGATTAGCACTCTCATCCTTACCATCCTGGTGATGGAGCTCTGGCCCCTAAGGAGCCGTCGCAGCAGTCTTAGCCCTGCTTCTCGTGACACGCGGTCTAACACCATGTCCACCCCGACCTCCACCTCGCGAAGCCTCAGAAGACCTACCGCCAGCTATCTAAACACTACAAGATTCAAACATCAACATGGTTATTCAAGGTAATAGCTCAAATTATGTTGAGTATAGTAAGTCCCTAATCACAATGGCCAGTTATGATTAGCCACTTACTTTGTTCTTCATTCCCCAAGCATTTCCTATCCTGACTATATCAGTATCTAAATCTACACAAAAGCACATAAACCACAAAACACTAGCATATAACTCCCCTTTTCATTAACTTACATAAAACGTTTACGTAAAACCTTTACCTGTAGGCATGTAGCTACTAGGACTGGCATCCCTTTCCTTTCGTCCTATTCTCAGTTTAAGTTTTAGGTTTTGAAAATATTTACCCAATTCTCTTAAACTTTGGCTCTAATACCAACTCGTAAGGCCCCGTTCCCGGGACGCATACAACTTGACCTTCATCGCATAAAAAATATTTAAAGCGTACATTACTTTTGCAGTGGAATTTAAAACTTTCATTAATAATTTAAAACATATCATTACGTTACATCATTCGTTTATATTTCGAAATACAACATCATATTACCAGCCTCAAACATCCTCAGTAGCGTATGAATCCATGCCAGCAACTCCTCAGCATCAACAAAATACCTGCCAACTATTATGCATATAAAAAGTCAGAGACACTGAGTGAGTTCTAGTTTTATAAATAAAAATACTTTACTTTCGTTAAAAAAACCTTTTTACTTTCAATCGCGATCACACATCATACGTACACATTGATAATAATTAATTATCTTCGTCATCGTTTAACATCAAACAATACATAGTTACTATCATCCAAATCCTGCCTCATGCAATACCCCCGACTCATGTCCGAAGGCTGATACTATGCCGGGGCCTGTAAACAAACCCCCGACTCATGTCCGAAGACTGACATAGTACTGGGGTACTTGACAAGGATCCCATCTCATATGCAACACCCCCCACTCATGTCCGAAGACTGATACAGTACCGGGACCAGTAAACAAACCCCCGACTCATGTCCGAAGACTGACACAGTACCGGGGAGGGCAACAAGACCCCATCACTTTCACATGCCATCCTGTCTCATGCAATACCCCCGACTCATGTCCGAAAACTGATACTATGCTGGGTCTTGTAAACAAACCCCCGACTCATGTCGAAAGACTGACACAGTACCGGGGTAGGCGAAAAGGATCTCATCTCCTTCACACGCCATCCTGTCTCATGCAATACCCCCGACTCATGTCCAAAGACTAACACAGTACCGGGGTACGCGACAAGGATCTCATTGTACGTTACCTCCATTCTCATCATTCATTATCTTCCACTTTCAATACATAATACTTTACGTACATTCATACATCATACCACGTAAAGTCATAACATCATATATAACGTATTACATAAAATAATACATACATTTTGAAAACCCTTAAACATGGATAGATAACCCATCGCACACCTCATAATCATCACATCATCATGCATAGCACATCAAGCACAAGCCATCACATTACAACAGAACCCCTCTCAACCATCTACCTCTAGAAAATCCTCAGAAATCCCTAAGTCCAAAATGGAGAGCAGTTACACATCTCAGGTGCATGAGCATAAAAATTCTAAGGAAAACAGCCTATGCGCATTACCACTATGCAGTCGTATCAGCCCTGCTTAGGCGCATTACCACTATGCAGGCGCATCAGCCCTGCTTAAGCGCATTAACACTTAGGCACATGAGCAATTCTGGGTGCATGGGCACTGCTGGGGCGCATGGTCAACACTTAGGTGCATGGCCAACTCTGGGCGCATGGGACACTGTTCAGGCGTATGGCCTACACTTAGGCGCTTGGGCAACTCTAGGAGCATGGGCCACTGTTTAGGCGTATGGCCTACACATAGGCGCATGGGCAACTCTGGGCGCATGACTACTATTTGGGCTCATGATCTTGGGCGCATGAGGTCACTTGGGTGCATTACAACAATTCAGGAGCTTGGGAACATTCTGGGCGCATGACCAACAATCTGAAAATATAACCGATACAACAAACAACACCCAAACATCGATCTAGCACATCCTAACATAGATCTAACATGCTACCAACACTAAACCATGCTAAACATCAAACATAACCTCAAAACAGCCTTAAAACATACAACCATAGAACAACGGTCGAACAACATGCTGAAAACCCAAGGGTACTTAAAAAATATTTTGCTCGGTATCCATAATATCCCCAAACACTTAAAAACTAGTAATAAGAGGGGTTCAAGAACTCACCTAAAGCAACCTTCGAGCAACACACTTCAACCTGCAAATTCAGCTCCTAAAACCCACGAAAACAGGCACTTAGCACCATAAATCTTGGCCTAGAAGCTGAAAATTCATTTGAAACCAAACATTAACCCAAGAAAACTCACCTTTTAGCAGATTTCAGCTTCTTTTCTCTCTAAAACCGGGAGCTCTTCTTCTTTCTTCCTTTTTCAGCCGAGAACAAAGGTGGGTAGTGGAGCATGGGCGGCCATACCCTCTCTTTTAAACACAATTACTTTAAAGTTTGCACCTTGCACAACTTCAGTCCTTCAACTTGTGTTATTCCTCTTTTTTTTCTTTATACTTTTATTTTCTCTTCTTTTAAATAAAATTCAGGGTGTTACATACACTTCGGTGTGCTCACCTGATGGGAGATATGCTTCGTACATTCTCACTCGGTAGGAGTTACACTTCGGTGTGCTCACCTGATAGGAGATATGCTTTGTGCATTCTCACCGGATAGGAGTTAGACTTCGGTGTGCACACCTGATACGAGATATGCTTCGTGTATTCTCACCCGATAGGAGTTACACTTTGGTGTGCTCATCTGATAGGATATATGCTTCGTGCATTCTCACCTGATAGGAACTAAGCTTCGTGCTAATTTCAAATGATGCGGTAAAGTGAATGGTAAAGTAATGTATGGGTAACGTAACAGTAAAGTGAATGGTAAAGTAATGTATGGGTAATGTTATGGTAAAGTGAAAGGTAAAGTAAAAGTTATAGTTTGATTATCGAACGAGTTCGATAACGATGTTGATGATGAACGAGATTAAAGTTTTTATGATGTTAATGCATGATACAGTTTTGTTAAAGTAAACCTAGAGCTCACTCAGCGTCGCTGACTTTTGTATGCATATTAGATTGACAGGTATGCTATACATCTTTTGGGGGTGAGCTTGGCATGGATAGGAGAGAGCTACTTGGCACATGATCGAGATTGGAATCCTGGCAAAGAGCTTTAGTTGGATAGCTAAAGTTATCTTTTGATGTATTTACTTAGAGATAGAAATTTTTGTAAGTTCCGCTGCGTATATTAATGAAATTAATGGATGCCAGTGCCAGTAGCTCCATGCCAGGAAGGTTATGACTGTTAAGGGTTCCTCGAGGTTGTAGTTCTTGTAGTGAGATTGAGAGCTGATGTGATTCAGGATAGGAAACGTTTACGACATGAAGAGTAAAGTAAGTAGTTAATTACAATTGGCCACTATCATTAGAAACTTACATTACCTAACATGATCTGAACTATTACCTGGAATGATAATGTTACCCTTTCGTATCTTATAGCAAGCTATGGCTAGAACAAAAAGTACTCGAGGAGGTGCTCGTGGTGGTAGGGGTAGACCACCGGTCACCAGGAACCAAAAGCAGATGACTGAAGAAGTGCCTGTGGACTCTGTTCACACTGCTAGTGAGAAAAACTCTCATCACTCTGGAAAGAGGATTACCTTGGAGCCTGTTGTCAGGGAGGCTATCGCCGAAGAGGTCCACAAGGTCCTTCAGGACATCATGCCTTCGATCATGACTGAGGCCATAAAGGAGGTATCCAAGGAGTGGATCTTGGAGGCAAAGAAGAAAGCTAGCAAGAAAGATAGTGAACGTACCGGAGAAGGCTTGGGGAAGGATCGAAGGACGAGGGGGAGGAAACTGGTGGGGATTTAGCCAAAGGGTGTTCGTATCGCATCTTCAAGGGGTGCAATCCTCCATCCCTGGATGGCAAGGGTGGTGCTATTGCTACTCTCCAGTAGGTGTTTGAGATGGAAGCAGTGATTGAGATCAGTGAATGTTAGGCTGACTAGGCTGTGAAGTTCGCAGCTCACTCATTTGTTGACAAAGCTATTCATTGGTAGAACACCATCAACCAGACTAAAGACTCTCGTGAGTTCACGAACTTGAAGTGGAATGACTTGAAAGAGATGGTGATGAGAAAGTTCTACCCTCAGAATGAGATCGATAGGGTTGAAAGGGAATTTTTGGGTTTTAAAGCTGGGAGTATGACCCACAGGCAGTACATATCTTGCTTCAACGAGATGGCCATATTGGTGCCTCACCTGGTGAGTACTGAGGAAAGGAGGATGAAGTGCTATGTGCAGGGTTTGCCTTCGAAGGTCAGGACGTATGTAAAGGCAAGTAGGCTGAAGACCTTCGAGTCTTTGGTGGAGTTGAGTGGGATAGTGTATGACGATGTGGTGGCTGATGAGCCCGTCAAGGAAGTGAAGAAGAAGAGTTGGTCGGGAAATATGAAACAAGAGAGAAATGAGAGGTCTGCTACTCAAGCCAAAAAGATAAGGGTGGAGTCCTCCGGTGATTGCTGGAAATGTGGGAGGAAGCATGCTGGTGATTGCAGGCTCGGTTCGAGTTTGTGTTATAGATGTGGAAAGACGAGGCATTTATCTAAGGATTGCCCTAGTTAGGGAAAGTGCTACAACTATGGCAAGTTAGGGCACTACAGCCGAGAGTGTAAAGAGGTTAAAGTGGTTAACTCGGCCAGAGGAAAGGAGGCTGAGTAAGAGAATAAAGCTGGTGACAAGCCAAGGGCCAAGGCTAGGCTTTCATGATGACCAGATAGGAGGCCAGAGGGAACCTGATGTTGTGTCAAGTATGTTCCCAGTTAATAACATACTTGCTTCTGTTCTGTTTGATTCTGGTGCAAGTAAGAGTTTTATAGCTGCCACCTTCTATGATGTGATGAATGATAAGGCCAAAGAAATAGATCATGTGTTTGAGGTAGAGATTGCCATTGGAAGGTCATAGATTCCCCGCTAGGTTGTTTGTTATGACCCTAGGAGGGTTTGACGTCGTGTTGGGTATGGACTGGTTAGCCACCTACTAGGCTAACATAGTTTGTCAGAGGAAGATGATTCAGATGAAAGTGCCCGACGGTAGCTTAGTCATGATTTACGATGACAGGATCTGTGAAGTTCCGAAGATGATTTCTATGATAAAGGTTGACAAGTTTATAAGGCGAGGGTGCAACGCATTCTTGGCATAGGTTAAAGATACTAAAGCTGAAACTGTAGAGTTGATAGATGTGTCCGTGGTGTGTGCCTTCCCGGATGTTCCTTGATGACTTGACAGAGTTACCACCCATTCGGGAGATAGAGTTTCAGATCGATCTTGTGCTAGGAGCTCAGCCCGTTGCTAAAGCGCCATATCGTCTAGCTTCTCAGAGTTGAATGAGTTGTTAGCCCAACTACAGGACCTTCTCGATAAAGGATTTAACAGACCGAGCATTTCTCCTTGGGGTGCTCCGGTGTTGTTCGTGAAGAAGAAGGATGGTAGCATGCATATGTGTATAAACTACAGGGAGCTGAATAAGCTCACGGTGAAGAATAGATACCCGTTACCTCAGACTGATGATCTGTTCGACTAGTTGCAAGGTGCAAGTTGGTTTTCGAGGATCGATCTTCGATCGGGTTATCACCAGCTAAAGGTTAAGGAGCTGGATATCCCAAAGACTACATTCGGACACGATATGGGCATTATGAATTTCTTGTTATGTCATTTGGTCTAACCAATGCTCCTGCAGCATTCATGGACTTGATGAATAGGGTTTGTCAAGCGATGCTCGACAAATCCATGATAGTGTTCATAGACGATATCCCGATCTACTCGAAGAATGAGGGAGACCATGCCTGTCACCTCCATGAGGTGTTGGAGACTCTAAGAAGAGAGAAGTTGTATGCGAAATTCTCCAAATGCGCATTTTGGTTACGTGAGGTGCAGTTCTTGGGTCATGTGATTAAACCAGAGGGAATCATAGTTGATCATGCTAAAGTAGAGGCGGTGATGAAGTGGAATTTGCCTAAAACACCATTTGAAATCCAAAGCTTCCTCGGATTGGCGGGTTATTACCGGAGATTCATCCAGGATTTTTCCAAGATTGCATCGCCGTTGACCAAGTTGATGAGAAAAGATATGAAGTTTGAATGAGGTGACAGTCAAGAGAATGCTTTCATGGAGTTAAAGAAAAGATTGACACAAGCTCCAGTGTTAACGTTACCGGAAGGGAATGAGGACTTGGTTGTCTATCTCGATGCTTCTTATCAGGGGTTAGGGTGTGTGCTAATGCAGCGAGGTAAAGTCATAACATACGCATCTCGACAGCTAAAGGTTCATGAGGTGAACTACCCTACTCACGATCTGGAGCTGGCTGCTGTGGTATTCACGTTAAAGCTACGGAGACACTACTTATATGCTGTCAAATGTACGATTTTCAAGGACCACAAAAGCTTAAAGTATTTCTTTGAGCATAAGGATCTTAATATGAGGCATAGACGATGGTTGGAGCTCATAAAGGATTACGACTGTGAGATTCATTATCACCTGGGTAAGGCTAACGTGGTAGCTGATGCCCTAAGCCAGAAGGAGGACCGGGAACCTATTCGGGTGAGATCTTACCAGTTGATTGTGACACCTGATGTGATAAGGAAAATCTGCAAAGCTCAGTAAAAAGCTCTAAAGCCTGAGCACGTTAATGAAGAAAGGATGAAGGGGCAGATCGCGAACCTGGAAGAAAACTCCAATGGTGTCAAAACTAGGTTTGGGCGCATGTGGATTCCTAGACATGGAGGTTTGAGAGAGAAAGTGTTAGATGAAGCCCACAAGACTCGCTACTCCATTCACCCTGGAACCAACAAGATGTACCTTGATCTAAAGAAGAATTACTGGTGGCCGGCAATGAAAGCCGACGTAGCAACGTATGTAGAATGGTGCTTGACCTATCTCTAGGTTAAGGCCGAGCATCAGAAGCCGTACGGGAAAATCCAACCCTTGGAATGTAAGGCCCCTTTCCTCGGACTCTTACAGCTGGACCGTCATTGCATAAAATATTTAAAACATACATTACTTTTGCAGCTAAATTTAAAAAAACTTTCATTAGTAATTAAAAACAGGTCATCATATTACATCATTGTTACATTTCAAAATATGACATTATAACAAAACGTGGATGCCAGCCTCAAAACGTCCCCAGTAGCATATGCATCCATGCCTGCAACTCCTCAGAATCAACAAAATACCTGCCAACTATCATGCATACAAAAAGTCAATGACGTTGAGTGAGTTCTAGTTTTATAAATAAAATACTTTAATTTCGTTAAAACCACGTTTTACTTTCGTTCACGATCACACATCATACGTACACTTTGATAATAATTAATTAATATCTTCAGCATCGTTCATCAGTCAATACAATACTTATTATCATACAAATCGGATGATCCCCCTCTCCACGACGAGGCCTTCATCATTACTCCATCGCCGCAGGTCGGCACCGAACTCTTGTCGGGTGCGGTAGATTAAACCATCTTCCTGCGACACTCGGAGTTCTGTCTCATAGGCCTAAGTTCTATCGCGCAACCCTATAGGGCATCAGGTATCCTAGTGGACTTACCAGTAGCAATTTCTACATCGAAGGGCTTATCGATCATTCTACTCCTAGCATGCAACTTACCACAAAAGGCAGCAGGAATGAAACTACTACTAGCACCATAATCAAAGCATAGATGCATAAATTTAATTTACCAGAAACGTACCTAACGTCATGTCGGAGTCCACTCTAGCCTCCTCCCAGTCATAGCGAATGCTCTGACCTTCATCCTCTGCTCTCCTTCCTCACACTGGAGCTTCCTGCCCTCGACTTCTTGCAGTCTCTGCTCATATGTCCAGTCTTGCCACAGTCGTAACATTTAGCCATGTGACAATCCCTCGCCCTGTGGCCCTCTCTTCCACACTGGAAGCAGACGTTTGATCCCCACCTACACTCCCCCACGTGGCCTCTACCACACTTCTTGCATACCTCCTCCCTCTCAGTTATCCTCTTCCGATGATTGAACCTCATCGTCTTACCTCCAGCCACAAATTCACCATCATTATTATCCCGCCTTCCATTCCCACTCTTAACATAACCTCGCTCCTCCTCTTCATCCATTATAGCCACCGCCTCTCGCTCGTCATACGGCCTCCCCGCTAGGTCGACCACCGACCTAAACGTACCTGGCCGGGCAGTGATCAGATGTTTGCGGATATCTTGTGGCAGACCTTGAATATACCTTTTGATCTTTTGTGACACAGGCGTCACTTGATCTGGCACCAGCCTTGCATCTCATTGAACTTTGTGGTGTATTGCTGGTGCGTCATGGTCCCTGCCTCCAGCTGCAGGAACTCCCTCTCAACCTTGTCAAGCTCACTATGAGGGCAAAACTCCTTAATTACCAACCTCTTCCGCTCCTTCCACCTCATCCTCCCGACTACCCTCGTACCCTCGGCTTGGACAATGTTGTCCCACTAGCATAAGGCTGAGTCCATGAACGAGTGACTTGCGAACTTCACTTTCTGATCCTTGCGGCACTCGCTGATGTGAAGAACCGCTTCCATCTCTCTCACCCAACGTTGTGCAGTAGCAGCACTCGTATTTCCATCAAACATAGGGGGCCTACACCTTTGGAATGCTCCATAGTTGCATCCCTTCGCAGTCTCCAGCACAGCTTCCTCCTCCTCCTCATCGACACTAGAGACAACCATGTCAGCATCGGGTTGCTCCATATCCCCAGAACCTCCAGCTTCACCTCCTCGCCGTGCGGTTCACCTCTTCTCCTCCTTCTCCTTCTTCTCGTCATCCCTCACAGCACGGATAACTTCAGTCACTACAGACGGCAGAATCGTCTACATGAGCTGATGAACCGCCTTGACCACTGCCTCCTTCATTGAGGCTCTCAGGTTGGCACTCACGTCTTCACTATCCTGGTGATGAAGCTCTGGCTCTTCAAGAGCCGTCTCAGTTGTCTTGGCCCTGCTCCTCATGACACGTGGCCTAACACCACGTCCACCCCGACCTCCACCTCGCGAAGCCTTAGAAGACCTACCGCCAGCCATCTAGAACACTACTAGATTCAAACACCAACATGGTTAATCAAGGTTATAAATTGAGTTATGTCAAGTATAGTAAGTCCCTAATCACAGTTGCCAGTTGTGATTAGCCACTTACTTTACTCTTCATTCCCCAAGCATTTCCTATCCTGACTACATCAGTATCTAAATCCACACAAAAGCACATAACCCATATAACATGCACACATAATACCGGTTAACATTTAACTCACATAGAAGCTTACATAAAACCTTTAGCTGCAGGCACGTAGCTACTAGGACTGGCATCCCTTTCCTTTCGTCCCATTCACAGTTTAAGATTAGGTTTTGAAAATATTTACCCAGTTCTTTTAAACTTTAGCTCTGATACCAACTTGTAAGGCCCCGTTCCCGGGACCCTTACAGCTGGATCGTCATTGCATAAAATATTTAAAACATACATTACTTTTGCAGCGGAATTTAAAAAAACTTTCATTACTAATTAAAAACATGTCATCACATTACATCATTGTTACATTTCAAAATATGACATCATAACAAAACGTGGATGCCAGCCTCAAAACGTCCCCAGTAGCGTATCCATCCATGCCTGCAACTCCTCAGCATCAACAAAATACCTGCCAACTATCATGCATACAAAAAGTCAGCGCCGCTGAATGAGTTCTAGTTATATATATAAAATACTTTAATTTCGTTAAAACCATGTTTTACTTTCGTTCACGATCACGCATCATACGTACACTTTGAAAACAATTAATTAATATCTTTATCATCGTTCATCAGTAATACTTATTATCATACGAATCCTGCCTCATACAATACCCCCGACTCATGTTCGAAGACTGATACTGTGCCGGGGCGTTTAAACAAACCCCCGACTCATGTCCGAAGACCGACACAGTACTGGGGTACGCAACAAGGATCCCGTCTTCGTATACACACCCCCGACTCATGTCCGAAGACTAATACTATGCCAGGGCCTGTAAACAAACCCCTGACTCATGTCCGAAGACTGACACAGTACCGGGGCGAGCAACAAGACCTTATTTCAATCTCATACCATACTGTCTCATGCAATACCCCCGACTCATGTCCAAAGACTGATACTATGCCGGGGCCTGTAAACAAACCCCCGACTCATGTCCAAAGACCGACACAGTACCGGGGTACGTGACACGAATCTCATCATCTGTTACTTCCATACTTATCGTTCGTTATCTTACGCTTTCGTTACCTAATACTTTACGTTGCACATTCATACATCACACCATGTAAAGTCATAACATAATACATAACGTATCATATAACATAATACATAACGTATTGAAAACTGTTAACAAAGAAAGATAACACCACACACACATATACACATCATAAACCTCGTCACATCACCATGCATACATCAAGCATAAGACATCATAACACCAAAGAACCTATCTCAACCATCTACCTCTTAAAACCCCTTAGAAAATCCTAAGTCCAAAATGAGGCACATGGAACATTTCAGGCGCATGAGCATAAAAATTCTAAGTATAAAATAGTCTGGACGCATTAGCACTATGTAGGTGCATGAGCCCTGCTTAGGCGTATTACCACTATGCAGGCGCATGAGCCATGCTTAGGCGCATCAACACTTAGGCGCATGGGCAACTATGGGCGCATGGGCACTATTGGGCGCATGGCCAACACAGGCGCATCAATCCTTATTTTGGGTGCATGAACTACTCTTCAGGCGCATGTCCACTATTTGAGCGCATGACCCTGGGTGCATGAGGACAGTTAGGCACATGAGAACTTTCTGAAAATTTCTAAACTACCAATAATCACTCGAAACCTTTCTAATCCGACCCAAACACAGATCTAACATACTAAGGCCCTTAAAACATACTAACAACAATTCTAACCACCAAAACAACATCAAAACTTAAATCACAGAACATCATTCGAGCAACAGGAAAAACTCACGGTTACATTTAAAAACGTTTGTTCGGTATGCATAATAGCCCCTAGAAGTTCAAAATTAGTAAAAATGGGGTTCTAGAACTCACCTTGAAGCAGATCTTCGAACTAAACACCTCCACTAGCAATTCAGCTCCAAATTCCCAAACACAAGCACTAAAACATCAAGAACTTCGGTCAAGAAGTTGTGACTTCGGTTAAAACCGAACATATACTTGAGAAACTAACCTTTTGCAACTTCTTCTTCCTTTCTCTCTCTAAAACCGAGAGTTCTCCTTCTTTCTTCCTTTTCAGCCGAGAAAAATGGGGTGGAAGAAGAAGTGGGCGGCCATACCTTTAAATCCTTAAAATAATAAGGTTTTGTGCCTTGTACACTTACCCCCTTCCACTTGTGCCCATTATCTTTTCTTTCTATTTACTTTCCTTTTCTCTTCTTTTAAATAAAATTTGGGGTGTTACATGGAAATTCCAGAATGGAAGTAGGAGCATATTACTATGTCCTTCATAAAAAAGCTACCTCGTACAGCTAAAGGTTATGATGCCATATGGGTCATAGTTGACAGACTGACAAAGAGTGCTCACTTTCTACCCATCTGAGAGACGTATAACTCAGAGCGGCTTGCCGAACTGTTCATCAATGACATAGTTTCCCATCATGGTGTGCCAGTGTTGATTATTTCTAATAGAGATACGTGGTTTGCATCCCAGTTTTGTAAGAAGTTCAATGATGCGATGGGAACTAGATTCCACAGACGGATGGCCAATCCGAAAGGACTATCCAGACCTAGGAGGACATGCTTCGGGCGTGTATTATAGACTTTGGTGGGAGCTGAGATAGTCATCTACCATTCGCAGAGTTCTCATAAAATAACAGCTACCATGCCAGTATTGGTATGCCCCCGTATGAGATGCTCTAAAACCGGAAGTGTAGAACCCCTGTTTGTTGGGGGGAAATCGGACAGAAGGAGTTTGATAGTATCGAGGTCATCGAGATGACCAATGAGATGTCGGGCAGGATTAAAGTCTACATGAAAGCCGCTAAAGATATAAAGAAATCCTATGCCGACAAGCGTCGGAGACCGATTGAGTTTAACGTCGGTGATAGAGTGATGATAAAGGTGTCACCTTAGAGAGGAATCATTCGATTCCGAAAGAGAGGGAAGCTAAGCCCTCGATTTATTGGGCCATTCAAGATCGTAGCCCGTGTAGCGGAAGTAGCGTACAGACTGAAACTACCAGATGCATTGAGTGGAATTCATTATACCTTCCACGTATCACATCTACTTAAGTATCTAGCAAACGGAGACGCTCATGTTCCACTGGAAGATTTGGAGGTTGATGAAAGACTAAACTATGTGGAACAACCCGTAGCAATAATAGACAGAAAGGAGAAGCGACTGAGGAATAAAGTAGTTCCACTCGTCCGAGTGCAGTGGAAGCATAGAAAGGGGTCGGAGTCCACTTGGGAATGCGAAGATGAGATAAGACAGCATTATCCTCAGTTGTTTAAGGAATGACTGGTTTTAGGGACGAAACCCAATTAAGGGGGGTGGACTTGTAACCCCCCGAATTTTTGATTGAAGGCAAAGTTCTTGCGCGAGAGAGAGTTCTCGCGCGAGTGATAAAGTTCTCTTGTGGAGGAAATTTTCACGTGAATAGAAGTTCTTGTGCGAGAACAGCTGCGAGGAGATAGAGACACTATAGATAGGCCCATGCCCCAATCTTCTCTACTTCATGCGAAAAGTACTGCTGTTGTGCTTGTGAAGAAAGGAGTTGGTGCTAGGTGGTGTCTAAGGTATGTATTCATCGATATTCGATGTATTTATGCATGTATGAACCATATGTAATTATATTGCACATGATTATGTAGCTTTTGGCTCAAAACACTCCCGGTTTTGTGTTGTTCGTGTGCATAGATATCGTAAGGTGAGTTCTAGTCCCCTCTTTTATGTGCTTTATCATGTTTTGGGGCTAATATGCATACCTAAATGAATGCTTTGTAAAGGAATGATGTTTATAACTGTTATTGCATGTTTTGGGTGTTAAAGTGGTTAAAGGAGTGATAACTTGTGGATAAAGTTGTGTACAGCAGAAATGTTATCGCACGAGAGGCGAGTTCTCGCGCGAAAAGTAGTGTTCGCGGTTAACGGTTACTGTTTGAATGTTCTCGTGTGAATGATGATGTTCTCACGCGAATGATGATGTTCTCGCGCGAAGGAGGAGTTGTCACTCGAAGTGAGAAGTTCTCGCGCGAATGTGGGTTCTCGTGTGAAAACTGTGGACTGTTACGTGTTGTGTTACCCCGTAAGCGTGCATTAATAATGACTTAATGATGAACCTAATAATAAAGAATTAAAGTATGTATGTAGATATTTTATATATATCATGATAGTTAAAGGCTAAAGAGCGATGTTAATTCACATGTGAAATGCGAAATAATAGTTACCCTGTATAGCACAGCTGTGAAAACGTTAAAGCGCTAAAGAAGTCATGCAAGTACTTGACAGGAGTTACACTTCGGTGTGCTCACCTGATAGGAGATATGCTTCATGCATTCTCACCCGATAGGAGTTACACTTCGGTGTGCTCACCTCATAGGAGATATGCTTCGTGCATTCTCACCCGATAGGAGTTACACTTCGGTGTGCACCTGATAGGAGATATGCTTCGTGCATTCTCACCCGATAGGAGTTACACTTCGGTGTGCTCATCTTATAGGAGATATGCTTTGTGCATTCTCACCCAATAGGAACTAAGCTTCGTGCTAAGTTCAAATGATGCGGTAAAGTGAATGGTAAAGTAATGTATGGGTAACGTAAAGGTAAAGTGAATGGTAAAGTAATGTTTGGGTAACGTAACGGTAAAGTGAATGGTAAATTAAAAGTTATGGTTTGGTTATCGAACGAGTTCGATAACGATGTTGATGATGAATGAGGTTAAAGTTTTTATGATGTTAATGCATGATACAGTTTTGTTAAAGTAAACCTAGAGCTCACTTAGCGTCGCTGACTTTTGTATGCATATTAGATTGACAGGTATGCTATACATCTTTTGGGGGTGAGCTTGGCATGGATGGGAGAGAGCTACTTGGCACATGATCATGACTGGCATCCCGACAAAGAGCTTTAGTTGGATAGCTAAAGTGATCTTTTGATGTATTTGCTTAGCGATAGAAATTTTTGTATGTTCCGCTGGGTATATTATTGAAATTTGATGTTCGAGAACTTGTGTTTCTGATGTCCAAATCCAACTGTGGGGCTTCCCGGAATGGGGCCTTACAACATAGGATTTACTATTTAAACTGAATGCAACACGAACACAAAACCATACAAATGACCGTTGCAAATCGAAACACTCCTTCCCAAAACTACAGAACAACTTTCCATAACCATCTTTGAACACTCTTTTCCTCAAGAATCCACGGAAATAAATCAAAATTACAGTTTTTGATTCACGGAATCTTTATTGAGCATCAATGCAAGGATAACCATTGTAAAGGACAAACTAACTACTTGTATTCACTCAATAAGAATCTAGAATCAAATTACACTTACCGAATGAAAATAATCAAACGTCAAATAGGAAATGCAATGTGTGATCGATTAAAAAAAAGTCAAATCAAGTTAACTCATCCTAGAATGTAATATTTCCTTGTATTCCAATAAAAAAATGAAACTACGAATAGGTGCATTAAAATATTCATGAAGGTTTAACAAAATACATGGGAAAAGAAATACGTACAAAAAGACATTAAACAACCATAGTTCTCACAGAGATAGTTATTTGCTTTCCCTAATAACCTTTAATGCTATGGAGTTTTGATCGTCAAACCTTATTAACACACTCGAAGCCTAATTTCATCAAATCCCATTATAATGATGACTAAAATCACACTAATCAATCACAAATGGAACGTAGGAACTACTGTTTAAACCGAATGCAACACGAACACGAACATACAAATGACCATTGAAAATCGATACACTCCTTCCCAAAACTAAACAAGAACGTTCCATAACCATCTTTGAACACTCTTACCTCAAGAGTCCACTTAAATCAATCAAAATGACAATTGTCGATTCACGAAATCCTTTATTGAGGATAAACGCAAGGATAAGAGTTGTAATGGACAAACCAACTACTCGTATTCACTCAATGAGAATCTAGAATCAAATTACACTTACCAAATGAAACTAATGAAACGTCAAACGGGAAACGCAGTGTGTGCTCGATACAAAAGAAAACCCGTTTTCTAAATTGGTATCAATATTTATTTGCATGATCATATCAATAAACAAATATTTATTGGTGTTTGTTTAGCTTGTTATTGGGTATGACCCGACTTGGATCATAACGTACTAACCACATCAATCTTGTATGTGTCTTGGGCATATAAGATCCAACAATCTCCCACTTGCACAAAATTCATAGAAGATTGATGCAAGCAGTAAATACCGCCTAACAAAGGTTTACTACCCTTAATACGTATGACTGAGTCATTCCATAACATCTTCCCCTTCAAGTACCTTACTCGAAAATGTTTTAGGTGAATCAATCATCTATCCTTTTGTCACAGATGTCATGTTAAATCCTAGAGGCACAGAATGATCATTCTTCATTCATTTAACTTTAGCAGGCCTTAGACATCTTGCTCTCAAAGAATAAGAGGGAAAAATCCCATCTTGACTATATACGTCTCTCACAATCACCTCGTGCTATACGTGAATTTAGTCTTATGTACTGTCATGTTACAGAACAGTGAAGAACTAAGTCAAAATATAATACCCGGTGAATATCAAGACTCAATATGTATCTCAGGTTAGAGGATACCAAATGATATTCGCCTTTACTCAAATTTACTTATGATCAATCAAGTAGATTCCATGTAGTAATATTTGAGATGCGGGTCAGTCCAATATTTGTATCCCATAAATATCTACGAACTTTGGCAGCAACCCTTTGCTCTATATTCATCCATATGAATATCCAACAATCCAAGTTGATAATAGTCTTACCCTCATACTTGTTCCCATAAGTATGAATGACAGGATCAGTGATCTAAGTTTGATCAATTAGAGTTGAATCGCAACGGAATTAGAACAAGAATTAGACAAATATAGCAAGAACACAATAGATATTCAATGGAACAGTACACGGTTATAGAGAAAGAGGGTTTTCTACAAAAGGGATAATATCATTCATGCACAAATGCTTCGGTATGGCGGCCGCTAAGCTTCTAAGCTGCGCTAAGCTACGCAGGGCATCGCACGTTACAATTAGGTCAACATTCCTTATATAAAGGAATGTGACGTCTGCTGATGTCACTTGATAGTGACATCTAACAGAATTATTACAAACAACTGAAAGTAAGCAAACTACTGAGAATGTTCACAACAACTGAGAACATCTCAGAGTATGCTAAGTACAAGATGAAACTAAAACTACTGAAACTACAAGTACTGAATACAAGAAACATAAAACTACTAAAAGGAAACCATCACAACTACTGAAGAGGTCTTCTTCAGCTGTTGTTACAACATCTGAAACTTGGTCTTCAGTCTTTGTCTTCAGCTTTTGTCTTCAAACTTTGTCTTCAGTTCTTTGGCTTCAGACTTTGTCTTCAGCTTTTTCACTTTAGACTTTGTCTTCAGCCCTTTCACTTCAGACTTTGTCTTCAGCTCTTTCACTTCAGACTTTGTCTTCAGACCTTGTTATCAGTTGATGTCTTCAACTGTTGCAGACTACTTCAGTTGTTGTAATGTCTGTGGGACTTAAAGGTTTTTCTGATCAGGCTCATTGGTTCTTTTGGTCCAACAAACTCTTCCTGAACCAATGCAGCCAAAACCTTTAAGCTTATTGAGGTCCCACTTATTCTTGGCAGAAATACTCTCTTGATCAGCTTTAGAGATATCAGATAAGCACAGGTCAGGGAACAGGTTTCAGTAGATGTGAATGTCAAAGGATGGAAGGGAACTTTGTCTTGGGGAACTGGACACAGAGCTATTATCCCAACCATGAAACCTACTTCCTATTGATGAGTCTATAAGACTCTCTGACGTAGGCCTCAAGGAGAACAACTTGTTCCTCCTTAGTGAGTTCTTCTGCTTCTCCTTCGAAGAAGAACTCTGGGCCATAGTACTCTGATAGGTACTTTACTGTCTTTCCATTTTTCAACTCAACAGTTGTTATCTCTCTGTAAGCAAATTCATCTGGGTGAGTCCCTTCTAATAACAATAGGAGTTCATTTTTCTTGATCTCTTCAAGCCTCTTGTAAAACAACCCTTTCTTGACCATTTTGTTCTCCATTAGAGTTTGAGGGGTCATCTTTGACTTGTGGGCTCTCTTGAAGTCTTCAAGTATCTCCCAGGGTGAGACTACAATGGCCAACATAATAACAACATCTATGGTCTTTCTCACTTGGCCATTGTATCTACTTGGTATGGATTTCTTATGAATTCTAGAACTAACCCTGGGGTCTGGCCAAATCCTTACTCTCTCCTTTTGATATTGAAAGGTATGCCTGAGAATACAGCCTTTAAGTGTGTTTCTTCATGGCTTGTATAGATGATGACTGAGGAAACTCTTTGTCAACCATCTTCAAATGTTGCTCATCATGCTGTTTCTGCTGTTCTTCTTCTTCAATCTTAACTTTCACCATTTGCCTCTGAAAGTCTGGTGTGATCATTTGTTGACTTCTGGGCTCAGGTAATTTTAGAACAGTAGAGATTGGCAGACTGTCTTCTTCATCATCGTCATCTTCTTCTTCTTCCATCCTCAACACCCTTCTCCTCCTTCTGGGTGCATCATTGGATGTGGTTTGAGGTGGTTTTTGGGGTAAGGGAGTTGGTTTTGAGGGGGTTGAGTTGGTTTAAGTTTAGGTTTAGGGATTGGTTTGGAGAGTTGTGGGGTTGGTTGTTTTTTTGAGTGGGAGTTTGGGAAGGCTGATCTAGCATTTTTGTGGTAAGTTTGGCTTTGGAAAGCTTGGCCATATCAGTTCTCTTCCCAGCACCTGCTTCATCTAAGGCTTCGATAATCAACCCCTTATTGAATGCTTCAGAAGCACAGATTCTGGTGGTTATTGCCAGAATACTGTCTCTGGTCCATGATTTAATCTCAATTAATGATCCTCCTAAGTATTTTGCAATAAACCTGATCATTATCTCCAACCTCTCCCTTTCCATCACACTGTAACTGGCCCATCTCTCTTGTATCTCTTTAATCTCCAGCCTTCTGATCTCACTGTCTAATGTAGCTGTATCAAAGCCTTGTCTGAAGAGTTGGTCTATTATTCTGTCCATTGATCTGTTGTGAGCTTCATCAGCTTCTTTAATCAGATCTTCCAATGATTTCTCTTCATCAGGCTTTTGAATTTCAGCACTTTTCTTTCTCTTGTATGTGATCAGCTGTTTTTCCTTTTCTAACTTCTTTTCTTTCTCTTATTGTTTCTCATCTTCCACTCTCTTTCTCTTTCTTTCTTTCACTACCTTAGACTCCCCCTTTTTGGGTGCATTGGGTTCAGGGGTTTGAATGGCAGAAAGCTTCTTTTGTACAGCATGATCAACAAGTGTTTGTAGATTTGAGGAGATCCTCTCATCAGTGGCTTTATGCATAATCTCATTGATGATGGGAGTGATGAGAGGTAAGGAATGTTGAAAGGTAGCAACCATCTGCTCAGAGGGGTTCTATCCCTGAGAGGTGGTGCCAAAAGTAGTGGCTGGTGGCTCAATTGAGTGTAGTGGCTGAGTGTTTGGTGAACCTTCAGATGAAGGTGCCATCTGTGGGTTTATTGGGGCAGATGGACTTTGATCCTGAGACATTTTGGCAAGCAGTTCTTTGAGTCTGCTCACCTCAGCCTCAAGGATTGTGTTATGGGCTAAGACATCAAAGAAAAAGCCCAGGTCATCATCAGTCTTTGCTGAATCACCTGACCTCCTGATTGAATCAGGATGTACATGCCCTGAGTGTAGATCAGTTGTAGCATGTGCCCCTTGTTCTTGGTTCTGGGGACTTCCTGCCTCAGGACTGAGTCCTTCATCGGCAGTTGCCTCTGGTGAGGTCTTAGAGATGTTACCAACTGCATCCTGTTCATTTGCTGAATCAGTAGAAGTGGCAGCCTCACCAGATGTTCTAACCTCCTCCTCTACACGGGGAGATTGAACATTATAACCCCTGTGCTGTGGGTTATCAACAACATTTTGGTCCTCTTCCTCAGCTGTTGAGGTTCTCCCCATTGTAATTGGTTTCTGGGGAGGAGGAGAGGAATGCAGCTGACTCAGCACTTGTGCAACTATAATGGTTGGGCTTTGAGGGGTGGTTGCATTTGGAGATAGGTTTGAAGCAGATTGCACCCGGGGTGACTGGTGCTCTTTAATGGTAACTTCTCAATTGAGATAGGTTCCAGCATTGTGGTATCCCCAATTATGGTTGCATCAGGATCCTGTTGAGAGGATGCCTGAGGTGCTAGGGCTGGTGGAGTCTTTGACACTACTGGGGGGTTAGAACCAGTAAGTGTTTCCTGTATTGGTTGTACAGGGGCATCCTTAGGGGACTCATCTCCCTGAGTATCCTTTTTGGGCTTTTTGGTGTTGGGTTTGGTAGGGACTTTGGATCTGGAAGTGGAGGCTGTGGGTTCCCGCTGCTTGGGTTTTAGCAGCCGGGCAGCCCCTTTCAGTGTAGGGTCAGAGTTGTGCCTAGAGTATACTTCAGGCAATACAGCCGGAGCAGGGACTCCAAGGCCAACAAGGCCGTCTGATTTTAGTTGATTTAAAATTATGGCCATGAGAAACCTAGGATATAATATCCATCTGTTTGCCACAGGTTTCAAAGCCAGATCCTTTAGTTCCATGAAAACTATATCAGAAAAATTTAGATTTTGTCGTTCAAAGATAGAGTATAATGCCTGTTGCCATCAGGAGGACATCTGATCCCATGAGGAGGTTTTTGTTGCAAGGCAGACATTCACCATGTGGAATATAAGACGTTCAGCATCATGGAAGTGCTTCTTCAGAATGGTGGTAGCACTTAAGTCTCCTTCATACCCGTTATTGATGAAAGACATATCAGTTGTGCCTTTCAGGTATTCTGTGACACAGGTGGCATCATGTAGATTTAGGGTTTGTCGAATGATGTCTGGAGTGATGACCACCTGTTTCTGGTTAACCAACGACTGGAGAGTGATTTTGCGATCATTCTCACCAGTTTGCACAGAGACGTTGGTCCAGAATTGGCTTAGGGAATCGGGGTATATGGTAGGATTCAGAAGAAAAGCGGTTCGGTACTGGGAATCTACCATAAGATCGATGGCATTATCAAATTTGTTCCAAAAGGCCGATTTCGAGAGGTAGGCAACACAGTTGTGTCTGGGTTTGAGTTTCATGGTCGCCATTGTTGAGAGAGTGAAGGACATGAAACGGCTAATGAAATGTTTGAAAATAGGTTTAGGTATTTATAGGGTAAGAAAAGGCTGATATAAAACGACTGAAAGTGTTGGTGCTGTCATCAGTTGTTTGAAAACAACTGAAGACCTAGTATTAACTTTCAGAAGTTGTAACAACTGAAGACGTGGTATTAGTCATCAGTAGTTGTGAAACTACTGAAGACATGGTTCTGGCTTCAGTTGTATGAAGTGAAACAGCAGTTGTAGAAACAACTGAAGAGAAAAGTTTCTCATCAGCTGTTGTCGTCAATTCTTAGCTCATCAGCTGTTTCATTCTGACCTCAACACTTATCAGACTTTTTGTCTGATTTTCAGACGTTTCATTGGTCATCAGTACTTATCTGTTATACTGACATCAGTAGTTGTAACTACATCAGTGGTTGTAACCACATCAGTTCTTTTCAACAGATAGAGTACTTCAGTACTTTTAAGTAATTTAGTCTTCAGTAGTTATGAAAACTACTGAGGATAAAAGAACTTATCAGTACTTATTTGTGACAATAGTATACGAATGCTCATCAGTACTTGTTGACTGAGATCATCAGTAGTTGTCACTTATTCTAGCTGCAGCATACCAAGCCTTAACACTAGTTTTGGAAAGTTGAACTGTCCAAAGGCTTAGTAAATATGTCTGCAAGCTCATCAGCACTAGGAACAAACTTTGGATCAATCAGACCTTTTTCAAAACAATCCCTAATAAAATGGTGTCTGATCTCAATATGTTTGGTCCTAGAGTGCTGGACTGGATTCTTGACAATACAAAGAGCTGAAGCACTATCCATTAGTAATGGAGTCTTAGTCTCTGTAATGCCATAATCCAATAATTGATTCTGAAGCCAGAGTACCTGAGATGTACAACTTGCAGCAGCAATGTACTCGGCTTCAGCAGTGGATGTAGCAACAGATGTTTGTTTCTTACTCTGCCAAGAAACCAAACAGTTGCCTAGGAATTGACATCCACCAGAAGTTGATTTTCTAGTTAATTTAACACCCTGCATAGTCACTATCAGAAAAAGCAACTAATTTGCAAGAGTGCCCAGTGGAATACCAAAGACCTAGAGATTGAGTACCTTGCAGATATCTAAAGATCCTCTTGACTGCAATCAAATGAGACTCTTTAGGAGCAGCCTGAAATCTAGCACAAACACAGTTGCAAACATAATATCTGGTCTAGAAGCTGTTAAGTACATCAAGGACCCAATCATACATCTGTAAAGTGTTTCATCAACAGCTTTACCTTTCTGATCTGCATCCAGTTGTGTGGTGCTGCACATGGGAGTAGAACAGGGCTTACAGTTTTGTAAATCAAACTTTTCCAAAAGACTCTTTGTGTATTTTGACTGATGAATGAAAGTTCCATCAGCCTTTTGTTTGATTTGCAAACCTAGAAAGAACTGTAATTCTCCCATGGCACTCATTTCGAATTTTTGTTGCATCAACTTTGTAAATGCATCACACAACTGTGGATCAGAGGATGCAAAAATAATATCATCAACATAAATTTGAACAAGGAGCTTATGCTGACCCACTTTCTTAATGAACAAAGTTTTATCTATGGAGCCTCTAGTGAAATTATTCTGAAGAAGAAAATTTGACAGTGTTTCATACTAGGCTCTAGGAGCTTGTTTCAACCCATAAAGAGCCTTATCAAGTTTATACACCCAATCAGGATGTTTATTATCCTCAAAACCTGGTGGTTGACACACATAAACCTCTTCTTTTTTTTACCATATAAAAATGCACTTTTGACATCCATTTGAAAAACTTTAAGATTGTGGAATGCAGCATAGGCTAAGAACAATCTAATTGCCTCCAGTCTGGCTACAGGGGCAAAGGTTTCATCATAATCAATACCTTCTTCTTGTGAAAACTCCTGGACAACCAGTCTGGCCTTGTTCTTGACAATTTGCCCATTTTCATCTGTTTTATTCCTAAACACCCATTTAGTGCCTATTGCACACTTACCTGGGGGTAGAGGAACCAGTTCCCACACTTGCTGCTTTTTGAACTGAAGAAGCTCAAGCTGCATGGCATCAACCCATCCATTGTCTCTTAATGCAATATGATAGTTCTTTGGCTCTTGCTGACTGATGAAGAGAGCATAGAAGCAGAAGTTGGACAATTGACTTCTAGTTGAGACACCAGCATTGATATCACCAATGATTTGAGACATTGGGTGATTCTTCAGCTCTTGGTACACTATGAGATCTGTGCAAGTGTTTGTAGCACGCTCAGCAGCAACAGATGTTGATCCAGATTCTTGAAACCAAGTATTAGATGGCAAGTCAAATGAAGTAGAGGATTCAGAAATCTCATCAGCATTTGTTGTGGATGGTGCTACTGAAGCTACAGGAACATCAAATTTAGTAGACTCAGGCAGTTGATCACTAAACTTGAATAGGTGAGTACTGGGATCATCATCAACATCAGTACCACCAGATGGATGACTAGCTGCAGAAGGTGATGAATTCACATGATCTGCAACAGCTGGAGGCTGATAAGGAACATATTGCAGTATGTCCAGATCAAACAACTCCACAGGGTTTTGTGGAATTTTGTCCTTAGGAGATTCATTGAACTTCACATGCAAGGTTTCTTCAACCATCTTTGTTCTGCAGTTGAACACTCTGTAAGCCTTGCAAGTGGATGAATACCCAAAAATAACCTGCATCCACCTTAGAATCAAACTTTTGGAGTTGATCCTTTGTGTTGAGAATGTAACAAGGACACCCAAATGCTCTGAAGAATGAAATTAGAGGAGCCAAATGATGTAGAACTTCATAAGGAGTCTTCATCAACCTCTGATTCACTAAAGCTCTATTTTGCACATAGCATGCTGTGTTGACAGCTTCAGCCCAAAAGGTCAGTGGCAAACCAGAGTCAGCCAACATGGACCTTGCAGCTTCAATTAGGGTCCTGTTCTTTCTCTCCACTACTCCATTTTGTTCTGGAGTCCTTGGGATGCTATACTGCCTCTTGATTCCTTTTGAAAGGTAGAAATCATCAAGTGTATGGTTTCTAAATTCAGTTCCATTATCACTTCTTATACACTTGACTGATAGGGAATACTGCTTCTCAACATACAACACAAAGTTAATAATTGTCTGAGCAGCCTCATCCTTTGAATGCAAGAAGAAGGTCCATACAAATCTGGAGTAATCATCCACAATTACCAGACAGTATTTCTTCTTTGCCATGCTCATTACTCTCACAGGACCAAAGAGATCCATGTGCAGTAATTGCAAGCAGGCAGTGGACTTTGGTTCTTCTATAGGAGGGAATGAAACTTTGTGTTGTTTTCCTTTTAAACAAGCAGTGCAGGTTTCATCACAGTGGAACTCCTTTATTGGTAGACCTCTCACTAAACTATTGTGGATCAGCTGATTCATGTTTTTGAGATTAACATGACCCAGCCTTCTATGCCACAGTTTAGATTCCTGAGGAGAGGCCTTGGAGAACAGGCAAGGATGACCTTTTAAATCAATCTTCTTTGACAAATCCAAGGCATATACTCTTCCTATCCTGTTGGCCTTCAGGAGAGTATGTTCATCCAATACTTGTCAATCAGCCTCAGAACTTTGGAAGACAGAATCCGGCAGTTCTGGCTTGTGAAAAGTGCAACATGCCCTTTATCACACATCTGACTGACACTCAGTAGATTATACTTGAGATTCTCCACATGGTTAACATCATCAAATCTGATTTCTCCATTTGACACAAATCCTTTCCCGATGATGTAACCCTTAGCATCATTTCCAAATGAGACAAATCCCTTCTTTCCTTGAGAGTAGTCATTAAGAAGAGAACTGCTCCCAGTCATATGCATAGATCCTCCACTGTCTACATACCAGATGCTTCTTTGGCATGCTGAAGAACCCTGCATTTATCATAAGAAACTAGTTAGCTTTAGAGACCCAAACCTTTTGGTTTTGGGTCTGTTTTCATCAACAGATTTAACCATAATTGTTTCTCATGATTAACAGCTGATGAAGGTGGAGATGGTGCTGAAATGGATTTCTTAGATTTGGGCTTGGATTTCCTTTTCAGTGGTTTGATCACAGGTGCATCTAGTTGGTTAACTCTCCCCAACAAATGCTGAACCATCATAACAAGTTGTGTCTGATTTGTTGCTAAAGCCTTCAGCTCATTTGACACATCAGTACTTGTTTTTGATGAGTTCCTGTGACCCACCATTTCCTCCTTCTTGAAATTCACAGACTTAGTCTGATGTTTATCATGAGGAACACTATCAGCTGTTTTCTGATAAACCCCATCCTTCTTTTTGGATTTGGCGAGGCCTTGGGTTTATCAGTTTGAGATGACTGTGGTACAAACTTGGTCTCAAACTCATTTTTCATTTTATTAATCTCTTCTTTAATGAGCTTATCTCTGTTGAGTTTGGAACCCTTTTTGTACCAGCATTCATCAGATAGATGATTGAATTTACCACATATTTCACATGGCTTATTCTTCATCTTGGATTGATCAACTGCTGAAGTGGAAACTACTGAAGGTGTGATCTTCAGTACTTTCCTCCTTTCAGTACTTGTGTTAAGTACTGAAGGATCGGTAACAACTGAAGACTTGTTCTTCAGCTGTTCTCTATCCGTCCTGAAAGACCGTATGATAGATTCCTCAGCAGTTGTTAATCCTTTTATTTCAGCAGATTTGAAATGCTTTTCAGATGTTGTGACCTGCCCTTCAGTACTTGGAGTACTTTGAGGGACAACATCTGAATTGCTCAGCTTCATGTGTTTATCAGCATTTAAACCATCAGGCAATTGATTTGCTGAGATCTTAACACTGTCTTCATCCTCTAATTTTGTATTATCATTTGAGGATGAATCACATGATGATGTGGTTTGGAAATTACTTTCACCTTCAGATTTTACTATTGATTTTGAAGTAAAATCAGTAGGTGGTGCAGTATGATTGTAACCTATTCCAAACTTCACATTTGAAGCTGTTTGCTTGCTGATAAGCATTTCAAATCCCTTGCAGGATGTTACCCAGCGGTCACACTCAACTTGGGTAGCTGCAAGGGTCTCTTTGAGACTTCTGTGGTTCTCAAGTATGACCTCTACCTTAGCCTTTTCATCATTAAGTTGGCATTTAAGCTTGTAAATCTCATCATCTTTGTCATTAAGAGCAAACTCATACTCAGCTTTTCTTTTGGAAATAGTTTTCTCAAGCTCAAGATTTTGATTGATTAAAGCTACATTTGCCTCTCTAATAGAGACAAAGGCAGCTATGCATGATTCAGAACATAACTTGGCTTTAGCCTCAGAAGATACCTGGGTTACCTGTGAAGATGATGCATTGGAGCAGGAACCCTCAGTAGACTCCAGGGCCATGAGAGCAAGATTCCCAAAAGGATGTTCACCACCATGTTGACCAGCACCAGCAAATAATTGCTCATTGAAACCAGAAAGATCATCTGGTAAGCTGCTCCAGTAAACAACTCCTGGTGTGAAGAAGCTGTGATGAGGTTGAGATTGTGATGGAGATGGTTGAGGCTCAGGTAGGGCTTGAGGTTGTTGTGCTATAGGAACTTGAACTGGATTTGGCTGTGGCATGTAATAGCAGGGATATGGATATGACATTGGACCCTGAGGGACAAAATATGCAGGAGATTGAGGTTGTGAGTGATGACCAGAACTAGCAGGATGTTGCCCTTTGTTTTGTGAACTATTGCTTGGAAAGGTCACAAAGGGTGCAGAGGAGTTAGATCCAGTTGATCTACACTCTCTTGCAAAGTGCCCAAGCCTGTGGCATTTGTGACACCTCAACTTACTCTGTCAAAACCAACTTTGGTTTTGCCAGAGAGTCCTGGAAATTTCCTACCAGTTCTCTTGTAGAACTTTTGAGATCTGATATTGATCAAGGCCATTTGGCTCAAATATCCATCTCTTCTAAATCATCATCAGTAATACCCATCAAATCATCCATGATAAAGCATAAATTATCACTATTACACCCAGAATGACTGTCAACACCAACAAATGCATGATCAGAACTGTTTGAAGAGAAATCTATATGCTCATCATAAAGGCTTTCTGATCCAGCATATTCTGATTCATGACCGACCAAGGCAGTGTTCCCCTGGTACAAAGTCATCAGTGAGCTTTCCTGATGATGCCAGTTTCCTTTTCTGCTCTATCTCTCTTTCAAATGTAAGCAGTTTCCCATGGAGTTGGGTGAGAGATAGGCTATCTAGATTTGCACTGGAGCGTAGGACAATGGTGTATGTGTCCCATCTCTCAGGCAGTGATCTAAGGAATCTGTTGTTCATCTGGCTGTTAGTATACTCATGCTTGACCATTTTCAGCTCAGAGATCAAGCAGGAGAAACGCTCAAACTGTTGAGTCAGTGTCTCACCCTTCCTATAAGAGAATGTCTCATATTGTTGGGCGAGGATTTCTCTGTTGTTTGCTAAGACCTCATCAGTTCCTCGGAATTGTTCCTTCAAAGCATTCCAGAGGTCATGAGCAGTTTCATGATGCATAAGCCCAGAATAGATTTCATTTGGCAGTGCCATGGCCAGAATTCCATGGGCTTTAGCATCAATCTCAAACAGTTTACGATCTTCATCTGAGTATTGCTCCTTCTTCTTCGGAACCATTTGGTTGGTCTCCGGATTGTTCACCATAGGCTTGTGTGGACCGTGAACCACAGATGTCCAACAACCTGAACTGTTAACAGACAGGTGATGGAGCATTCTTCGTTGCCATATGTTATACTCACTCCTAACCAGCATCGGAGGCTTGGTTGAGGAGCCAGTATTATGAGGGTCATTAGAAGGAGTAGTCATTCTCAGATTCAAACCAATTCAATCAAGTTTCAACAGATTTAGCACAAGAACACAACAAACTCAATATGAACCAAGAAGAAACTCAAATTGACTAACCAGAAGCAGCAGAAGACCAATCTCAATAACCAATTCTTGCAAATATGCTAATTTGAACAAACTTTAGATATCGAAATAGCAGTTTCAATGACCAATTGTTAAACCGATCAATGATTAACCTGCTCTGATACCATTTGACAGGATCAGTGATCTAAGTTTGATCAATTAGAGTTGAATCGCAGCGGAATTAGAACAAGAATTAGACAAATATAGCAAGAACACAATAGATATTCAATGGAACAGTACACGGTTACAGAGAAAGAGGGTTTTCTGCAAAAGGGATAATATCATTCATGCACAAATGCTTCGGTATGGCGGCCGCTAAGCTTCTAAGCTGCGCTAAGCTACGCAGGGCATCACACGTTACAATTAGGTCAACATTGCTTATATAAAGGAATGTGACGTCTGCTGATGTCACTTGATAGTGACATCTAACAGAATTATTACAAACAACTAAAAGTAAGCAAACTACTGAGAATGTTCACAACAACTGAGAACATCTCAGAGTATGCTAAGTACAAGATGAAACTAAAACTACTGAAACTACAAGTACTGAATACAAGAAACATAAAACTACTGAAAGGAAACCATCACAACTACTGAAGAGGTCTTCTTCAGCTGTTGTGACAACATCTGAAACTTGGTCTTCAGTCTTTGTCTTCAGCTTTTGTCTTCAGACTTTGTCTTCAGTTCTTTGGCTTCAGACTTTGTCTTCAGCTTTTTAACTTCAGACTTTGTCTTCAGCTCTTTCACTTCAGACTTTGTCTTCAGCTCTTTCACTTTAGACTTTGTCTTCAGACCTTGTTATCAGTTGATGTCTTCAGCTGTTGCAGACTACTTCAGTTGTTGTAATGTCTGCGGGACTTGAAGGTTTTTCTGATTAGGCTCATTGGTTCTTTTGGTCCAACAATGAACGACTACGGACAATCAGAGTAAATAATTTACTCATGGATTAAACATGCAAAATTGGAACATTAGTTGAAACATTATTACCAAATAATTCATTCAAGTAATAAAAAGGTTCCAATATCCAAATACAAAATTAAAAGATCAAATCCAGTCACTAGAATATCGAAGTCCCATGGCGCAAGTATGACCTCATGCTTTGCCTTTTTAAGAAGCTTCGTGAGTGGATCCGCAATGTTTTGATTCGTGTGAACATTACGAATACATATCTTTCTCTTCTCAACTTCATCCCTTATTTAGTTGAATCTTCGCACAATATGCTTAGTCTTTTGATGTGCACGGGGTTCCTTGATTTGAGCAATCGCACCCTCATTATCACGAAGAATTTCTAGGGGATCCTGAATGGAAGGGACCACCCCTAGATTGACAATGAATTTCTTCAACCATGCAGCTTCTTGAGCTGCTAATGAAGCGGCGATGTATTCTGACTCGGTAGTTGATAATGCCACCACATCTTGTTTAGAGCTCTTCCAGGAGACTGCTCCTCCATTCAAGACGAAAATGTATCCCGATTGTGATCGTGAATCATCCCGATCAGTTTGGAAACTCGCATCCTTGTAACCTTTTACCACAAGTTCCTCCTCACCGGATCCATAGATTAGGAACATATCTTTAGTCCTCCTTAGGTACTTAAGTATGTTCTTAACAGCCATCCAATGACTATTTTCAGGATTTTGCTGATATCGGCTTGTCATGCTCAAAGCGCATGACACGTCCGGCCTAGTGCATATCATTGCATAAATGATGGATCCTATAGCAGAAGCATATGGGATTCCCTTCATTTTTTCACGCTCAACCTTGGAGCTTGGACATTGAGTTGTACTTAATATCGTTCCTCTTTGAATAAGTACCATACCTTTCTTAGAGTTTTCCATCTTGAACCTTTTCAAGATCTTATCAATGTATGCACTTTGATTTAGACCTATCAACCGCCTTGATCTATCCCTATAGATCTTTATTCCTAAAATATAGGCGGCTTCACCAAGATCCTTAATGGAAAAACAGTTTCCAAGCCAGGTTTTTACACCTTCCAAGGTTGGAATGTCATTTCCAAATAGTAGGATGTCATCGACATACGATACTAGGAAAGTGATGATGCTCCCACTAGCTTTCTTATACACACATGCTTCATCAGCGTTTTTGATGAACCCAAATTTGATTACCTCTTCATCAAAACAGTGATTCCAACTTCTTGATGCTTGCTTCAATCCATAGATTGATTTCTTTAATTTGCATACTTTGTTAGGATGTTTTGGGTCGACAAAACCTTCAGGCCGAACCATATAGACATCTTCCTCAAGATATCCATTTAGAAAAACGGTTTTGACATCCATTTGCCAAATCTCATAATCATAATAAGCAGCAATGGCAAATAATATCCTAATAGACTTTAGCATTGCAACCGACGAGAAGGTCTCATCATAATCAACCCCTTGAGTCTGAGTGAAACCTTTTGCTACAAGTCTAGCTTTATAAGTATCCAAGTTTCCATGCATATCGGTTTTCATCTTTAAAACCCACTCACTTCTAACTATATTGGAGTTGAGAGGTGGTACAACTAAGTCCCACACTTGGTTGTCATACATGGATTGCATCTCAACGTTCATGGCTTCAAGCCATTTGTCACAATCCAAATTGGACACTGCATCATGGTATGTGATTGGTTCATCGAAATCAACCACATAGCATCCATCTATGAAAAATCCATATCTTTCAGGTGGATTACTAGTTCTACCAGATCTGCGAGCGTTTTGTGTGTATTGATCAATCATTTGATCATTCTCAACATCCTCATATTGAGTGCTAGTGTCAACCAAACGTGTATCAGTTTGTGGTTCTTGATCCTCCTCAAGTTCCACCGTTCTACTGCTAGCTCCTTCCATAAGGAACTTGGCCTCCAAGAACTCACCCTTCTTGTCAACGAACTCCTTTTGTTCCAATGGATCATAGAAATAATATCCCATAGAATCTCTAGGATATCCAATAAAGATACACTTAGTGGAATGACTTTCTAACTTGTTTGAGGTGGGAGTCTTTACATAAGCCTTACATCCCCACACGTTTAAATATGATAGAGATGGAACCCTTCCATGCCATATTTCAAAAGGTGTCTTTTCCACTTTCTTGGTTGGGGCCATATTCAAAATACGGGCTGCAAAGAGTAAAGCAAAACCCCAAAACGATAGAGGCAATGAGCTTCTAGCCATCATAGATCGAACCATATCCAATAGAGTTGGATTTCTCCTCTCGGACACACCATTGTGTTGTGGTGTTCCAGGTGGAGATAGTTGTGAGACAATCCCACAACTTCTAAGATGATCTCTAAAAGCATCACTTAGGTATTCTCCTCCTCTATCGGTGCGAAGAATTTTTATTGTCTTGTTGAGTTGATTTTCTACTTCATTCTGGAAGGTTTTGAACATTTCAAAAGCTTCATCTTTGTGTTTTAACAAGTACACATACCCATATTGACTATAGTCATCGGTGAAGGTAATGAAGTATCTTTCATTGTACCTAGTCATTGGCTTAAAAGGACCACATACATCCGAATGTATGATACTTAATAAATCTTTTGCCCTTTCGGTTTTGCCACTAAAAGGTGCCTTAGTCATTTTGCCTTGTAAACCAGATTCACATACATCAAATGAATCATATTCACTTGCTTTTAAAAGACCATTCTTTTGAAGTGTTTGTATGTGCTTCTTGTTTATATGACCAAGACGGCAATGCCAAA
This sequence comes from Flaveria sonorensis, assembly GCA_025506505.1. Lineage (NCBI taxonomy): Eukaryota > Viridiplantae > Streptophyta > Magnoliopsida > Asterales > Asteraceae > Flaveria > Flaveria sonorensis. The sequence continues at coordinate 29,456,178 of CM046428.1, forward strand.
GGTAGGTGTCACTCAAATCTAATTTGAGCTTCTTGGTGGTAGTTTGGTACAACGAGCTATCATATAATGTGTTTTCACAAACCAATTCATAAATACCATTAATAGGAGTAGCTTTAAAATGAAAGATGTTATTTAAAGAAACATGAATTTCATTTTCAATAAACGTCAAAACATAACCATATTGTCTTATTTGGGCAACTAAAATAATGTTCCTAGTCAAACTAGGAGCATACAAAACATTGTTCAAAATTGCTACCAAACCATTTGGAAGCTTTAAGATGTAGTCCCCTCGGGCTTCAACATGAACTTTTGCCCCATTCCCCATGTAGAGGCTAACATCCCCTTTCTTGAAGTCTTTACTTCTTTTGAACCCCTGCAACAAATTGCAAATATGAGTTCCACATCCGGTATCCAATACCCATGTGTTAGAGGATATTAAATTGAGATCAATATGAATCATGAAAATTGTACCTGAGGTTTGCCGGCATCTCTCTTAGCTTTCAACTCTTTGAGATAGACAGGACAATTTCTTGCCCAATGTCCTATCTCCCCACACTTAAAGCATGGGTCATCCGAAGCAACCTTTTGCTTCTTCTCCGCTGGTTTTGGTGGTGGCACTTTTACCATTCCCTTTCCCTTTTTCCCAACGTACCCTTTACCTTTTACAACACTTGCCTTGGGTGCGGGGTGAGGCCTCCTCTTGTTCCCACCTTCATTGATGGTGAGAACGGGTAAACCCCTTTTACCCATGGCTGCCTTGGCTGTTTTGAGCATAGAGTGAAGCTTAGTTATGTTCTTGTCCCAACCATTCATGTTATAATTCATAACAAAATTGTCAAACCTTTTTGACAAAGAGTTGAGGATCAAATCCGTAGCCAACTCTTTCGAGACGGGACTGTCACACCCTCAAAATCCGCGAGCGAGGTTTTACCGCGAGGCGCGTGACATACCAGGATCTCAGTCATTAGTTAACAAGAACGACTCTATATGATTAATAAACAAAACCAGAGTTAACGTTTAAAATACTACGGAAGCGTTTTTAAAACAGAAAACCCAAAACAAGTAGTATGTAAAGAGAATGCGCAAAACATACGCGCCCCAAACATAAATGTTTAATATGAAAATAATCCCAAATTTGTAAACAAACAAATGTAGACAACTCAACGATGCTGGTGTGCGTGCTCCTAGGCAACTGGCAACCTTAACCTGAGAATAGCATACTAAACAAGTCAACACATGGTTGGTGAGTTCAAGAGTTTGCGTTAAAATATAAACCAATCAACAGTTTCCAGAGCATAAGTAGTGTATTGCAATAGATAGCTAGTCTATTAACATAAAAATATTAATCATAGTGATTTCGCGATCGAAGCTGACTGTGTTACGTTTGTTGCCTCCATTCATGACTTACCAGGTCGTGACGAATATATGTTAGGACAAAATTGTACCCGTTTGACCTCGAGTCGCACAGGTGGGGCTCGTAAGACCCAGTAGTACTACCCAAAATTTCCCTGCTATTCAATATTAACAATCCGAAAGTGTGAGGACTTTCCATGGTAAACAGCACTATATCAATATTATACATACTCATATATAAAAGCGTTTGTGATCAACAGTATGCTATCTCCCCCAAAAGAGATTATGTAAAATGAGTGGGGCAAGAACTCACCTGATGTGCGCAAGAATTAACTTAGAGCTTAACTTGAAAGAAAGAGGAAAAGACAACCTTCAAAGGTCACCTAGAATACAAGAGTACATAAGCACGTGTACACAGAATCAACATGAAACCCTAAGTGCTCTACAAACCAAGAGACTCAAGGTTTAAGAAATACAAGACACATTTGACCCAGTTGACCTGTTTGACCCGTTGGTGACATTATAGGTGATAACTCGTTAATACTAACACAACAGCATATCATACAAGTTCACATACAACTTGATTACATATAGCACTTCATTAACCACATGTACTACCTAGATCATCATGCAACTAGATATCACACAAGTCATGCGAATCACAACAGGCCAAAATAGGTAACAAACCAAATCAACATCCCTATAACCTAAACAACACATTTCATCACCTTAGAAACCATCCATGAACACACTAGCATGGTCCTAATATCCCAAACATGCTCAAATCATCCAATTCAAGGATTTCCACAATTAAAGTTTCCCTTTTGGGAAAGTTCATCCCAAATTCATCAAACTCACACTACATTCATGAATTCATCAATTATATACCAACTCAAGTCCATGACAACATCTAAACATGATCAACAACACCTAATCATCATGATTCATCAACATTCAACACCAAAAGTTACTATTTTTAGCAATGTATGAACTATAAGACATCTTCTTGATTATAAATTGTTCATAACTTCAACTTAGAATCTAATCATCATCACAAACACATCCATCACATACATACATCATCCAATCATCAATTCATGCAAAATAAAGTTACTATTATTAGTAACCTACGAACAACGTATCAAAATCATAGCTTCCTTGCAAAATCGACGTTAACTAGCATATATACAATCCAACTAACATAATAACAACATCAAACAACCAACATTTAACTTAATTATCATCAATTTAACATTACTGATTATTGTTAAGTCACCAACGTTCAACGACAGCTAGTGTGTGTGCACGACACGTGTATGCAAGACTTAACGGAACTAACGGAGTTTGGTAACTGAAAATTACCGGATGTCACGTTATCCCCATGTTGAAAGAATTTTCGTCCCGAAAATTGCGTTACATGGTGAGTGTTCCATCACTGGTCTACTGCATTGGCACAAGGAAATCGACATCGTGTGAGTTTTGGATGAGTTGTCACATCATCCCCATGTTGAAAGAAATTTCGTCCCGAAATTTAATCAGTACCTTCGCCGGCTGGCATCGTCCTTTCGAATAGCTGAGGATACTTAAGCTTCATTTGGTCTTCATGTTCCCACGTGAATTCTGGTCCACGTCTCGAGTTCCAACGAACTTTGACGATGGGTATCTTGCTTTGCTTAAGCGTTTTCACCTCACGATTCATCACTTCGACAGGTTCCTCAATGAAACATAATTGTTCATCTACTTGAAGTTCTTCCAGTAGTACGACCATCGTTTCATCCGTTAAACATTTCTTTAGATTTGAAACATGGAATACATCATGGATTCCACTCAATGAATCAGGTAAGGCTAGTCGATAAGCCACTGGACCAATTCTTTCCACTATCTCAAATGGTCCAACGTATCTCGGATTTAGCTTTCCTCGCTTACCAAACCGAACTACGCCTTTCCACGGTGAGACTTTTAATAAAACCTTGTCACCAACTTGAAATTCTAAAGGTTTTCATCGTTTGTCAGCATAGCTTTTCTGTCTGTCTCGCGCTGCGGCCATGCGGTTCTTATCTGAACAATCTTTTCAGTTGTCTCGTGTACTAACTCGGGACCCGTTAACTGACTATCACCAATTTCAGCCTAGCAAACTGGCGATCTACACTTTCTCCCATATAAAGCTTCAAAAGGTGTTGCCTTTATGCTAGTGTGATAACTGTTGTTGTAAGAAAATTCCACCAATGGTAGGTGAACTTCCCAGTTATTCCCGAAGTCAATCACACAAGCACGTAACATGTCCTCCAAATTCTGTATAGTACGCTCGCTTTGACCATCAGTCAGTGGATGATAAGCAGTACTCATATCCAATCGCGTACCTAAAGCTTTCTGCAACGACTGCCAGAAGTGTGATGTGAAACGAGAATCGCGATCAGAAATGATTGAGATCGGTACTCCATGCCTCGAAGCGATCTCCTTCAAATAAAGTCGAGTTAATTTCTCCATCTTGTCTGTTTCCTTTATCGCTAGGAAATGAGCAGATTTTGTCAATCGGTCCACGATAACCCATATTGTATCACAACCCGTAGAAGTGCGAGGTAACTTAGTAATAAAATCCATTGATATCTGATCCCACTTCCACATAGGGATCTCGGGTTGTTGTAGTAGACCAGATGGTTTCTGATACTCCACTTTAACCTTCGAGCAGGTCAGACACTTGCTCACATAAGTAGCTACGTCTGCTTTCATGTTAGGCAACCAATAGTGCGCCTTCAAATTGTGGTACATCTTTTCAGATCCAGGATGTATAGAATACTTGGACTTGTGAGCCTCACTCATCACCAAGTCTCTCAGGTCTCCGTGTAGAGGTACCCTTAGTCTATCCATGAAGTAACGAATCCCATCCGCTTTTACTTCCAATTGTTTTTCCATACCCCTTAACGATTCAGACCCAATGTTTTCTGCTTTCAAAGCTTCTGTTTGAGCCTCTCGGATTTGTTCAGGTAATTGCGTACTAATCGTTAGTTGCAGAGCTCGCACACGTCGAGGTTTAGCAGTCTCTTTTCTACTCAACGCATCAGCAACTACATTTGCTTTCCCCGGGTGGTACTTAATAGCACAATCATAGTCGTTTAACAATTCCACCCAGCGTCTTTGCCTCATGTTCAACTCCTTTTGCTCAAAGATGTGCTGAAGACTCTTGTGATCGGTGTAGATGGTGCATTTGGTACCGTACAAGTAATGTCTCCAGATCTTTAAGGCAAAAACTACCGCCCAGTTCCAAGTCATGGGTGGTATAGTTCTTCTCATGAATCTTCAATTGTCTAGAGGCGTAAGCTATCACTTTATCCCGCTGCATCAAGACGCATCCAAGTCCTTGAATAGACGCATCACAGTAGACTACGAAGTCATCACTACCATCCGGTAACGCTAATATTGGTGCGCTACACAATTTATGTTTCAGCAACTGAAAAGCAGATTCCTGACTCTCACCCCATTTGTACGTCGTTCCCTTGTGAGTCAAAGCTGTGAGAGGTTGTGCAATCTTAGAGAATCCTTCAATGAATCGTCGATAATATCCCGCTAATCCAAGGAATTGTCTTATCTCACTTGGTGTCTTAGGAACAGACCAATTCTTTATCGCTTCAATCTTAGCAGGATCAACATGTATTCCCTTCTCGTTGACAATATGACCCAAGAATTGTACCTCACGTATCTAGAAATCACACTTAGAAAACTTTGCATACAGTTGTTCCTCTCTAAGTAATTCCAAGATCAAACGTAAGTGCTCTCCATGTTCTTCCTAGGTCCTTGAGTATATCAGTATATCATCAATAAAGACGATAACAAACATGATCAAGATAGGGTTTGCACACGCGATTCATGAGGTCCATGAATACTGTAGGTGCATTCGTCAACCCAAATGGCATGACCAAAAATTCATAGTGACCATATCGTGTACGGAAAGCAGTCTTCGAGATGTCCTCTTCTCGAAATCTCAGCTGATGATACCCAGACCTCAGATCAATCTTAGAGTAATAGCTTGATCCTTGCAGTTGATCAAACAAATCATCCATACGAGGTAACGGATATCTATTCTTGATAGTAACCTTGTTCAGTTCCCTATAGTCAATGCACATTCGAAATGTACCATCCTTCTTCTTCACAAATAGAACTGGCGCTCCCCAGGGCGACGAACTCGGTTGGATAAACCCTTTATCCAACAACTCTTGTAGTTGGGCGGATAATTCCTGCAGTTCATTCGGAGCTAACTGGTATGGTGCTCTCGCAGTTGGAGCGGCTCCTGGAGTCAACTCAATCTGGAATTCAACTTGACGATGAGGCGGTAATCTAGGAAGGTCTTCCGGAAACACCTCAGGAAACTCACGAACTACGGGGATATCCTCTATCTTCTTTTCCTCGATCTGTTTATCTGTGACGAGTGCTAATATGGCCAGTCGACCCTTTCGTAACAACTTCTGTGCTTTCATAAACGAGATGATGCCTATCACCGCACCACTCCTATCACCTCTGACCGTAAGGACTTCTTCACCAATGGGAATCTGTATGATCTTCTCGTGGCATATGACTTCTGCTTGTTTATCGGAAAGCCAATCCATGCCTACTACCACATCGAAACTTCCTAGTGTAACAGGCATGAGATCTATGGTGAATGTATGACCAGCAAGCTCTATCTTGCAGTCTCTAAGAATATGCGTTACGTGAATCTGTGTACCGTCAGCTAACTCTACAGTGTATTTAGATTCTAAGGCTGAGGGCATATCACTTAAAAGACTACAGAACCTAGTGGACACGAAACTTCTACCGGCTCCGGTATCGAATAATACGGTAGCAAAACAACCATTAACCGAAAATTTACCAGTTACTGTTGTAGGATCGTTTAGAGCCTCACCTGAGCCAATGACGAAGGCTCTTCCTTTGGCTCCATTGTTGTTTCCACCATTGTTGTTGCCATTACCATTGTTGTTGTTATTGTTGTTGCCATTGTTATTATTGTTGTTGTTCCCATTGTTGTTGTTGCCATTAACATTCCTCTTAAGCTGGGGACAGTTGCGTTTGTAATGGCCTTCTTTTCGGCACTCAAAACAACCTTTCGGAGTTTCTTGTGATTGTTGAGGCTTCTTCATCAGTTCACCCCGACAGTCTTTGGCTGCATTACCAATCTTCCCACAACGTTGGCACTTGAAGTTATCACATCGACCCACATGGTGGTAGTTACACCAGTTGCACTTCGGCAGTCTTCCACCATACCCACCGGGTCCTTGATTTGAGGGAGTCGCCTGGTTGAAGCTTCGGTTGTTATCGAACTTCCGTTGCTGTTGCTGACTTTGCTGCTATTGTTGAGATTGAGATTGGCTGCCGGATGACGATCCCTTGTTGCTTCAACCATCCCACTTGCGTTTCTGGTCGGGCACGCTTGCCACCGCGCCCCGCTTAGGTAATCGACCTTGCTCGACTGCTTGATCAGTCAGCCTGTGGGCTGTTCGGATAGCTTGTTGTATGGTAGTGGGGTTAGAGGCAGTTACCATACTTTGAATTTCGGGCACCAATCCCCGTATATAATGCTCAACCCTCTTGTGCATTTCATTCACCATCCCTGGGCATAAAGTGGCTAACTCATGAGTTCGAGTAGTGTAGGCTTCAATTTCTGAGCCTTGCATTTTGAGTTGCCAGAACTCAATCTCCAGTTTCTGCACTTCATTTCGAGGGCAGTATTTTTCGGTCATAATTCCCTTGAACTCATCCCAAGGTAGTTCATTGGCCATGGCTTGACCCAGCATTTGTACCTGGGCATTCCACCAGGAAAGTGCTGCGCCTTCCAATGTCCTGGTGGCATACTTCACCTGATCAGCAGGCGGGCAGTTGCATTTCGCCAAGACAGACTCTGTCTTCTCAAACCACCTTACAAGCCCTACAGCTCCTTCTGTCCCACTGTAGGTATGGGGTTTACAGTCCATGAAGGACTTGTAGGTACATGGTGGTGGTCCTGTTTTGACAACCCAAACATTAGTCAGATATCCCAGACAAATAACTAGGATAATTAGTTTAACCTCTTGTCATCATTTACCTGCTGGTTGTCCCGGTTGGGCAGCAGCCACTGCCGCCTGAACATGTTCATTAATTAATGCCGCCAATTCTGCAGGTGTCATGTTTATGGCTCCGGATCCACGGCCTCTGGCGCCACGTCCACGACCACGCCCACGTCCTCTTCCACGTGCGTCCATATTTCACTTTAAAATTCACAATTACAATAATGAGTAACATCCAACACATTAATCTCATCAAGGTACAGTAAACAATAAGAAATAATGCATTCACCACAACCACAACATTTATAACAGAAATAATAATCAAAGATAAATAAATTGCAATTGAGTCACAAAATATTCCATCAATGTCAAAATTTAAGTTTGTCAGTTGGGTGGGAAACAACCCTTCCCACATAGGTTTCAAAGAAAAGAAACACTACATAGTCTATGTCATTTAAAAGGTAGGATCAGTCCAGTACATCAGATCCGTCACTGTCCTCATCCATCTCTACTGGTTCTTCTTCGGGGGCTTCCTCGGGTTCTTCTTCTGGGTCTTCCTCATCAGGGTCCACCAAAGGTGCAGGGGCTTCAGCAACCTGAAATGCTGCTAGTTGTGCCTCTAAATTAGTAAACCTATCATCGATCACAACGTTATGGTGATCCTGTGCATCCATGCGCTCACTAAGTGCTACCACGTTGCCTGCCAGCGTATGATGTCCACCAATGGCCATCGAAAGTCGCTCCTGAAGCGTCTCTACCTGGAAACGCAGTTGACGCATCTCAGATCGTAATGCAGAGTTCTCATCAGTGAGTCCTCTAATCCGCTGTCGCTCTGTGTCCAGTGTGGCTACTAGGGCTGCAAATGCCTGTTCCAGAGGGATGCTCAAAGTAGGAAGTGTAGGCAAAGTAGAGGCGGTTGATGACCTAGTCCTAGGTCGTGTAGGTGCTACTAGTGGTACGCGCTCTCTATATGCCATACGGTTTATGTAAGTGGGGTAGAAATCCCAGTTACGCTGAGGATCGAGCTCAGGAGGTATGAAAGGCTGATCCCAGTCTATCTCGCCGGGAGGGTAAGGATGTCGAGGCCAGTTAAATCCCCTATCCGGTACGGGAGAAGTAGGAGGTGACTCAGATCGTGCTGGTCTCTTGCATAAATTTCTGGACGACGATGCCATGCTGCGAAGTACGTGTTGCGTATGCCAATGAGTATATAGTAAGGAGAGTAAGCGATAATTAACTAACAACTGTGCGGTTATAGTCTAGTGTGTGTATGCAACCTAGTTCCCTATAACCAATGGCTCTGATACCAATCTGTCACACCCTCAAAATCCGCGAGCAGGGTTTTACAGCGAGGCGCGTGACATACCAGGATCTCAGTCATTAGTTACCAAGAACGACTCTATATGATTAATAAACAAAACCAGAGTTAACGTTTAAAATACTGCGGAAGCGTTTTTAAAACAGAAAACCCAAAACAAGTAGTATGTAAAGAGAATGCGCAAAACATACGCGCCCCAAACACAAATGTTTAATATGAAAATAATCCCAAATTTGTAAACAAACAAATGTAGACAACTCAACGATGCTGGTGTGCGTGCTCCTAGGCAACTGGCAACCTTAACCTGAGAATAGCATACTAAACAAGTCAACACATGGTTGGTGAGTTCAAGAGTTTGCGTTACAATATAAACCAATCAACAGTTTCCAGAGCATAAGTAGTGTATTGCAATAGATAGCTAGTCTATTAACATAAAAATATTAATCATAGTGATTTCGCGATCGAAGCTGACTGTGTTACGTTTGTTGCCTCCCGTCACGACTTACCAGGTCGTGACGAATATATGTTAGGACAAAATTGCACCCGTTTGACCTCGAGTCGCACAGGTGGGGCTCGTCAGACCCAGTAGTACTACCCAAAATTTCCCCGCTATTCAATATTAACAATCCGAAAGTGTGAGGACTTTCCATGGTAAACAGCACTATATCAATATTATACACACTCATATATAAAAGCGTTTGTGATCAACAGTATGCTATCTCCCCCAAAAGAGATTATGTAAAATGAGTAGGGCAAGAACTCACCTGATGTGCACAAGAATTAACTTAGAGCTTAACTTGAAAGAAAGAGGGAAAGACAACCTTCAAAGGTCACCTAGAATACAAGAGTACATAAGCACGTGTACACAAAATCAACATGAAACCCTAAGTGCTCTACAAACCAAGAGACTCAAGGTTTAAGAAATACAAGACACATTTGACCCAGTTGACCCGTTTGACCCGTTGGTGACATTATAGGTGATAACTCGTTAATACTAACACAACAGCATATCATACAAGTTCACATACAACTTGATTACATATAGCACTTCATTAACCACATGTACTACCTAGATCATCATGCAACTAGATATCACACAAGTCATGCGAATCACAACAGGCCAAAATAGGTAACAAACCAAATCAACATCCCTATAACCTAAACAACACATTTCATCACCATAGAAACCATCCATGAACACACTAGCATGGTCCTAATATCCCAAACATGCTCAAATCATCCAATTCAAGGATTTGCATAATTAAAGTTTCCCTTTTGGGAAAGTTCATCCCAAATTCATCAAACTCACACTACATTCATGAATTCATCAATTATATACCAACTCAAGTCCATGACAACATCTAAACATGATCAACAACACCTAATCATCATGATTCATCAACATTCAACACCAAAAGTTACTATTTTTAGCAATGTATGAACTATAAGACATCTTCTTGATTATAAATTGTTCATAACATCAACTTAGCATCTAATCATCATCACAAACACATCCATCACATACATACATCATCCAATCAACAATTCATGAAAAATAAAGTTACTATTATTAGTAACCTACGAGCAACGTATCAAAATCATAGCTTTCTTGCAAAATCGACGTTAACTAGCATATATACAATCCAACTAACATAATAACAACATCAAACAACCAACATTCAATATCCAATTTGATTCAACATCGCCTCAAACTCTCGGCCAAAATGATCATATGAACAAACAACCAAAATCCAAACTTTCTTGCATAATCAACGTTAACTATCATCAATACAACCTAACTAACATCATAACCTCACCAAACAACCAAGAATTAACATTCAATTGCAGATTTTCGAACTAGGGTTCGGCCACCATGAAAAACCATCAAAAACATGTAAAAATCTAACATTTAAACGTGTAATGGCTTGCAATTGATGATTCTAACTTGTTGTGATGCTTGAAATCGGTCCAAAATCGAATGGAATTGCTTGTTCTTGATGAAAACCAAAGTGTGTGTGTGTGTTTGAAGGTGTCGTGGCCGAAAGGGTGATTAGGGTTAGAGTTTTGATTTTTATTTTATTTAATAATCCATAATTACCCTTTTAACCCTTATAATTTGTATTTTATAAAAATTAAGCTTTTACACTCTCCTTTAAAATGTTTTTAACTAGAATAATAAACATATAAACTAGTAGCAGCAATTATATGTATTATCTTTACAAGCTACAAAATTTACAAAGTAAATACACACGTTTCCACGTTACGCGATAAAATTACAGTTAACATTTAAATCACATAAGCAAAACTTAATAATCACATTGTTAACTTAATTATCATCAATTTAACATTACTGATTATTGTTAAGTCACCAACGTTCAACGACAACTAGTGTGTGTGCACGACACGTGTATGCAAGACTTAACGGAACTAACAGAGTTTAGTAACTGAAAATTACCGGATGTCACAGGGACAAATCAGCCTTTCGAGGCGGTCTATGTGGCTCTTCATCTTAAGTACATAAGACAAGACCGATTGGGTATCATCCATACGACATGCATGGAGTGCTCGAACTGTTTCGAAGCGCGCTACCCTTGCTTGTTGTTGGAACGTTTCCTTCAACTAGGTAATCATGTCGTATGCTCCGTGATGTTCGTACTCCTTTTGGAGATCCGGAGTCATACTTGCCAACATGAGGCAAGACACTTGGACCGAATCCTGAGTGTATTTCACCCAATTATTGTAGGCCTCCCTATCCTCCTCATTGGGTTCATCGGGAATCGGATCATCTAAAACATATGACCGTTTCTCTTGCTTGAGAACAATTCTCAAGTTTCGAAACCAATCAATAAAGTTGTTATGGTTTAAACGCTCCTTTTGGAGAATGGTTCTTAGTGATAGGGTATGAGCGGACGGGATATCATTGTTTTCATTGTTGTTGGTGGCCATCTACAAAATTAACAAGGTCAATTTTAGCATTTTCGATATTATCATATTTAATTATTAACACCCTTTTACGTGTCATACACAAATTAAAATTCTAGAATCCAACGTCACATTTAAATAGTGGTTAGGTGACCTTTATTCCGTTATTTAAATTAACAAGGTAGTCAACGTTTGACAATTGCAATCCTTTGCAACTTCTAGTGGTATGGGATCGACTTAAATATCATATGTATAGTCGGCATGTTTATCCCATCAACACCTTTTGTAGACCGCATTGTAGGTGATCCATTTAACATGGTTTGGAAATCAAGTCACCCTACTTACACACACATGTGAGTCTACCAACATAAGTGGTTAGGTGATCTTTATCCCACAAATATGGCATTCCCACCTCAAATCACAAGTTCCCTCAAAATGGTTAGGTGACCTTTATCCCATTAAGAGTTTCCAAGTGACTCAAGTGTTGTGCAAAAGGACAGTGTTAAACTTGTTTTCAAAAGGAATTTTAAGTTTCATAATTCTAGATTAGAAAACTCTATGTACCTTGTATTTGCATGCTCTCAAACACATGGTACCCTATGGTTCTTTTAATAAAACCCTTTTTATTTAAAAAAAATTAATCCTTTTAAAAACCTTTTATTAACCAATTAATGATAAAGAACCATTTTATTTCAGCTTGTAATGCTTATTAATAAGTTTGTTATGCATATCCATATATCAAACAACCAACATAAAATAAACAACCAAACAAGCACAACCATTCAATCACAAGTGCACAACCATAGCCACTAAGGTGACCACACTTGTTTGCCATCACAAGTGTTGTCATTTATCTTTCCTAAGGGTTTATAATAACACATCAAAATATGTCCAAGAACTCCTACTTGAATCCGCATCCAAATGCTTCAAGTGTCCATGTCTTTTGAGTCCTTCCTTTGTATCTTCCTTTGAGTCTCCAACTTGTGCATCTTATTTTACAAAATTATATCCTAATACAATTTTTCTAATAAAATAAATGCACCTAATCTATTTATTACATAATCAAAGAATAAATAAATTACAACCCAAAAGATACAAACACCAAAATTATTATTACAACCCTTTAATGAATAAAACCAAACATGACAAAATACATACAACCAAATCCAAAACACACTAGGTTAAGGCTATGTTATGCACCAAAACATGTATCCAAATACAACATTCAAGAACCAAATGAACTCCCCTTTTAACCCTCAAAATTTCAGCCAACATAAACCAAAATTCTAGGGTTTTTGTCCAAACAAAATAATCAACCACTTGACATCAATCTTTCAAGATTTATTCTAAAGCATGTAAAATAAAACTTGAAAGATAAGGGATTCATATATCCAAAACAAATCAGCCCCTAATGGGTTGAAAAAGTCCAACAAAACTAATTTTTCTTGGACTTTTGAAGCAAGTTTTCCACATAACCGGCTCTAGATGCCATAGTTGGGTTTGTAAACAAGTTTATCAAAGTAGTTTAACCATTTAAACTTAAAAACGCAGCAGATATTATGGATTTAAAACTTGTTTTAGTTACTGAAATTAATCCATTATATTTTCAAGAAGGTAAACCCAAGAACAAAAGATCATATATGTGAAAAGAGATGCTATCAAAACGTAAACAACCATAGGGTATTCTTAGAATACTACCTTTCAAGAACAAGATGATATGAGATGGATAAAGATGAAGAAGATGATGCTCTTGAACGTAAACCTCCAAAGAAGAAAGTCTCAAGCTAGTATACCCACAAGCTCTTGCAAAACACCCAACTTGTTAGGATGTTGACACCAAAAACCCTTCTTCAAAACCTCTAGATCCGAAAATGGGAGAAGAAAAATGGAGAAGAAGGAGCTTGCATGTGAGAGAGAGAAAGTGTGGTAGGTTCAAGTAATGAATGGATTAAAGTCTTGTAATAAATCAAGACAAGGAATCCCAAGGTGAAACCAAGGGGGCGGCCGAAATTTTTAAAAAAAGGTTTCCCACCCTTTTAAAATTTTTAACACATATTACTTTGTTATAAGTTTTAAAATTAAACCCCCTTTTAATTTTATAACTTAACCACACTTTTATTTGTTGTTATTTAACCTATTTAAATAACAATACAAATAATATCTCATGAACAAAATATCCATATAATTTGTTCAATTTCAAATGCAATAATTTAGAAAACCCATTTTCTAAATTGGTATCAATATTTATTTGCATGATCATATCAATAAACAAATATTTATTGGTGTTTGTTTAGCTTGTTATTGGGTATGACCCGACTTGGATCATAACGTACTAACCACATCAATCTTGTATGTGTCTTGGGCATATAAGATCCAACAATCTCCCACTTGCACAAAATTCATAGAAGATTGATGCAAGCAGTAAATACCGCCTAACAAAGGTTTACTACATCCCACTTCCTGTGTCAATGACCAACATACAAGATGAGTCAATTAAATCTCAAGACAAACCAATTGAATCAAATTCATCATCATCATCATCTCCAACAATGTTGAAAACACCATTGATTAAATTTGTAAAAAGTCAAGAGATTTCACAAATCAAAACTACAGATTTTTATCAAGGTGAAAACAATGAATATGATAATGAAACTAGTGATGATGACATTGATCTTTTGGAGGATGACTCAGATCAACCAATTACTGAAGCTCATAAGACTTCATGTGTGGCTGACACTCAAACCAACCAATCAAAACAGATTAAAGGATTTGATATCTGTGGCAGGAAAACTTTAACCTCAAATGTCATTTTCAAACAAACTAATAAAGGGAAAGGCAAAGCCACACTGCAACCAAAACAACCTTTGTAACTTTTGAAATTCCATCAAAATCTAATGCGAAATCAAAAGTTTTCAGCAAACAAACAAAAACAGAATGGCCATACTATGAATGGTGTGATCAATTCACACATTCAACTGAAAAGTGCAGATATGGCAAGTACTGCAAGTATTGTAAGATGAATAATCACAGTACAGAAACATGTCATTTTCACAATTATTGCTCCATTTGTGAAAGAAACAATCATAGCACGGCAAATTGTCTTTTCAACATGAAAAACAAGAAACAAAATAAACAAGCTCAGGTTGAGAAAACTACTAAAAAACAACCTGTTGCTCAAAATAAGAGCAGAGTAGGAGTTCCTACACATACTCCTCATCAGAAAATTGTTTTAGATAATGATAAAACCTTTTATGACAATTTTCAACACACATCAAGGAGACATAAGTCTCAGGAACAGACAAACCACTGACACTAGCTCACAAAAGACAAGAGCACAAAGCACTTCTCCAAATAGAGCTAAATCAAACCAAAGGAAATCTAGTATGTCTAGAGCTCCAAAACCTTCAGACAATGCTGTCTTGGAAGAAATTTGTGTTGTTGGAAAAGACGGAAAACCCAAGACCATCTTGGCTTGGGTTGCTCCAACTAACTAATTTCTTTTGTTTTTCAGGGACATCTTAGAAGGACTGACAACATCTGGTATGTTGACAGTGGATGCCCCCGTCATATGACAGGAAACTGATACCTCCTTCGGGATTTTAAGAACAAACATGGAGGCAATGTAGCCTTTGGAGGAGATAAAACAGGTGGGAAGATAACCGGCGAAGGAACAGTAACAAACGGGTTGATTAGCTTTGAGAACGTCAATTACTGCTCCAATCTTCAGTTCAATCTTTTGAGTGTATCCCAAATCTGTGACAAGGGATATGTCACCCTATTTGACTCCAACAACTGCTACATCCTTAAGATGGGTTTTCAGATTCTAGAAGATCATATCCTTTTGAAAACTCTTCATCTAAACAACACATACATTGTTGATATGAACAATGTTTCAGCATCAACCCCTGAAACTTGTTTATTATCAAAAGCCACAGAAGATGTATCATAATTATGGCATAGACGATTAGGTCATTCCAATTTTAACCGAATGAACAAACATGTTAAAAATGATCTAGTCATAGGTCTGCCACAAAAGGAATTTTTCTGTTCAGACCACTACACAGCATGTCTGAAAGGCAAACAACATAGAGTTTTACATAAATCAAAATTGATAAACTCTAACAACACACCACTCAAATTGCTTCATATGGACCTTTTTGGCCCAACAAACATCCTAAGCATAGGAAAGAAGCAATACTGTCTTATCATAGTTGATGATTACTCCAGATTCACATGGGTTTTCTTTCTACTACACAAGACGGAAACAACACAAATCATTACATCCTTTATCACAAAGATTGAGAATCAACTTGATCTTAAAGTCAAATCTTTAAGAAGTGATAATGGCACTGAATTTAAGAATGACTACATTTCTTCTTTTTGTGCAGAAAAAGGAATAAGTCATCAATTCAGCGTAGCAATAACTCCTCAGCAGAATGGAGTAGCTGAACGAAGGAACATAACATTAATAGAAGCAGCTAGAACCATGCTAGATGACTCTCTATAACCCATATCCTTTTGGGCTGATGCCATAAACACAGCATGCTACATACAAAATAGAACATTAATCATCAAAGAACATTCCAAAATGCCTTATGAATTAGTGTTTAAAAGAAAACCATATATAGGATTTCTTAAGGCCTTTGGATGTTCTGTTTCAATATTAAACACCATAGAATAATTATCCAAATTTGCTCCAAAAGCAAATGATGGATTCTTTGTTGGATATTCTGGAAGCTCAAAAGCTTACAGAGTATTCAATCCAAGGCTAAATATAGTGGAAGAAACAACTGATGTTGTTTTCAATGAACATTCTTTCACTAAGAAAGTCATTGGATCTAACTGGCTGTTTAATATTGATGCATTAACCAAATCACTTGACACAACATATTTTGATGTTTCAAGTTCAAAGGAGAACAATGAGTATCCAATGGTTCCACCATCAACCATTGATGTTCCATTGACTGCTGATCCTCCAAGGAGAACCACTAACACACCATCAAGCACAACTGTGTCAACACCTCCTAATCAACCAAACACCTCAAGAGAAACATCATCAGACACTCCAGTATCTTCATATCCTGTACCCACTCAATCACAAGATACCAACAAAACAAAACAACCTGAAGATGATGATGACTACCATTCTCTACCAGACACACATCATGAAGATGAAATCCCAGATTTCTTTCATGATTCCCCTTAAACATTCACTAAACCTCCTTAATCAGACAATCACACATCACCCAATACTCTTGCTCAACCCTCAACACATGATCAGACAATCACCAATCTTGATTCAACAACCCATGTTGATCAGATCACCACAACAAGAATTCACAAAGATCATCCCATCAAAAACATCATAGGTGATCTCAATACCAGATTGACTCGTAGTCAATCTCATACAACAAACATTTTTTTGTATTCCTGTTTCTTATCCTTACTGTACCCAAAAGCATCACTGAAGCCTTAAAGGACAACAATTAGATAGAAGCCATGCAAGAGGAACTACAACAATTCAAGAAGCTAGAAGTTTGGAAGCTAGTAGATCTACCTGAAGGTCAAGATGCAATTGGCACAAGGTGGCTATTCAAAAACAAAGCAAATGATAGAGGGATTGTCATAAGAAACAAAGCAAGGCTTATAGCTCAAGGATATACTCAAGAGGAAGGCATTTATTATGATGATGTCTTTGCTCCTGTAGCTAGATTGGAAGCCATCCGAGTATTCCTTGCTTATGCCTCATCACAGAAGTTCACTGTCTACTAAATGGATGTCAAATGTGCATTCCTTTATGGTAAGATAGATGAAAAGGTGTATGTTGCTCAACCTCCAGGGTTTGAAGATCCATATTTCCCTCACAGAGTATACAAGTTAGACAAAGCTCTGTATGGTCTTCACCAAGCACCAAAAGTGGTATGAAACTCTATTAAAGTTTCTACTATAGAATGGTTACACCAGAGGTAAAATTGATCAGACATTGTTCTTAAAAAGAAAAGAACAAGACTTGTTAGTAGTGCAAGTCTATGTGGATGACATAATTTTTGGCTCCACAAACATACAACTTTGCAAAGAGTTTGAAACTCTTATGCAATCAAAATTCCAAATGAGCTCAATGGGAGAACTCACATTCTTCCTAGGTCTACAAGTCCAAAAATCAACAGATGTAATTTTCATCAATCAAATCAAATATGTGCATCAGATCCTCAAGAAGTATAACATGACTGATTGCAATTCAAGCAAGACACCATTTGCAACTGGATTGATGTTTGGACCAGATCCAGAAGGAACATCAGTTGACCAGAAACTTTATAGATCTATGATAGGTTCTCTGATGTACCTAACAGCAAGCAGACCAGATATCATGTATGCAGTATGCATGTGTGCAAGATATCAAGCAGATCCTAAGGAGTCACACATAAATGTTGCAAAAAGAATCTTCTGATACTTGAAAGGCAAACCAGCTCTTGGTTTTTGGTATCCTAAAGATGGAGACTTCTCATTATGTGCATACACAGATAGTGATTTTAGGGGATGCAATAAAAACAGGAAATCAACCAGTGGAGGCTGCCAGTTTCTTGGATCAAGATTGATCTCTTGGCAATGCAAGAAACAGACAAATGTTTCTGTGTCCATAGCCGAAGCAGAATATATAGCTGTTTCTGCATGCTATTCTTAAGTGTTATGGATTCAAAACCAAATGCTTGATTATGGCTTTAATTTTCTTAAAACACCTATACACATTGACAATTCTGCAACCATGTTTATAACAGATAATCCTGTTCAACATTCAAAAACCAAACACATAGGGATCAGATATCACTTTCTGAGAGATTGCTTAGAAAAGGGTCTGATCAAGTTGATCAAGGTCCACACAGACAACCAATTGGCTGATCTTTTTACAAAACCATTTGATTCAACAAGATTTGAATTTTTGGTTCAGTCACTTGGTATGATCAACTATGAAACAACAAATTAATATTTTCAAAACATTCAAATCAGACATACTTGATTTTGTCAAAGTCCATGATTACCATCAGCTAAAATCAAGATATCATGCAAATCATTCATTTTGATAATATTGAATCACACATACATTTCATGAGAAATGATAGTACACTAGCATAATTCTTCACTTGAGTCTTTTTCCACTAATAAAGACTGACAAATTCTTTGTTTGATATGTGGATAGGCTCAGTATGGGACACATAAAATCAGATACAACCGTGAAGAACTAAATTCTCATGACTATATGGTTAACAACACATCTTGGATTATGGTGAGTATTGATCTATCCAATATAGGTTGCTTTCAAAGTAACTACAATACACCAAGTGAAACAGATTATAAATTGCTCAATCATTCAAGTGTTTCCTTTGTTATGATAATCATAAACCTGGAGTACACCTAGGCATTCTTTGTTGTGCTACGCACAGACCTGAATGACCTAAATCATGATCCAAAAAGATTCCCAAAGAGGAACACATCCATCTTGGATGAATCATCAATAAAGTCTTTATGACTACATTCCTTGTGAATGAATCAAAAGAATCTCGAAGAGGATCAACTTCCAAAGTGAAGTGAAAAAGAATCCCAAATAGGATCAACCAACATGGATCAAATTAAGCACTTATACTCCTAAGTAACTAGGTTTTAAGTATTGAAAGTACTTTCTAGCATATCTTGAGGAGAGTTGTATTAATCATACAATCAGATGTGGGGTAGATACATCTCATGTCAATTAATTCAAAACATGATAATCACTCACTGTTTTAAATCAATCATTAATACCATGCTTGAGTTTAAGGGGACCAATATATCTGCAATCAACATTGTACTTGTCTATGTCTGTTCTCCAAATCATACAAACAACTCAGTGAGAACTATAGACTAGTATGATCTCATGGTATGGGCAAAAGATTGATGTTCAAACATGATAAACAATCATTTTTAGTAAGATAATATCTTCTCTTGCTAAATGATTAACAAACAAGCAAATTGGACTTTGATAATTTCCACTTAAATACATACAAATTTTTGTCATTTTGTAAAAGATTTTTATAACTATGAAAAAATTTAGGGGGAGAAATTGAACATGGAATTATCAAAGGCAGCAGAATTGTGCATTATCAAACATTTCAAATTTTGATATTTTCAAACTTCAAAAAATAAACAAAGCCAAGTCAAGCCAACACCCAAACAGCAGGTTGACACACATACATTTGTTTATTTTATTGCACAATATTGCTTATGAGTGATATCAAATCATTCATATATTGAATATGTTTAAAATTTTCAATATTTTAACATACATTGTAAATCAAAGATTTAAACAAACATTTTGATTTAAACAAGTTTCATCAAACAAATGTTTTTTCGGAAGAAAATTTTATCAAACATATGCTTCAGAAGACATTAGTTCAAAACAAACAAAAAAATCTGAAATTTTTGAAAAAACTGTTGTCACAGTGGACACACAAACATACATCCGTTGTAGCTACAGTAATCATCATAACATGCAAAATTCACCAAGTGTATATCACGAACTAATCAAAAAAACATCCGCTATGCACTTATGAACATACAAGTGTTCACAGCGCATGATGTTGGTAAGGCATCCGCTATGAATATAGTGCCATTCCACATCGCATGACTAACACAAGTCATCCGTTGTAGAAACAGTGCAAGTGTATACAGCATATGCACACAGGTAATCATACGCCGTAAACATTCACACATCACATCCAAGTGTACACAGCGCATTAACAAATGTTCATCCACTGTGAATGGACAAACCATTTCAATAACATACCATCATGCAATCAATCAGTCTAAGAGATAACACACACACACACACACATTGTTTCTAACAAACAAAACAGTAATAAGTAATCATACAGAGTTGGCAACATCATACTTAGGGGGAGTATTGTTGGACTCAACAATTGCATTAAGAATTAATGCATGAAAGAGTATGATTCTTGCCAAAGCATACAATCAAACAAAATGTGTTTTAACATACAAAACAATCATTTATAACACATCAACATTATTAACATTCATCACAATCACTAACATTTGTTTAAATTTCTTTTTCAGATTTGTAGATAAAAGAAATTTTGACCAAGTGTTCACAGCGGATGAAGAGTCTCCACAGCGGATGAAGATCATCAGCAACGGATGAAGAAATCTGTCTATGTATGTGCAGCAGATGAACATCCATCCCACAGAGGATGAAGAACATTCCACAGTGGATAACATACAAGCAAACACACAACTATCCACAGCGGATGTTCATCCATAGCGGATGAACATTCCACAGCGGGCAACATACAAGCAAACACACAACTGTCCACAGCAGACAACATACAAGCAAACACACAACTGTCCACAGCGGATCAACATTCACAGCGGATGTTCATCCACAGCGGATGAACATTCCACAGCGGACAACATACAAGCAAACACACAACTGTCCACAACGGATGTTCAATCCACAGCGGATGAACATTCCACAGCAAACGAACAAACACTATGCACAGTGGATGACAAGTCTTCTCCACAGCGGATGAGATATCTTCCACAGCGGACAGCTAATCATCCACAGCGGACAGCATACAGACTTAGGATTAGTTTCTATGTAATTTTATTTACATAAGGGTAGTTCAGTAATTATATATAGCTTTTGTGTATAGGCTATAAATAGCACACTACCCTAATCCTTTGTAAGCTTTTGAACAATCAATCAATCAAATAGTTATTATTATTTTCGAGCATTCAAACACACACACACACACACACACACTGATTTCATACACTTGAATCATGGGTTTCCGCACCATGGTTCATGTTTGTTGATTATTGAGAGATATTGAAAAGGTCCTTGGGGGAATCAACTTGTTCATATTGAATATTTTTCTAATATGTTCATGTTCAACATGTTGTTGTAAAGTTGATTTCATCATTGTCTTCTTGTAGTTTGATCTCCAAGTTTTTGGAATGCTCCAAATTCTACCAGAGCATCCAAATCTGGGTCAATACCAACGAAAACATCTCTAAACAAGGTTCGAGAACCATGCCAAATGTGTTCAAAGAAGAAGAGCAAAGAAAATGAAGCATGTCCAAAAGTAAACCAACCCCTTGGACTGCTACCTAAAACACCATCAGATTTCAAAGTAGCACGATCTAATTCAAAAATTTCCCCCAATTAAGCTCATCTAGAATATTTTTTGATAGTAACAGGATAACTATAACTGACTCCATTAAGTTCACCACCATAGAACTCAACAGTTACACCTACTTGTTCGACATTATATTTAGATTCTGCCCTTCGAAAAGGAACATCGGCTCTAACAATCCCGTCACCGTCTACAAAAATGACCGGAAATGTTTCAAAAAAGGTAGGCATACGACGTACAAAAAGTTCACGGCCTTCTTTATCTCTAAAGATAGGAGATCCTAACCATCCAACCGCTATTCCAACCCGTTATCCATTGAGCCCGCCCTAAATAATCCCCCTTTTGCTGGATTATTTCCGATGTAATCATAAAAGGCTAATTTTTCAGGAATTTTAGACCAAGCTTCTGATAAACTTTGATTTTCGGTTAACCCAGCACTAACTCTTCTATATAATTTTTGTTGGAAGTATCCCTGATCCCATTGATAACGAGTAGGCCCAAATAATTCGATGGGGGTAGTTGCTGAACCATACCACATAGTTTCGGCAACAACAAAAGCTACAAAAAGACGGCATCGATACTAATGGAAAGGCCAGTTTCAATATTGTCTATACACAATCCTTTGTATAGACGTTAGGGTGGGTGGACTCTAAGATGGAATAGACCTGCTAATATGCCCAATGTCCCTGTCGCAATATGATGAGAGGCTATTCCTCCCGGAACAAAAGGAACAAAACCCTCCACACCCCACGATGGATTTACAAATTGTACTTTTCCTGTTAGCCCATAAGGATCCACCCATATGCCAGGACCATACAAGCCTGTTACATGTAATGCACCAAACCCAAAGCAAGCCACACCTGCAAGAAATGAATGTATTCCAAAGATCTTGGGCAAATCCAAAGAGGGTTTTCCTGTGTGTTCATCACAAATTATTTATAGATCCCAATATACCCAATGCCAGATAGCTGCCAAAAAGCACAACCCAAAAAACACAATATGCGCTCCAGCCACACCTTCGTAACTCCAAATACCCGGATTTGTTATTGTCCCCCCGTGATACTCCAAACGCCCCAGGAATTGGTTATTCCTAAACGAGTCATGAAGGGTATAATGAACATACCCTGTCTCCATATTGGATCAAGAACTGCTAATTCATACAAGGCCATCGAACTGGCCCAACCAGCAACCAAAGCTGTATGCATATATGAACAGAAAGCAACCATCCGGGATCATTCAATACAATAGTATGAACACGATACCAAGGCAAACCCATGGAAATACCCCTTTATGAAAGAAAAAAGACACTACGTAACTTTATTGTATTGGAAAAGACTATACTATGACTATGTTATGAACCCCCCTATTTAGTGGATTATTTCAACGCAAGGGTTCATATTTGTTCTATTCTGTTGGTAATAATGGAACAATTTTGTTTGTAGGAACAAAGAGAAGCAGATTTATTCTATACTTGATAATTACCAATGTGCAATAGGGAAGTTCATGCCATTTTCTATGAGCGAATGTGCCCATACTTGTTGATCATTAGAGGACACTATTCGTAATAATTTTCCCTTTTTTTCTTACTTTCTTTATTAATTTTTTAGAATTGATGAATAAAATCTGATTAGGATAAAGTTAAAATATTATAAAGAAAAAGAAAGGCTTTGTTACGTTTCCACATCAAAGTAAAATATAGTACTTAGTTCTTTTTTATTTCATTTAATGCCTGTTGGTGTTCCAAAAGTACATTTTCGAAGTCCTGGAGAGGAAGATGCAACTTGGGTTGACATATAGTGCAACTTGTCAGATATATTGGCTCATATGGGATTTCCCCGTTTTCTCCCCAATCGAGATATCCTCTACGAAAGATTAATTGAATTATCAAAAATTTGGAGGGTGAAGAGCAATTAGATCCATTTTTTGGGGGATTCGAATTACTATAATTAATTATAATAATTTATGGTTGGCTTAGTTGGACTACTACATTGAAGTATCCAGCCTCCATTTAAAAAAAAACCAAGTGGTAATATATCTCTTTTATATCATAAAGGATTCCTAATTTTTTGTAAGTATAAGTAGAAGTTTTTTCAAACTCTTATCAATTGAGTAATATGCATGAATCCGTCAACTTTTGTACGGAATGCGTGAATTGAAAAAAAAGGGATAAGAAAAAGAAGTGGTAATGGGAGCATTTGTATTATATGTGCAAATCAAAATAGGGCGAATCTTTACCCGGAGTAGAGCATAAACCTAAAAACATTAAAGAGGCCCATTTAAGAACAAGAAAATGACATCATGATTTGGATTTGATCTCGATGAAACAATCCATCAATGAGAAGTTAATTGGATAAGTTTAATGAATTCTTTTTTTATATTATACGTCATAAGGAAAGGAAGACAAACTCGTATTTAGTGAAAAATAAAATAAAATCCTTTTATTATAAGTTAGAAGGAACTTGCTATGAGAAAAGAAAATGTATTGGAATCTACACATTGATTTTTTTTAGCCGTATGCGTCGTAAGGCGCCTGTACGGTTCCGAAGGGATATAATTTTACCCTAATCAACCGACTTTATCGAGAAAGATTACTTTTTTTAGGTCAAGAGGTTGATCGCAAGATCTCAAATCAACTTATTGGTCTTACGATATATCTCAGTATCGAGTATGATACCCAAGATCTGTATTTGTTTATAAACTCTCCTGGTGGATGGGTAATACCGGGAGTGGCTCTTTATGATACTATGCAATTTGTACAACTAGATGCACATACAATATGCATGGGATCAGCCGCTTCAATGGGATCTTTTATCCTGGTCGGAGGAGAAATTACCAAACGTTTAGCATTCCCTCATGCTTGGCGCCAATGAGGCTTTTATTTGAGAAAAAAAGAAGACTATGCCTTCGCCATATGAAATATGAATATAATATTAAGTAATAATAACATGGCATTTTGAATTCAATATAACAAAAATTTTTTTCAAAACATTAGATTATGTATCAAGAGAATAATATGATAAAAAGGTATTTCATATTTTATTATTGGAAGTCCAGTTTAGTGTCACAAACTTTTTTCACACCAGAGGTCTCTTAACAATATTTATAGAGCGAAACAAAATTCTTTTTTCCTTAGTTTATTTGATCAAATAAAAAAGCAACTTTGGATTGGGGGCAAACGCTTATGGAAAGATTGCTTGGATTTAGGAAAAGTTCGTTTGGTTTTATCCATGGTTTGGTTAGTTTATTTCTTATCTTATCCCTAAAATCCTATTTCAGCGGGATCTCTAATTAGAATAAAGAAATAGGATTTGGTTTGTTTATAATTATCTTTAACTATGTTAAATATGTGATATATATATTTATATATATATATATATATAATGTCATTTTATCCTTTGCTTGTAAGATAAGGGCGCAAGTGCTCGCTTCAATCTATTTCTTTATCTCCCCGTGAATCATATGTTTGTAACAATATGGACAGAATTTCAGTAACTCCAATCGATTAGGCGTATTGTGCCGGTTCTTTTGAGTAATATATCTGGAAATGCCCGTTGATTCCTTATTAACACCGTTTCGAACACAAGCGGTACATTCCAAAATAACCGGTATTCGCACATCTTTACCCTTGGCCATGAACCCCCTTTGGATTTTTTTTTACTCAACTCTTCCTCTTTCAATCCGAAATGAAAAAGAAGAAAGGAAGGAAAAAACAAACTAGAATTTGTAACTTGCTATCCACTTATGCAAGATTTCACTACAATCAATATAGAAAATAAGATAAATATTTATTAACTTTCAAATCATAGTACAACATTTAAAATAAGTATCTTGTATAACACTCTTTCCCTAGAACCACTGTTTGTATTCGACTTTTATAGAAATTGAATACATAGAAATTTCATATTCATTTAATTCCAACCTGAGCCGGAGTCTCATAGCTGTTGAATGCACTTTCTCTTTCCTCCCTTATTCTAAAAAAGGAAAAAAAGAGAAAAGAGGGGGATGGTATTTACTTGTATCTCTAATCTTCTTTATTCCTTCCCGCGTCAATAACTAGAATGAAAAAAAGGGGAACATCAACGCATCCGAGAAAAAACGATTAATCTCTATCAATAAACCCACCAAAGAACCAAACCATAGAGTACTTAGTACCGGTGGTACGGAAAGATATGTTTTTAGATCTCGCATTAAAAAACCTCCTTCATTTTATTGTAATACATAAGATAATACATATTGAAATGTACAATGATCTAGTAAATAAGTAAATAAGATTGACTTCTTGTTATATACAAAAAAAAACTTCCTTTTCTTCCCTAATATTCCCCAAAAAGACTCAGTTATTTTTTCTTGGGATTCCGTTCCATATTTCATATAGATAGAAGTATTTTACTATTATTATATGTTAAATGAGACCAAAAAGACGAAATGGAAATAAAAATTCTAGATTTTTACAGAGGAGATAACGATGTGGAAAACAAGACAAGAGTTCTCTACAATGACACTGTAGACCAATGGAAGGGATGTGGCGCAGCTCAACTTGGTAGCATGTTTGTTTTGGGTACAAAATGTCACGGCTTCAAATCCTGTCATCCCTACCTATTATGGCTCAAAGGAGCAGTAACGAGTGATTTTTTGAGATCAACTCACATTGGACATATCATATAGAATCTTTCATTCTTATGATGCTATATAGTATGCATACTAGACGGATTAGGACCAATCCTTTTCTTTACAGTCTTATCTATTATGATAAGAAAGCGCTCTTAGTTTAGTTCGGTAGAACACGGTACTCCAAAACCTGATATCGTAGGTTCAAATCCTATAGAGCGTAATTCGGATCTTCTTCGATCGAATTCGACTGAAACACTAACTGGAACCGGATAATTTGACCTCCTGGATATTAAAGAAAGGAAGAGGTCAATAAAAAAAAGAGATGTTAATTAATCAAAGGTCCAACTGATCGCCACGCCTGTATTTTAAATATGCAGTTACAAATAATACATCCAAAGTACTAGGAATTAGACCTAACACGATTCCAAATAGAAAAACTTCAATCATTTCAATTTGTTTGGAAGGAGAAAAAATAGGTAATATCTATACCTAAATATTAATCCGAATTATCATGAATCTCAATGACCAAGAATTGGTAATTGACACGATAAGTAACTAGAAATACACAAAAGTTAAAGATTTCCTTTTATGAATTGTGCATTTAATTTCAAATAAGTCGTATCTTGCTCAGACCAATAAATAGAGCTGAGGTTATAGTTAAAGTCATTAGTAGAAAACCAAAATAACTAGTTATGATACGCATCAAGGAGCTAAATCAAATATGTTCTTTTTATACATATGTTTATAAAAAAGCACTTACCTGAGTTTCTTTTTTTACAAAATAGGAGAGAAACAAAAATACCAATTGCAAGTTTTTGATTCAGATATCATTATTAACAGCACTAACAAGGATAAAGTCAGAATTTAAAAAAATAAATTTATTAATCATGTGTAACATCTACGCATACCGCGTTTGCAATCAGCGAATGCATTCTTGGATCATTTTTCAACTCAACTTATAAATGAATAATAAGAATTGGGTCGTGTAATTTCATTTTAAAATGAAACTCTTTTCGAATCATTATTGAATCAAATTATAAAATGATTCTTGTTTTTATCATTTCTTTTTTTTATCAAATATATTTTCTATTTTAGAGCGAATAGTAATCTTATAAAACTTTTACTTTCATTTTAACTAATTAGATTCCGTAATAGGTTCACTCATATAATATCTTGAATGAATGAGAACAAAAAGTTATCACACAATCACTCGAAAAAAATAGGTGTTTTGGTTCAACTATATTCTAAGACTAGCCATTTCTGTTCTCTTTTGCTTTAGAAGTTCTATTTTGTATCTTTCCATATTAGAAATCCGTCTCTTTGTAGTTAGCTCAAGAAAGAACCTTCAGATTTTGATCCAATCCAACAATGCATGCATTATGATTCCAATTATTTCATTTGTTGCTCTTTTTCGTTTATCGAATAAAATCTCCTATTCTTGTTTGTTACTGGATGACTAACCAATTCCTTAAAAGATAAAAAAAGATTCCAACAAAAAGCGCCTATACAACTATGAATAAGAAAGATTTATAGATCTCAAATCTACTTACAATTGCAGTAATATTCTAATCAATTTCATGAATTATCAGAAACTAACTTATCAGATTTGCATTTTACTTAATCCTTAGTTCAAAGCCCTAAACTCATAATGGCGAGAAATAGATTATTTTAAATTCAAAAATTTTCTATTGAATGAGATATTCTTTTACATTGACAAACAACAAGTAAAGGAAGAAAGAAATTTTTTAGCTGCTCTTTCCAATACAGATTGAAAGTTCATTGCTGTGTCCGAAGATGGATAGCTATACTGATTCGGTATACTCTAAAGACGCCCTCAGTACAATATTGATGATCTCACAAAAAAAAATTTTCGGTGAATTTACATTTACTAATCCAATCTTTTACGGAATCGATCTCTTTTTGACTGTACAAGAATATGTGGAGCTCCGCATGTCTTGGAGCATAAGAGAAAGTTCTTTTCCTGATATTATTACCAGTATTCATTATTGGGTCATTCATAGCATTACTATACCTTCCCTACTCATTGCGGGTTCGTCATTCGTCAGCACTGGTTTAGCTTACGATGTGTTTGGAAGCCCTCGGCCAAACAAATATTTCATAGAGAACCGAAAAGGAATTCCATTAATCACCGGTCATTTTGATTCTTTGGAAGAACTCAATGAATTTAGTAGATCTTTTTAGGAGGCCTCAAAGACCATAGATCGAACCTATCCAATTTTTACAGTGCGATGGTTGGATGTTCACGGCCTAGCTGTACCTACCGTTTCTTTTTCGGGGTCAATATCAACAATGCAGTTCATACAACGATAAACCTAATCCAAATTATAGAGAGAGAACTATAATAATAAACTAATAATTCTAGGTATTATCTCTCTTAGCCCATTCGGAAGGATCTCATCTCATAATTATCCATGACTGTTTATGTCTCTAGCATGACCACTTGATGAAATGTGGAAGGAAGTGGTTTAAATGGCCGATACTACTGGAAGAATTCCTCTTTGGATAATAGGTACTGTAGCTGGTATTCTTGTGATCGGTTTAGTAGGCGTTTACTTTTACGGTTCATATTCCGGATTGGGTTCATCCCTGTAGTAATCGGATGAATTGAGTTGTATACATGAAAGAGTAAGAACTCAACGGATTCCCTTCTTTGTTTGTCTGGTTTGAGGGAGAAGGTCCCGTTGAGTTCTTAATAATTAGAATATTTTTTCATAATTTCATTGAAGAAGTTCTATTTACTCAACAAATTTTCCCCTCCTCTTTTGTTTGTTCACCACTATTGATATTTATAGTATACGTAATTATTAATTATTATAAAATAATATAATATAATATGTAATAACTCTAAAAAATGTTCTGATACATCTGTAAACAATCGAAACTAACACTAGGAATGTTTGACGAACAGTATAAAGAATCATTATTATTTCGACACAAGAAAATGATTTTTCACACCCTTTTCTTGTGTCGAAGACTAGGAAGACGAATAACCCCTCCCAGAAATATTTGTTCCCTTCATTTATATTTGCCCGTTCTATTTCGTGTTTACTTTTGGATAGGATCTAGCCAAAGTGAATTGTATTAGAATCAAATGGATTTTATGACATTTCAATCTCACAATAGCAATATAATACAATAGCCATATAATAACATCACCCTAATTTTGATAAAAAAAAAAGACAAAGAAAGAAAGGGTCAGTCAAATAGTCTTCTTCACAATCTACATACTATGGTTAGGAATATGATACAAGGAATTACCGGCATCTCGTAGAAAAAAGAGTATAGACAAAAAAAATGCTTTTATCATTTCATTTTTTATATCATAATTACTAAAAAGAATTTGGTTCTTTTTACAAACTTGATGTCGATAAATCAACGAGTTTAGAAATTCATTTCGGCCAATTGAACCTTCTCGAACTGTTTCTTTTTAAGAACCAAAAGTATTTGTGCCAAAATAACAGATGCGAAGAAGAACTAAAGGCCTTGTACACGTAATGGGTCTTGAAGTACTATTTTTGCATCTCCCTGACCAAATCCGCCCATATTAGGATTTGTTAGATCTAGGAATAATAGGTCTAGATCATTTTGTATAGGCTTAGAACTTTAATCAATACATGTAATGAATATTTGTAATTCATTATGTATATAGGTTAACCCATATGTGAATTGATTTATGTGTATGATTACATGTACAAACATTATACTTGATCAATTTCTGAAATTGACTAAGTGTAAGAAACATCTACGGATGAACATTTTTGTTCTTCCATAGATATCTTTTTTACAAGACATTCATCAGAAGATCTTCTACGGATGAATATGGGTATTCACTGATGAATAAACACCACACATGAAGAAACTGAAGTACCTTCGGAAGAACAAAGTAGCTGCGGAAGAACAAGTAGCTGCAGAAGAACACAGTAGCTGCAGAAGAACCAGACACGTACTTATATCATACAAGTGTTTCAAGTCAACAAGTCAACAAGTGAATCACAGACTCCAAGAGATTTGTTGTTTCATTAACAGAAATACGCGTGTCTATAAATATGAGTCCTAGGTTTCACATCAAGGAAGAGCAAGAGACGGCGACAAAAATACCATCACATCGTTTCACACGATCAACACAAACCCTAGCAGCCATCACATCAACACACCAAAAATCATAAACACAATCATAGCATAGAATTTTGTTAGCAATTATTATTTGATTCTTTGTAATCATTAATCAGTTTTAATGAATTACATTTGATTCAAAACATTATTCTTTGCATACTGTTGATATCGTTTGAGCATTTATTGTTTATTTTCTCTGGCATCGATATTTATTAATTAATCAATTAAACAACGATTAATGGTAATTCCGCGATCATTAATTCGAAACCAATCTAACACTGATAATTTCTGATTGCGATCCTTGGATTCATAGGTGGTATCAGAGCCAAGTGCTCATTGATCTAGATCGATTGATCTATCGGTGTTAGAATTGTTTAATTGAATAGATCTATCAGTTTTCTGACTACATCTATAGTTTTTAAGCAAAAGTAATTTGGTGTGAAGATTTAAAATTCAATAAATCAGTGATTTGTCTTTCAGCGAGTATTGTTACATTGCTCGGTTAACATTGATCTATATTCAAATTAATTGAAACTTAGATCTGTGTTATTCGTTGACTTTCATTAACTGTTCATAAGAAACTTTGTTTTAGTTAAAACTTCAATATTTGACTAAAATGAGTAGCTTTGTCGGTGGATCATCGTACCAGCCTGCAAACTTGGAAACAAAAGAAGACTTTAAGTCCTAGAAGATCAAGTTCAGAAATCATGTGAGCTACACTGATTCTGACTTATGGTTATCAATAACTGAAGGTACTTATATACCACTCACCCTTGGGCCGGATTATAATGACAAAAATCAACCCATAAGTACAAAAGATCTGTCACCTGATGATGTTAAAAAGGTTAAAGTTGATATTAGAGCATACAGTTTGCTTAGTATAGCTTTACCTGAAGAAATACTAATCAGGTGTGAGAATTATAAAACAACAAATTCCTTGTGGAAGATACTTCATACTCTTTGTGAATGGAGTGACGAAATCAGAAGCATTAGGAAGGACACACTTCGCTCACAATATGAAACATTTCATCATATTGAGGGTGAATCAATTCCAAAACTCCATAGGTTTATGCAATTGGTAACCGAGATGAACATCATGGAGTTGAAGTATACAAATGAGGAATTGAACAAAAAGATGCTCCATACATTGTCTGAAAGTTAGAAGCAAACTGTGTCCATGTTCAAGAACACCATTGATCTCAAAGCAACTGGCTTAGATACATTGGTAGCTAAAGTTGAGGCTCTTGAAATGGATGAAAAATCAAGAAACAAGAGTGTGAGAACACATGTCACACCTTATCATTTTAAAGAAACCAAAAGTGCCGGAAGTGCTTTTATCTCTAACAATGATAGTGACAACTCTTGTACTTTGTGTGAAGATAAAGAAGAAGTGAGCTTTTATGCATCAAAGCCTTCAAAGAAATCTTCTCAAAGTAAATCAGGAAAAGAAAAAGGAAGACCTGATGATAGAAAAGATGCATCTACATCAGCAGTAAAGTCTTTAACAAACAACAACCAAGCAGAGCTTATTACTGTGATTCTGGATTCTGAAGAACAAAAAGCAGCATTTGCAGCTTTTAGTTTAAGTTTTCAAGCCTACTTGGGAAGCACCTTAACACCTGCAAATATCTGCCAACAAGACTTGGAAGAACTACATCCAGATGTAGTAGAGGAGATGGATCTTCAATGGCAAATGGCAATGATTGCTTATAGAGCCAAACAATACTTGAGAAGAAACAAAAATTTGGCTGCAGCAAGCAAAACATCAAAGATTGGTGTTGATAAGTCAAAGGTAAGATGTTTCAAATGCAATCTCTATGGGCACTTCTCAAGAGAATGTAATCAACATTCAAATCCTAACATGAGACAACAGCAACAACATCAGTCTAATCAGCATCAATATCATCAAACAACAACATCTCAAAGATCTTATAGACAACCACAGCTAACCAACTCATCCCTACCAGCCCCAAATGCATCAGCAGGACCTAGTAATTCTAAAGAAACTGGGCTGATCATTCTCCAAGATGGAACATGACTGGAGCAAGTATGAGAAGGAAGTTTTGGAAAAAATCAATCTTTAATGGCCCACATGGAGAACAAAGTTACACCTATGGCTAGAGTGGTAAGAGATAGATTGTGTTCATCAGTGTGTGTTGAGGTAGTTGAAAGATTTAGAGTCCATGCTCAACAACTGGCTGATAAAGTAAAAGAAATAATGATTTTGAATGAATCTCATGTAAGAGAACTTAAATTATATCAATTCAAATTAACTATTTACAAAAAGATTTAGATAAATTTGTTTTAAAAAATTACAGCTTAAAAGCCCAAGTTGAGCATCTGACCACTTCCTTAACTAAATCCATGGCTGATCATGCATCAACTGAAGTGAAACTTCAGAAGTTTCAACTTTCATCTCAGCAATATGAGAAATTATTGAATTCTCATATTGAATCAAAGAACAGGTATGGGTTGGGATATAATGCTATTTGTGACATCCGGTAATTTTCACCAAACTCCATTAGTTCCGTTAAATCTTGCATACATGTGTCGTAAGCACACACTAGTTGTCGTTGAACGTTGGTGACTTGATAATAATTAATAATGATAAACTAATGATAATTAAGTTAATAATGTGATTATTAAGTTATGTTTATGTGTTTATGTGATTTAAATGTTAATTGTAATTTTATCACGTAACGTGGTAATGTGTATATTTAATTCGTGTGTCTTGTAACTAGTGAAAGTAAATTATAGAATTATTATTGTGGAATAATAATGTTTGCATTATTAAGTTAAAAACATCTTTTAAAAAGTATTTGGAAGCCAAGTTTTTATAAAATACAAAACGCAAGGGCTTAAAGAGTAATATTGCAAAATTAAGTTACAAAACACAAAAAAAAAAACTCCTAACCCTAGCCCCATTTAGCCGTAACTCCCTTTCCCACCCTCCTCTCTTGCAAAATTCAACCAAGATCAAGCATCAACTCACGGATTTGGATCGATTTCAAGGCATACAACAAGTTAACAACATCAAAGCTTGTTCCTTTCCTCGATTTTAAGGTTAATTTGGTGTTTCTTTCATGTATTTTGTTCTAGTCGAGAGTTTTGTGCGATTTGGATGAATTGGAGGCCGAATGTTGGTTGATTGTTGATGTTATTGTGTTAGTTAAGTTGAATACATGTTAGTTAACATCGATTATGCAAGAAAGTTTGGATTTGATGGATTGTTCATGGTTACTAAGAATAGTAACTTTATTTTCATGAAACAATGATTTGATCATGAATTGGTGTTATGGATGTGTTTATAATGATAATTAGATGCTAGATTGTTGATATGAACATTGGGAAATCGAGAATGCACGTTGTAGTTCTTACCTTGCTAAAAATGTAACTTTTGATGTTGAAAGTTGATGAAACATGCCATTAGATGTTGTTGATCATGTCTAGATATTGCTATGGACTTAATTTGGTATGTAAATGATGAATCATGAATGTCTTGGGTATTTGATGAAATTGGAATGTACTTTCCCAAAGGGAAACTTTATTTGTGCAAATCCTTGAATTGGATGATTTGAGCATGTTTGGGACATTAGGACCATGCTAGTGTGTTCATGGATGGTTTCTAAGGTGATTAAATATGTTGTTTAGGTTGTATGAATGTTAATTTGGTTTGTTACCTATTTTGGCCTATTTGTGGAAAATCATGGTATGAGTCATATAGGTAAGCTAGGACTTTTGTTGATTGATGGTTGATTAAGAATGAACATTTTGGATGATATGAGCGATGGAAATTGGTATGTTGATGGTTGATCCTTGTATGACGCATTGGTTGTGTTATAGTTTTAATGAGCATGATAATTGTTGAGATTCGCATGACTTGTATGATACTTGGTGGTATGATGATCTAAGTAGTATTTAAGGGTAATGAAGTATCATATGTGATTAGTCTGTATGTTAATCATGTGTGATGTACTGTTATGCTTGTTTGAATGGAATTATCACCTATAATGTCGCCAACGGGGGTCAACTGGGTCAAATGTGTCTTGTCTCTTTCTTAAATCTTGAGTCCTTTGGTTGTAGAGCACTTAGGGTTTCTTTGGGATTTCTGTGTATACGTACTCACGTACTCATGTGTTCTAGGTAACCTCTGAAGGTTGTCTTTCTGCTCCTTCTTATCGAGTTAAACTTTAGGTATTTATCTCGCGCATCAGGTGAGTTCATGTCCCACTCTTTTACATACTCTCTTTTGGGGGAGATAGCATACTGGTTTTTTACAAACGCTTTATCATGATAAGTTGTGTATGGTATAATACAGTGTTGATTACCATGAAAGTCCTCACACTTTTGGATTGTTAATAATGATGGTTAGCGGGAAATCTTGGGTAGTACTACTGGGTCTGACGAGCCCCACCTATGCAACTCTAGGTCAAACGGGTGCAATATTGTCCTAACGACATTTGTCACGACCTGGTAAGTCGTGGCAGGAGGCAACAAACGTAACACAGTCAGCTTCAATCGCGAAATCACTATGATTATTACTATTTGTTTATAGACTAGCTATCTATTACAATACACTTCTTATATTTTGCAACTGTTATTGGTTTATATTTAAACGCAAACTCTTGAACTCACCAACCATGTGTTGACTTGTTTAGTATGCTATTCTCAGGTTAAGGTTGCCAGTTGCCTAGGAGCACGCACGTCAGTATTGTTGAGTTGTCTGCATTTACCTTGTTTAAAATTTTGGGATTATTTTTACATTAAACAATTATGTTTGGGCGCGTATGTTTTGCGCATTCTCTTTACATACTACTTGTTTTGGGTTTTCTAATTTTAAAAACGCTTCCGTAGTATTTTCAACTTTAACTCTGGTTTTGGTTGTTGATCATATAGAGTCGCTCTTGGTAACAAATGACTGAGATCCTGGTATGTCACGCGCCTCGCGGTAAAACCCCGCACGCGGATTTTGAGGGTGTGACACTGTTGCACCTCCTTTGAATGATAACTATACAACTTTACCTGAATCAATGACAAATAGCTTGTCAAATCATTTTATGCCATGCACCAAGTTTGAAACAAAATGTACTGAACAAGTTAATAACAATGAATTTTAGGTGAGTGAAACTGAGCCTTCTAAATCAGATAAAATCAAACAAAATGAATCAGAATTTGACTTTGATGGATGTGATGACTTGGATGATTCTGATGAACATGATGATAACTCTACGGATTAACTGAACATTGGTAAGAATGTTTCAGTTGAAACAATCATTCCCAAAGTACTTGAGCAAACAAAGTTGCCATATCCTCCAAAGCAAAGAAACATGTTGAAACTATTTGCAAGAGAATAGCTCAGCTAAATGAAGGTCTTCAAGTACTTCATCAGCAACAGAAACCTTCAACTGAAGTGATTGAGAAGTGTACATCTACTAAAGTACACAAATCTTCCTTAGAAACAGAAAGAAGCAAGCATCAGCAGAACTTCTCCGAAGAAGAAAACACCTTCAGTAGCAGATCTACGGAAAATAAATCTACTGAATTAGTAGATGATCTGCGGAAGGCAAAAGAAACAACCAACAAGAAAACAACTCAAAAAGGTGTGAGCTCAAAGCAACAAACTTCAGCTGATAAACATGAACCTTTGACATCATGTCAGGAAAAGGAAAGGAGTCAGCTTCAGTAAAGTTTGAGAAGGAATTGAAGACTCAAAGACAGCAAAAGAAGAAGAAATTGATTGAGTTGATAATGAGTCAGAAGAAAAGTATTGCAAATGGTGTGACATGAAAAATCACAACACTGACTGTTACTTCAGCAGCTATTGCTCCATCTGCAATATGAACAATCACATGACTTCAGACCGTTACTTCAACAAACATTATGCTATTTGTAACAAAAATAACCATCCACTCAGGAATGTTATTTTAACAAAAAGAACAAGACAAAGAGCACAAAGAACAAACAACTAGAAGGATGAATCAGATCTTAATCAAGTGAAGATCAAAAAGATTCAAGATTAAAGAAACAACAAAAAAAAACAATGTGACAAAACCACAAGAGAATCACAGTTGATAGTGAACCTTGAAGAAAAGACAACCTGAACAGAAATCAAAGACTCCTCAACAATCAAAGACACTTACAAAAAGGTGGATTTGAACAAAAGAGGTGGAAATTTGAACAATCAAGACACTTCACAAAAAGGTGGATTTGAACAATAAGAAGTCAAAGCTAATGATACTTTCTTTGATAATTTTGAAAAAGGAACTCATGTTTCACTTCAAAATCGAAGGATGATGAAACTTTCAACAATCAAGGATCATCATCAAACTCAAAATAGAAACAAGAAAGAGAAGACCTTGAGGAAGAGTTTGAAAAATCAGAACAAAATTCCACAAGGCATCATCAACAGAATCATCCACACCACAAAACAACACAAAATGAATCAATTGAATCTAAAATTAATACTGAATCTTCAAGACTCATTCATGAGGAAGTTAAAATTTTAGACTCCACAGGATCACCCAAGATCATAAGACTTGGGTTTCCAAATCTAATTGATTTCTTTAATTATGCAGGAACATCTTGGAGAGCTGACAACAAGTGGTATGTTGACAGTGGTTGTTCCAGACATAGACAGGAAACTGTTCTCTTCTCCATGACTTCAAACATAAAAATCTTTTTATGTGGCATTTGGTGGGGATAAGAAGGGAGGTAAAATAGTTGGTGAAGGAATGGTAACTAATGGTGTGCTCAAATTTGTGAAAGTAAATTATTGTGAAATTTGTAATATAATTTATGAGTGTGTCTCAAATTTGTGGTCAAAATTATACACATTATTTGATAACACTAATTGTTACATTCTTAAGCCAGGTTTTGCAGTTCCAGAAGATTGGATCCTTCTTAAAGCATCAAGAAAGGAAACACATTTGTTTTGGATATGAATAATATAGCACTCACAAACAAGAAACATGCCTGCTATCTAAGTTGTCAGAAGATGAAGTCTCAGTTGTGGCATATAAGGCTTGTTCATTCCAACTGAAGAACATGAATAAATTAGTGAAAATACTTAGTCATTGGATTGCAAAGAAAGAATTTCTTGTTCAAACCATCGTCCTTCATGTTATAAGGAAAACAATATAAAGTGTCACATAAATCCAAAATAATAAATACAAACACTACACCACTCAAATGCTTCACGGATCTTTTTGGTCCAATAATGTGATGACTTGGAAAAAGGCAATATTGTTTAGTGGTTGTGGATGATTCACTAGATCACATGGGTCTTTTTTATAACAAAAGAGTGAAACATCAGAAACATTAATGGAGTTGTCACAAAGATTGAGAATCAACTTGATTTAAAAGTTAAAATTTTTAGAGTGACAATGGGACTGAATGTTATACTGTCTTAGATTCATTTTGCAAGAATAAAGGCATAGCAAGGCAATTCAGTGCACCAAGAACTCCACAACAAAATGGAGTTGCTGAAAGAAGAAACAAAACTCATTGAAGCAGCAAGAACAATGCTAGCTGATTCATAATGCCAATCACCTTTTGGGCTGAAGTAGTGAACACAACATGCAATGTTCAAAACAGGACATTAATTGTCAAAGAACACAATAAAACACCTTATGAGCTTTTATTAAAAGAAAACCTTACTAGGATATGTTAGAGCTTTTGGTGTCATGTATTTGTTTAAACACAAAAGAACAATTGGGAAAATTTTCGAGAAAGCCTATGATGGTTTCTTGTTGGATATTCTTCAACATCAAATCATATAGGATTTACATTCCACAACAAAACTTATGAAGAAACTCCTAATGGTCTTTTGATGAATCCTTATTTCCTAAATCTGTAAAAGGATCATCTGGTTGTTTGATATAGATGCATCACACTCATTTAACTCTGGTTATTGAATGATGCGGTTCTGAGGATACATGTTATCATTTGTTCCTCCAAACATGAATGAAGTGTCATTATCTGTTGATCCTCCAAGAATACAAACTTCAAGTATCATGGAACAAGGAACACCAAATAATGTAAAATAAACACAAGACCAAGCAAATGGATCTACATCCTCAGATGCAAACACTTCATCAGCAGCTGCTGACTCTGCATCAGCAGATAAGTGTCTACATCGAGATATGAATATTGGATCAGCTGATGTTCCATAAATAGTAGATGTTCCACATATTGGAGTGGTCCATTGCATTCAAAGAGTCATTGTCAGCAAGTCACAAATACATCATAGATGTTCCTATAACTCTGCGGATGGCACTCACAAGTAGCTGATGTACAAAATGAAAATCATTCAGCTTCCAATGATGATCAATTTGATTCCTTCATAAATTCATCATCTCAGCTGGATATATCTGCATCAATGCATATGACTAACTTGGAATCATCTATTCCAGTTGAGTCCATTCCAACAACAAGAATTCATAAGACTCATCCAATAAACAAATCATTGGAGATCTTAATGAAAGAACACAAGCAAGGGGAGCTGCAACATCTGTCTTTTCACTTGTTTCTTTCACAAGTGGTTCTCCAAACATTACAGCTGCACTAAAAGTAATAGCTGGATTGAAGCCATGCAAGAAGAACTTCAACAATTTAGAAAGCAAAAGGTCTAGAATCTAGTTGATCTTCCTGAAGGCTAACATCCAATTGGAACAAGGGGTTATTCAAAAATAAACTAGATGATAGAGGTATCATTGTGAGAAACAAAGCTAGGTGATTGCTCAAGGATATACTAAGAAGAAGGGATAGACTATGATGAAGTTTTTGCACTAGTTGCAAGAATTAAGCCATTAGAGTATTCCTAGCCTATGCCTCATATAAGAAGTCATTGTTTATCAATGGATTTGAAGTGTGCCTTTTATATGGGAAAATTGATGAAGATGTCTATGTAGCTCAACCTCAGGTTTTGAGATCCGATTACCCATATAGAGTATACAAGCTTGACAAAGCTTGTATGGTCTTCATCAGGCACCAAGAAAGTGGTATGAAACATTATCATATTTCTTGTTCAAGCATGGATACAAAAGGGGAACTATTGATAGACTCTCTTTCTCAAACATGAATCAAGACCTCTTAGTGTTTAAATATATGTAGATGACATTATATTTGATCAACAAACAAGAGACTGTGTGAAAGCTTTGAAGAGTTGATGAAATCTCAGTTTCAAATGAGCTCAATGGGAGAATTAATTTCTTTCTTGAATACAAGTTCATCAGAAACAGATGGCATATTCATCAATCAAGAAAAGTATATTCATCAAATATTGAAGAAGTACAATCTTGCTAATACTTCATGCAAAACACCTACTTCAACAATTCCAAAATTGTACCTGATCCTACAGAAAATCTATTTATCAAAGATTATATAGATCAATGATAGGATCTCTTATGTATTTAACAGCCAGCACACTGATTACTCTTATTCAAGATAGTGACTATGGAGGATGCAACAACAATAGAAAATCCACACTATGGATTCATTTTTTAAGACCAAGACTTGTTTCATGCAGTGCACAAAGAAAACAAATGTATCTGTATCCACAGCTGAGGCTGAGTTCATAGCTGCTTCAGCTGGTGGCTCTCAAGTCCTTTGGTTGCAAAACCATTACTTGATTATGGTTACAATTTCCTTCAAACTCCTATTATATGATAGTTCAGCTACTATGTTTATCACTGCTAATCCAGTTCAACATAGTAAACAAAGCAGATTGAAATCATATCATTTTCTGCGATATTGCTCAGAAAAGTTTAATCAGTTAGTCAAAGTGGATACAACAAATCAGCTTGCTGATCTAGTCACTAAGGCCTTTGATTCAGTTAGATTTAATTTTCTAATTGAGTCCTTTCGGCATGATTAACTTAGATTAATCATCATTACAAAGAAAAGCATGTGTATGTCTTGTAATTAGTTATAAAAAAAACATTCAGAAAAACATACAAAATTCAAATATTGTCTTTATTTATTATGTCTTTCTATTTCTGCATGACATAGGTTTGGAAATGATATTACACTGTGCCTTTCCTTGCTTCCTGAGTTCTTAAATTTCTTTAAAAACCGATCAAAAGTTCTTGATATGTAATTAGATTTAACTTGAGTGAGATTATACTAATAGCATCTTAACATAATGAAAGGTGACTGTTTGTGAAAAACTCAGTTTGAGGATCAAGCAAGTAAGTCTTATCCTGATGTGATCAATTCATTCACCTAAGCACACTATGTAAAACACTTTATACACTTCTATCTTTGCACATCATATTCTCTCTATTTTGTGTGAACAAAGACCTGAGTTTTATGAATACACAGATACATTGTATTCAACCGGTGAAAAGATCATGATCCTCATCATCCTTCTGTTTTGTGTAAACAAAGACCTGGGTTAAAGGCACCTCTATTTACGTAAGTAAAGACCTGGTGACCTGATGATGATCAATCTAAGCTCTCAAAAGAATCCCTATGATCACTGTATATTTACATAAGGGCTTTTGTAGCAAAGCATTTTGAGACAACTCATATGTCTCAAGATAGAATTTATAACTTAATGTACATAGTTTCTAGTGCGAAAAAGTAAATGAATTAACTCACAAACGGAGGACAAACGCTAATGTGAATTGAATGTGGAGCCCTAACAGCTTATCTCTAATAACATGAAAACATGATAAACAACATGTCTAGTTGATTCCATACTCTTGTTTGGATTTAAGTGACAAAACATACTTGCAATCAGGACTAGAATCAGGTCACATTTCAATGATCAACTCAATCAGGAAGAATTTAGTGTCATAGTATGACCCCATTATATGTTTATATGCATGGACATATATTAATTCAATTTGTTACTTTTAGTTTATTTTATTGTGTGTAATCTTTGGACAGTCATTGCCTTTCAGCTATTTACTTCATAAATTATGATGAATGCAAACACTTATCATTAATCACAATTTAGGGGAGTAGTTAATACATGAAATTCATAAAACATAAAACCTGAATTCAATGATCCAAATTCAAATGAAGGAATTGGAAGTGAGCACTAACTTGGCTGAAGGATACATGAACTTGCACAAAATATAAATCTTCTTGTGCACAATTGTCATGAAAACAAAGTCAAAAGGTCCAATAGCAATAATGGTTCTATCATGTTGATTAGGACCATACAATCAAAAACTTTCAACTTTGCATTTTCAAGCATCAGTAGAAGCTATAGTACATTTTCCTGTTCAGTAGATGCTACAGTGCGAAAAAGGAATATGACCATCCGTAGATTCGTACCTACGGATGTGGTATTATTTTAAAGTATAATAGTTCCATGGTCTGGTAATCTATGGAAATTCAAATTATACTTCATCAAAAATCATTTTTATTCTAAGTCATCCGGTAGATGATCTATGGAAGAACTAAAATCTGCGAAAACAATAAAATTGGTAATAAGGATAGGGGTCCACCTCATTTAATAAATGAAATTAATATATCCGAGGGAGTATAAATGATGTGTTTTGACTTGTCATTTCTATTCACGTTTTTCAGAACATCTTTTTCAACAAAGAAAACGTTCAGATAAACCGCCGTCCGACAATATTCAAAATTACCAATAACCTTTAAACCTTGCTGATTCTTGATCTCTGTTCATTACAAGTTCAATAATAATCAAGTAAAACATATCATAATCTGAAATTATGACTGACTGATTCATCATTTCTTTATTTAAACTCTTCGTCGATTCTAGGTGTGATGATTTTGTTCTAACATAATTTTCTTCATTCTTATGACAGATGGCTAACCGTTTTGCAAGAGAGCATATGTATGTACATTCTTAAATCCTGACGACCCTGTATAGAATGATGTCGAGATATCATCAGATACCTACACTGATCCAGGCTTTTTCTATGCTTTATATCAGCAGGGCCTGTGATTCATCAAGCACACATCTTTGATTTCTGGAAAGCTGAGGTGATAGTTTCTGAAATCAAGAAGGAAAGGATGAGAGTTGATGAACAAACTATCAGAAGGGCACTTGAGCTGGGAGAACAAGAAGTGGTCACCCCGAGTATTTGAGAATGAGTACATAGAGAAAGTGTTCTATCTGATGGGATATGATGGTGCTTTGACAAGGGTGAGATAAAGAAAGGGAGATTGTGCAAGCCATATGATTCTTATGTCACACGTATCTAAGTGTATCTCCAACAGGAAGTCTTGGCTTGATAGATTCTCAAGGCACATTTCAACTGGCATTAGTGGCATTTTTGAGGGAAGGAAATAGACATACATACTCAAAGTACTTTTTAGTTGTCTGTGTGACCACATCAAAGTGCAAAAGGCTGATAGATGTATATGTTTCCAAGTTTATGCAACTGACCATCAATGGGAATTGCCTGGGATAGCAAGAGAAGGTGATGTGTTTGTTCAAGCACATCGGGGAATCTGTACTGAATAAGATAAGTGGAAAGTATGAGGAGAAGATATGCCAATGTTTGCACATTGTGGCGGATGCTAATGCCAACATTCCACCAGAACTGGTATAGGAAGATCAGCAAGATAGTCAATCTACTAATGCT
Organism: Flaveria sonorensis; assembly: GCA_025506505.1. NCBI lineage: Eukaryota > Viridiplantae > Streptophyta > Magnoliopsida > Asterales > Asteraceae > Flaveria > Flaveria sonorensis. Next base: position 29,499,295 of record CM046428.1, read on the forward strand.
GAGCAAGACTTACCCTCAACATTCTCCTCCTCATCTCCCATACACCACCATCATCATCTCCCAAATCAATCACCAGCCAGTCAACACACCCAACCAATCTCTCCAATTCACCCTCAATCACCCATTCATCAACACCCCTAACTCCACAAAATCTATCTCCTGAGAGTACTCATACAGAACCCATCTCAACTACTCAATCTCAAACTCAGTACACACCGATAGACTAAGTTAGTATCTCAGCAAGTAACATTCCACTCACAATCACCAGCCCACAAACCCCAGTCATGTCTAACCAACTGAACCAACATCTCTAATCATTGATCCTCAACAACAACAACACCCTCATCAAGAGAAAACAGATCAGCAGTTGAGTCTATTTCAAGCACAGCAAGTATAGCTCCTGCTGTGGCAATGAGGATGAAGCTAACTATGTTGAGGTTATAGCCTATCATGAAGATGACCTGGAAGATGATATAGATTTGAGAAAAAGGTATCTGGTTGCTGAGTATAACAACTTATTATCAAATCAAACAAGGTTGGAAAGAATTAAGCTCAAAGGAATGTTAAAAGAAAAAGAGGAGCTGATGAAACAAGAATCCAGACTGATCAGATTAAGAGAAAGATGCTCAAACCAACAATGAATATTGATGCATTGCATGAGCTGGTTGAAGACTTAAAGACTCTATGAAGCATGAGAAGACTAAAAAGACAAGCTCATATTGGAAGTTGAACAAGCAAACAACTCCCTCACTGCTCAGTCCATTTGTTGAAAAGGAAAGATGAACACACTGATGAGCTCAGATGAATTTGTGCACTTGAATCGAATGCGCTCCATCACCAAAAATAATAGAATCTACTGAAGCTTCAAAGCAAATCACTCAGTACTCAAGAACGAGGAAGTACTTGGGTATGTAAAGAAAAAGGTTATTAATGTAAAGATTCAGTAAAAAGATCAAGGCCTACATCTCCAGAGACACTCCTTCATTTGATGTTTCCATTTAGAGCCTATATCTCATGTTGAAACTGAGAGTGATGCTGAATGGGATGAGCTTACTAAAGATGAGTCTCCCAAAGAACAAAAAGAATCAAAGGCTGATGACTTACTATCCACTAAAGACATATTGGAAGAGAGGCCTGAGTCAACTATATTTATGTCCCTGATCAATCATAGATTTCCCTATGATATGGTTGAGAGAATGAACATGACAAAAATGAAGGAAGCACTGAAGGAATTTGGCTAGCAAGCTTCATGATCCCAGATTGCAATTATGAAACATTCATAGCCTTTCAGTTAATTCAGAAAACAAAGAAGGAGCTAGGTCACTGTGACACAACAGCGCTGAGCAAATACAATATGACTTGTTGGTTACAAAGTCATGACTACAAGATACATGAGCTGAAAGGAAGATCAGTGGCGAGCTTAAGGATGATGGAGCATGTAATGAGGTGTAATTGGAAACTAGAGTAAAATTCAAACTGAAGCTCAAATCCTTCCTATGAACATCAATTAAAAACCCCTGCTGAACCAGTATAGTTGAAAGCAAAGATCAACATAAAGGGAAGATAAATTGATCAAAGAACCAAGAGAGGTGATCCCTGGGAAAGTATGGTCCTCTGGCACAACTGTGAGAGAGATCACTGAAGAAAAATCTCTCTATCTAGTTGTTTGATCATATCACAACTCCCACGGCTGCTAAAGATAACAGATTATGGCCTGGAAATATGATCCAAATGGGATTGTGCACTTATTAAGAGAGTATCTGGAGGAGTTGATACTTCCATATACTGAATCAATCTTGTTGTTGCCTTATGCTGACATTAAAGACCTTCAAGTTTGATCATCTCCAACTACCCAATAAGCCTAGAGGAAGAGATTTTTCTGTATTGGTTGGAAAGTTGAAAACAAAATTTAAGGATTATGTACTCAAGGAAGCAAGAAGGAAGATGGGGACACAAGAAAAGTTACCAAGGGGAGAGAAGATCAAAATCCAACTCTTCTACACTGGTTGATGACGAATTCATAAGGAGGTTGGATACTCTAACATAAAAACAGCAGCCATAAAAGTCATTGAAGAAATCAATACACTCTTCCCATAACGAGTGGGGATATGTGGAGAAGACTAAAGAACTGGTGCTATGAGAAATGAAGAAAAGAAGAAAGCAAGGAGTATAAGATTGTTTGATCCAATTGAAATTAAACTGCTGCATCCAAGCTAGACTTCATACTACATGATAAGTTCTTCCAAAACTCAAAGATGATCAAGCTCAAAATGACCTATGCTGTATTTGCATATCATACAAGTCATTGACAACTGCATGCAAAAGCATACAAAAAGAAGATGATGAGGCTGGACTGTTAAGAGGAGCTAACATCAGGAAGTATCTGAATTGAGGATTTCAGAACAAGATGAGCTGGAAATAGTCATAATCAGAGTGTTGTGGAACTCTCACAACAGAAGAAGACATTTTGGGATTGAGCTTTGAGACACTACAAAAATATGCAAATTGGAGATCAATACAAGTACGATGATCAAAGGATGAAGTGTCATATTCAACAAGAAAATGTGTCAAGAGTCAAAGAGCTTTTAGCTTTGAAGACCTAATTACAAGTGTCTAAGCCTAAGTGGGAGTATTGGTAGATCTAGGAATAATAGGTCTAGATCATTTTTTATAGGCTTAGATCTTTAATCAATACATGAAATAATATTTGTAATTCATTAGTATATGGGTTAACCCATATGTGCGTGATTTATGTGTATGATTACAGGTACAAACATTATACTTGATCAATTTTCGAAATTGACTAAGTGTAAGAAACATCTACATGAACATTTTGTTCTTCCGTTGATATCTTTTTTACAAGACATTCATCAGAAGATCTTCTACGGATGAATATGGGTATCATTGATGAATAAACAACACATGAAGAAACTGAAGTACCTTCGGAAGAAGAAAGTAGCTGCGGAAGAACTAAGTAGCTGCGGAAGAACCAGACACGTACTTATATCATACAAGTGTTTCAAGTCAACAAGTCAATCACAGACTCCAAGAGATTCGCTATTTCTTAAGAGAAACACGTGTGTATAAAATATGAGTCCTAGGTTTCACATCAAGGAAGAGCAAGAGACTGCGACAAAAATCCATCACATCGTTTCACACGATCAACACAAACCCTAGCAGCAGTCAACATCAACACACTAAAATCATAAACACAATCATAGCATAGAATTTTGTTAGCAATTATTATTGTTATTTGTAAATCATTAATCAGTTTTAATGGAATTACATTGATTCAAAAACATTATCTTTGCATACTGTTGATATCGTTGGAGCAGCATTTATTGTTTATTTTCTCTGGCATCGATATTTATTTATTAATCAATTTAAACAACGATTAATGGTAATTCCGCGATCATTAATTCGAAACCAATCTAATACTGATAATTCCTGATTGCGATCCTTGGATTCACAGGATTACTTATCAACGGTTGATCTAATTTGATAGATTCGCCTTCTGAACAAGAAGTTCAGGCCCCGGAGGGATAATATCAACTACATGAGTCCATCCAATGCATCCGTTATGGTTATTTCGTATCCTCCCTTTTTTTGTAGGATTTTGCTTACTATCCCTTATGCTTTAGCCTTATAAACTGTATTGTTACTTTTACTCCCGTCAAGATAAATCTGGCCCCTTCCCCTGTTTCCACCTACGTATATAGGATATTTTAGGAATTGAATGTCTTTCTTAGTAGTGGGGTCTGCGAAAAGAATAGGAAAGGTGATTTCATAATATTTCTTCCCTGGAACAGGGCCTATGAAAAGAATATTCTTTTGATTGGGGCGATAGCTCTGAAAGGACAAATTAACCATCTTTTCTTTTATCTCGGGGGAAATACAATCGGTAGGGGCTAATTCAAAACCCTCTGGTAAAATAAGAACAACCCCCACATTCAAAGCCCATTTTTTACCTTTAGCAAGAACTTGTTTTAGTTGCTTATCATAAGGAATTCGAATAACTGCTTCAAATACAAGATCGGGAAGTACCGCTTGCGGAACCTCAATTTCCACTGGTTTATTAGCTAAATGGCAATTGGCGTATACAATACGCCCAGTCGTTTCTTGTGGATTTTCATAAGTCTGCTGTGCAAAAATGGGATATGCATTTGAAATGGAAGTACGAGTTATTATGTATATCATGAGCGATACAGAAATAGATCGAGTAATCTGTTCCTTTATCCAATAAAAAATATTTCTAGTTTGCATGGTCCAATCATTAATCCTGAAATTTCTACAATAAAATTGGAGTAGGTCATAATGGAGTTTCTATCCATGATTTGTTATTTACTGGAATATTTGACATGATTAGTATATAGGAATATAGGACGAATCTCCGGGATGGGTAGAAATAGAATGATAAATCACTACAAGTGACGAAGATACGCGATTTAAATAACGGAAAATCCAATATTTTAAAATTGTATCTAGAATGAGTCGAAAAGTGGAAACAAGGCCAGATATAATTTGATCATTTTGAACAAATCCAAAATCCTCGTAGACAAAGCCAATCATCAATTCCCAACCATGGGGCGAATGAAATCCGATACATAAATCAGTTAATAGAAGAAGAGAAAAAGCTTTTGTTGTATCACTTAAGTTATATAGGAATTCCTAAGCCCAATAAGAATAATAAGTTCTTTATTACCCAAAATAGAATAACCACTTAGAATAATGAAACAGATTATATTTGTCGAGAAGTGCAAAATGGTATGAATACGACCCTCATTGTGTATCTTGATTAATTGCATTGTTACTTTGTGAATTCCTATACGAAGGTTTTGTAGATATGTCTCCGAGTATTCCTTGATCATTTCCTCTAAGAAGAGGAGTTCGTCTAATTCTATGAATTTTTCTAGAAAACTCTTTTCTTCAATATCATTCAAAAAAGTTTCGGATTGCCTAGTATTCCACCAATTAGTAACCCATGATTCCAAACTTTTTGAAATAAGAGAGAAATCCACCAGGGAAAAAATACAATAGATAGAAGACATAAAAGAGGAGTGAATGCTTTATTTTTTGCCATTTTTTCATCTATGAAGTGTTAATGAACCCATCTCATTCGTCAACTCTATTGTAACACCCTGAATTTTTATTTAAAAGAAAACAAAAAGGAAGTATCTAGAAAGAAAAGATATTGGGTACAAGTTGAAGTGGGCAAAGTGAAAAAGTGCACAAACTTCATTATTTAATAATATAAGAGGTATGGCCGCCCCATAAAGCAGAGATCTGCTTTTGGTTCTCGGCCAAAGAAGAAGAAGAAGCTGCTAAGGTGAGTTCTCTTGAACACGAGTTCGGTTTCAGTTGGGTTTTAAGTCCAAAATCGATGTTCTTGATGTTTTAGAAGTTGTTCTAGGGAATTTGAAGCTGAAATCGTAGGTGGGAGTACCTGGTTTGAAGATCTGCTTCAGATGAGTTTCTAGGCCCCTTTTTTACATATTTAAAAGTGTTTGGGGCTATAATGCATACCGGGTAAAGGGTTTTCAAAGATAACCGTATGCTTATGCTTGTTGTTGTTCAACCGTACCTGCTGTGGTTTTGTGTTTGGTTGTGGTTTAGTGATTAGAATTGTTGTTAGGATGTTTAGATGCCCTTAGTATGCTAGATCTGTTTTTGGGTTACGCTGGAAATGTTTCAGGTGTGTTCTTGGCAGATTAGATGTTCAGAATGTTCCCATACGCCCAACTGTCTTCATGCGCCCAGGGTCATGCGCCCTAATAGTGGCCATGCGCCCAGATAGTGTCCTGGCAGCTAAGTATTACCCATACACCTACATAGTGCCCATGCGCCCAGAGTGCCCATGCGCCTAAGTGTAGGTGGTGCGCCTGAACAGTGGTTCATGCGCCCAGAAAGTGTGGAAATGGCTAAGTATGGGTGATGCACCTGCATAGTGCCCATGCACCTAGAATTGTTCGTGCGACTAAGTATTGAGGCGCCTGAATAGGCTTCATGCGCCCAAATAGTGCTGATGCGCCCAGGAGCTTTTATACTTAGAATTTCCTGCTGATGCGCCTAGAAAGTTATGTTGTGCCTAGTTTTAGGCTTAGGGTTTCTTAGGGCTTTAAGAGGTGATGTTGAGTTAGGTCCCATTGGGATGTGGTGGCTTATGCATGATGTTGTGTTGTGATTATGTTGTGTGTGTGGGTGTGTCTTTCTTCATTAAACGGTTTTCAGAACGTAGTATTATGTTATATTATACGTTATGTATGATGTAGGGCTTTGCGTGGTTTGATGTTTGATTGAACGTAAAGTATTATGTAATGAAGTGAAAGACAATAATAATGAAAACTGGAACGTAATAAAAGTCTTGCAAGCAAGACTGAGGTAAGTGACTGTGTTGTCACAAAAGACTCGTTAGCCAAGGTTGAGGTGAGTGACTGTGTTGTCACAAAAGACTTGTATGCCAGGCTGAGGTGAGTGACTGTGTGTCACAAACGACTCGTAAGGGGTTAATCCAAGAGATTGACCCGAGTGATGTCTTGATGCTTGCCCCGGTGCTGTGTCGGTCTTCGGACATGACGCGGGGGTTTGTTTACAGACCCCGACATAGTACCCGTCTTCGGACATGAGTCGGGGGTGTTGCAAATAGAGACGGGGTCCTTGTCGAGTACCCCGATACTGTGTCGGTCTTCGGACATGATGCGGGGGTTTGTTTACAGGCCCCAACACAGTATTGGTCTTCGGACATGAGTCGGGATCCAGATTGAAGTGAAGATAATGATAAAAGTATGAAATGAACGGAATGAACAGTGATGAAGATAATAATAATATTATCAATGTGTACGTATGATGTGTGATCGCATACGATTACGAAGGTTATGTTTTAACGAAAGTAAAGTATTTTATTTATAAAACTAGAACTCACTTAGCGTCACTGACTTTTTTTATGCATAATAGTTGGCAGGTACTTTGTTGATGCTGAGGAGTTGTAGACACGGATGCATACGCTACTAGGGACGTTTTGAGTCTGGCATCCACATTTTGACATGTTATTGTATTTTGATATGTAAACAATTTATGTAACGAGACAACATGTTTTAATTATTAAGGAAAGTTTTTAGATTCCGCTACAAAAGAAATGTTTATTTTGAATATTTATGCGATGATGGTCGAGGTGTAAGCGTCCCGGGAACGGGGCCTTACAAGTTGGTATCAGAGCTAAAGTTTAAGAGAATTGGGTAAATATTTTCAAAAAGAACCTAATCTTAAACTGAGAATGGGACGAAAGGAAAGGGATGCCAGTCCTAGTAGCTACGTGCCTGCAGGTAAAAGTTTTATGTAAAAGTTTTATGTAAAAGGGTTTTATGTAAGTTAATGTTAGCTGGTATTATATACGCATGTTATATGGCTTTTGTGCTTCTGTGCAGATTTAGATACTGATATAGTTAGGATAGGAAATGCTTGGGGATGAAGAGTAAAGTAAGTGGCTAAACACAATGGCCACTGTGATTAGGGACTTACTATACTAGACATATCTTGAGCCATTACCTTGAATGACCGTGTTGGTGTTTGAATCTTGTAGTGTTTAGATGGCTGGTGGTAGGTCTTCTGAAGATTCATGTGGTGGAGGTTGTGGTGGACGTGTGGTGTAGACCGTGTGTCACGAGGAGCAGAGCTAAGACTGCTGAGACGACTCCTAATGAGCCAGCGCTTCATCACCAGGACGATGAGGATGGGAGTGCCAATCTGAGAGTCTCAATGAAGGAGGCAGTAGAAGAGGAAGTCCAACGGTCATGCAAACGATTTTGCCGACTGTAGTGACTGATGTCATTAGAGCTATAAAGGAGGATGAGAAGAAGGAGAGTGAGAAAAGAAAGACCTCTAGATGAGGAGGCGAGGAAGGAGGTCTAAGAGGGAGGGAGCAACCGGAGACTGACATGGTTGTCTCCGGTGACGATGAGGAGGATGAGGAAGCTGTGCAGGAGACTACGAAGAGATGCAGCTATGGAGCATTCCAAAGGTGTAGGCCTCCTGTGTTTGATGGAAATGGGAGTGCTGCTGCTGCACAATGTTGGGTGAGAGAAATGGAAGCGGTACTTGAGATTAGCGAGTGCTGCGAGGATCAGAAGGTGAAGTTTGCCACCCACTCATTTGTGGATTGAGCCTTGTGCTGGTGGGACAACATTGTCCAAGCTGAGGGCACCAGAGCAATTGGGAGGATGAGGTGGAAGGAGCTGAAGAGGTTGGTAATCGAGGAGTTTTGCCCTCATAGAGAGCTTGACAAAGTTAAGAGGGAGTTCCTGCAGCTAGAGGCGGGAATGAGGGAATGATGACTCACCACAGTACACAACAAAGTTCAACGAGATGGCAAGGCTGGTGCCAGATCAGGTGACGCCTGTGTCACGAAAGATCAAAGGTATATTCAAGGTCTGCCAGCAGATATCCGCAGACATCTGATCGCTCGCTGCCTGGCCAGGGACGTTTAGGTCAATGGTTGATTTGGCGGGGAGGCTGTATGACGAGCGAGAGGCAGTGGTGATGATGGATGAGGAGGAGGAGCGGAGTTATGTTAAGAGTGGGAGCGGAAGGCAGGATAATGATGATGGTGAGTTTGTGGCTGGTGGTAACATGATGAGGTTCGATGATCGAAAGAGGATGACTGAGAGGGAAGAGGTATGCAAGAAGTGTGGTAGAGGCCACGCGGGGGAGTGCAGATGGGGATCGAGCATCTGTTTCCAGTGTGGAAGAGAGGGCCATAGGGCGAGGGATTGTCACATGGCTAGATGTTACGACTGTGGCGAGCCTGGACATTTGAGCATAAATTGCAAGAAGTCGAGAGCACAGAGCTCCGGTGCAAGGAAGGATGGCTGAGGATGAAGGTCAGAGCATTCGCTATGACCAGGAGAAGGCTAGGGCGGACTTCGACGCGACGTCGGGTACGTTTATAGTAAATTTAAATTTGTGCCTCGTGCTTAATTTATGGTGCTAGTAGTGGTTTCATTCATGTTGCCTTGTGTTTAGTTGCACGTTAGGAGTAGGAAGATCGATGCATCCTTCGATGTAGAAATTACTATTGGTAGTCCACTAGGTTACCTGATGCCGTAGAGGATCGCGTGATAGAATTGCGAGAGCGCGTGTTTCCTGCTAGATTGTTCAGGACAGACGTAGGTGGATAGATGTACACCTTCAGGTGAATTGGCTAGCAGCCTATGAGGCAAACATCAAGTGTTGCAAGACGGTGGTTTGAACAACCGCACCCGACAGGAGTTCGGTGCCGTTCTACGGCGACGAAATAATGATGAAGGCCTCGTTTTGGGAAAGGGATCATCCGAATTAGAAGGCGAGTAAAGTTAACATTGAGAAATAAATGACCAATCTGAATTGTTGCTCAGGTAAGAGAAGTGGCATGTCAACTGGAGCTAGTCGACGTGTTAAGTGAAGTTATCCTACATTTCATGTGTCTCGTTTAAGAAAGTGCTCAATAAATGAGGATGTGATCGTGCCACTTGAGAATACCGAGATGGATGAAGGATTCAACTATGTGGCGTAACTGAGGGTCATTTCTGATAGAAGGGAAAGAAAGGATAAGTTGAAGGATGGTTCCACCTGTGCGAGTACAGTGGAGCCCAGAAGCGGACTAAGCCTACGTGTAAGATCAAGGAAGAGGTGAGACAACGTTACCCGTAACTGTTCGAGAAGTGACAAGTTTTGGGGACGAAACCTATATAAGGGGGGTGGACTTGTAACACCCCGAATTTTTATTTAAAAGAAAACAAAAAGGAAGTATCTAGAAAGAAAAGATACTGGGCACAAGTTGAAGGGGGCAAAGTGCAAAAGTGCACAAACTTCATTATTTTAATAATATAAGAGGTATGGCCGCCCCATAAAGCAGAGATCTGCTTTTTGGTTCTCGACCAAAGAAGAAGAAGAAGGAAATTTTGGGTTTTTGGAGAAAGAGGAAGAAGAAGCTGCTAAGGTGAGTTCTGTTGAACACGAGTTCAGTTTCAGTTGGGTTTTAAGTCCTAAACCGAAGTTCTTGATGTTTTACAAGTTTTTCTCGGGAATTCGAAGCTGAAATCGTAGGTGGGAGTGCCCGGTTTGAAGATCTGCTTCAGGTGAGTTTCTAGACCCCTCTTTTACAGATTTTAAAGTGTTTAGGGCTATTATGCATACCGGGTAAAGGGTTTTCAAAGATAACCGTATGCTTATGCGTGTTGTTGTTCAACCGTACCTGTTATGGTTATGTGTTTGGTTGTGGTTTAGTGATTAGAATTGTTGTTAGGATGTTTAGATGCCCTTAGTATGCTAGATTTGTGTTTGGGTTAGGCTGGAAATGTTTCGGGTGTGTTCTTGGCAGATTAGATGTTCAGAATGTTCCCATGCGCCCAACTGTCTTCATGCACCCAAGGTCATGTGCCCCAATAGTGGCCATGCACCCAGATAGTGTCCAGGCGGTTAAGTGTCGGCGATACGCCTACATAGTGCCCATGCGCCCGGAGTGCCCATGTGCCTTGTAGGTGGTGCGCCTGAACAGTGGTTCATGCGCCCAGAAAGTGTGGAAATAGCTAAGTATGGGTGATGCGCCTGCATAGTGCCCATGCGCCTAGAATTGCTCCTGCGACTAAGTATTGAGGCGCCTGAATAGGGCTCATGCGCCAAAATAGTGCTGACGCGCCCAGGAGCTTTTATACTTAGAATTTTCTGCTGATGCACCTAGAACGTTATGTTGTACCTAGTTTTGGGCTTAGGGTTTTCTTAGGGGCTTTAAGAGGTGATGTTTGAGTTAGGTCTCGTTAGGATGTGGTGGCTTATGCATGATGTTGTGTTGTGGTTTATGTTTTGTGTATGGTGTGTTGTCTTTCTTCATTAAACGGTTTTCAAAATGTATGTATTATGTTATATTATACGTTATGTATGATGTATGGCTTTGCGTGGTTTGATGTTTGATTAAACGTAAAGTATTATGTAACGAAGTGAAAGACAATAATAATGAAAAGTGGAACGTAATAAAAGTCTTGCAAGCAAGACTGACGTGAGTGACTGTGTTGTCATAAAAGACTCGTTAGCCAAGGTTGAGGTGAGTGACTGTGTTGTCACAAAAGACTTGTATGCTAGGATGAGGTGAGTGATGGTGTGTCACAACAGACTCGTAAGGGGTTTAATCCAAGACATTGACCCGAGTGATGTCTTGATGCTCGGCCCGGTGCTGTGTCGGTCTTCAAACATGACGTGGGAGTTTGTTTACAGACCCCGACACAGTACCCGTCTTCGGACATGAGCGGGGGTGTTGCAAACAGAGATGGGATCCTTGTCACGTAACCCGGTACTGTGTCGGTCTTCGGACATGACGCGGGGGTTTGTTTATAGGCCCCGGCACAGTATCGGTCTTCGGACATGAGTCGGGGGTATTGCATGAGACAGGATCCAGATTGAAGTGAAAGATAATGATAAAAGTACGAAATGTATGGAATGAACAGTGATGAAGATAATAATAATATTATCAATGTGTACTTATGATGTGTGATCGCATACGATTACGAAGGTTATGTTTTAACGAAAGTAAAGTATTTTATTTATAAAACTAGAACTCACTCAGCGTCGCTGACTTTTTGTACGCTTAATAGTTGGCAGCTACTTTGTTGATGCTGAGGAGTTGCAGGTAGGGATGCATACGCTATTGGGGACGTTTTGAGTCTGGCATCCACATTTTGACATGTTATTGTATTTTGATATGTAAACAATTTATGTAACGAGATACCATGTTTTAATTATTAATGAAAGTTTTTAAATTCCGTTGCAAAAGAAATGTTTATTTTGAATATTTTATGCGATGACGGTCCAGCTGTAAGTGTCCCGGGAACGGGGCCTTACATATATGTAATCTAATATTTCTCTCATGCATCAGTTCTATTACAAATTATCGAACCTATGAATCTATTCACTATTTTTTATTTGTGATTTCGTGGTTAGGCCTTGAATCTAGAAAAAAATACAGAAATAGACGAAAAATTCGAATGAATAAATAATCAAAAAAAAATCTTGTTTCCCTATAGTCAAATTCGAAGAACATATCTCCTTTCAATGAATGCCCTGAAAACCACTTTAAATAATGAATATGAATATTATTAAGATTTTGAGACGAAAGAACTCTTTTTCTGTTATTATATAAAATCTCTAATCTTTTGAAAAAATTTAAATGACTATGAGTAGTCAGGGATATAATAATTAAGGGAATTTTCTGAATAATATTGTGAAAAATAAGTGGCAAAAAAAGATAGAAATCGGCTAGTTATCATTATAATAGATCCAATTTTTTATCATTAAGGAGCACAAAAAGAAGCGTCGAAAAAATTACAAGATATGATCTATCTGAATCTAAAGTCTAAATTACAACAAGTAAAAAGAGGGGATTTCCTTCTTTCGAAATGGTTGACTATAAGATATTTAGATTTGTTTATTATTATTTTTTATTGAATTGACTTGTGTATATTTCGATACATACAAAAGATCCCCAAAAGAGTTTTTTATACTTGTTCCATATATGTCTGCTTTGACTCGAATAGATGTTCTGAAGAAACCTCAATTAAGTTATGTTCTAGAAAAAGGGGATTCTTGCATTTTTGCCCTCCTACTGAGAAAGCATTCCGGCTGATTTCTTGAAATACTTCAATTGGTACATGCAAGAAATAGTCCAATTCAGTAGCTTTTTGTTCCATTTCCCGTGGAGTAAAATTCTCATCAGTACGAGTCAATGGAATGGCTCCTTGGCCTTTGATATCCATATAAAGGACACGCCGAGCATAAATACCCTCTTTAACTTCTATTTTAACTGATTGAATATCTTTTATAAGAAATTGGAGGAAGACCCGACAATTTTTTCTTATAAAAGATATTCAATCAGTCAAAATAGAAGTTGAAATTGGAGGAAGACCCGACAATTTTTTCCAGGAAATCCCCAACGAAAGATACACACTATTCCGTCTTTTATATCAAATCGATCATAACCACTACCTACATTCCACAAAATTGTGCACCAAAAATAGGAGCTAATAAAAAGACCGCCGATCCCATAAAAAGATATCACAATTCCTTGTGAAAAAAAAAACGATTTCCTGTGACGGAAATAAAGATATCAAATTTCTACCAAGATAACTCGAGGTTCCAACCAACAAGAATCCCAATGAATCGAAAAAAAGGATAATAGCCCAGCAGAAATTACTTGTTTTTTGAGTCCCCTTCGTAGGTTCTATCCATAGATGTTCTAATCGAAAACTCATACTTGATCCCGTTACTTTTTTGGAATTGAGAGAATACCCCAAATGAATTTTACTTTAGTCCGTTTGTTTCCGAAGTAACTCGCATCAACTAGCACTAGTTTGATGTGAACCTTTAGGAGTAATTCACTAAGTTGGTTAGATCCTAACTAATAACATAACCTTCATATGATCTCACTAAAGATAGCCACGTACATATAGATAGACCAATGTTACAGTTCAGCCATCTTCCGATTCAGCTCTATTTGAAAATAGCTAGAACAAAGCATTTTCTGGAGACATAAGATTTTTTTGGCGGAAGTCGCTCATACCATATTTTGCTAAATGGATATCTGTGTTATGATACAAACGGCAATTTGAAAAAAATAAATGTGATTTTGTGGCATCGGCGCTAAACAATCTTGTTTTTTTTTTTGAAAATGAAGAAATAAAGAAGCCATTGCGATTGCCGGAAATACTAGGCCTACTAAAGGGACCAAAATAGAGGGAAAGTTAAGAGTTGTCATAGAATGGGTACCTCGATTTACTATTTGTACCTGTTATTATTATTTTGATTTTTTATTGATTATTTATAATATAAAGATATCTTATTATATATCTTATAATATATAAGGATATCTTACTTATTATAATTTGATAATTCTAATTTGGAATTATCATTACTTAATATCTGTAGATATAAGCATCTATCTAAGTGAGTATATAATGTGGTTTTTTCTCTTTCTCCATGAAGGATTTGAAAGGAGATGGATTTGCTCTTGTCTTTGAATTTCATTTATTAAGCTAAGCAAAAAGTTTCTTAAAAATAAATTAGATTCTATTTATGAAGGGTTTATTAGAATCCCATACAGGAGGGATTCTTATTCAAATAGGATTGTCATAAGATATAGAAAGATAAAAATTCTATTTTTTCTTTTCTATATTTTAATTATATATGACGTATGACGAGAAGATATTTTTTTCCCAAATTTTACGAAAAAAAGAATTTTATCTTTTATCTTGTTAATAGAGGTTTCTTGAACAATAATTAGGAATAGAGAATATAGAAAAGGGGGCGAATTTTTTATTTTCTGTGACTTTTATTCTTTATAAAATTAGATCTTATGTCAATAAAGAAAACCCTATTCGTCTAATTTTGACTTGGATTCCGATAAACTAATTACTTCTTTGCTCAAAATAACTGAACTTAATGTTTTAATTTGGATTCAAAGGAAAGAAAGTGTGGAGTTGAAATAACTCACTCAGAACGCTTTTTAAAGGATTACGTGGTACGATTAGATGGAATAAGCCGTTCTGGAATAAATACTCAGCCGCTTATGAACCGTCAGTTACTGTTTTGTACAATGTTTGTTCAATTACTCTTTTACCCGCAAAGGCAATGTAGGCATTGGGTTCAACAATAATGATATCCCCCAACATACCAAAACTAGTTGTCACCCCACCGGTAGTAGGAGATGTAAGGATTGGTACATAGAATAGCTTTTTATTAGATTGATAATCATATAAAGCAGAAGAGATTTTAGCCATTTGCATCAAGCTCGAACTTCCTTCTTGCATGCATGCCCCTCCGGAAGCACAAACTATAATAAGAGGTAGAAATTCTTTAGTAGCGTACTCAATCAAACGGGTAATTTTTTCCCCGACTACGGATCCCATACTACCTACCATAAACTAAAAATCCATAACCGCAATTGCTACGTTAATACCATCTAGTTGCCCTATGCCTGTTTGAACAGCCTCAATTAATCCTGTCTTTCTTTGATAAGAATCGATACGATTTTTATAAGGCTCCTCCTCCAAATGAAATTCAATGGGATCCAGAGAGACCATGTCTTCATCCATAGGCTCCCAAGTACCCGGATCGATCGAAAGTTCGATTCTATCTGAACTACTCATTTTCAAATGATATCCACATTGTTCACAAAGATTCAATTTTTATTTAAAAAATTTCTTATAATTTAATCCATAACAATTTTCGCATTGAACCCACAAACGCCTGTATTTTTGAGTTACATCCAGATCAGTAGAATTTTCTCGTATCATTTGATCACTCGTTTTGGAATGTACGTTTTTAATACTATTTCCACTTTCACCACAAATGGAACTAGAAATGTAATTGTTACTGGAAGGGTCACTACCGCTTACAATGTAACTATCAATACAGATTTGAGACAGAAGATAACTGTCAATGCAACTATTAATATGATTATTCCAAGTATACTGAGTATCATTCATGTAAGGACCTTGTTGGGGATTCTTACTCTTAGATCCATTATTCAGATAACTAGAATTCCGATAAAAAGAACTTTCTAGTTCATTACAAAAATGATGATCATTGTCAATCTCAAAAATATGAATTTCAATATCAAAATAGATAGAATAAATGTCCCCATTACTATCTTTAACAAAAAAAGTATCATCAGAGATGAAATTCCGAATGCCCTTGATGCCAAAAAAAAGATCAACATTACTCATTGTCATGACCACCCCAACTCTGAATGTTTTTATCCGTATCGTTTATATTCGGATCTTTACTTTCACTAGCATTTTCAAATACGACCAAGACTGCTCGTTGATTTACTTAGCCTACATCTGTGTTCGAACTCCTTCTTAAATAACATCGAATTGAACCACCATCTTTTCATAGAGTTTTATTGCTCCAAATTTGCATGAAAATACAATAGATGAATAGTCATTCAACGAAAAATCATTTTTTTGAATATTGTATTTCCTATCAGGAATAAGCATATAAATACAATCACTAGGATTATTAACTAATAAGGAGTGTGCATATTGAAAAAAAGATTTGTTCTCTCCACGAACCTACAAACAATTTTTTCATAAAATCTCGTCTAATAACTAATAATAAGTTTAGTTTGTGTTACAATACGAATACGGAACAAAAAGGACAATATACAGGATGGGTAGAAAGAATTGTGATACCTGCCTCGATCCAGGGAAACTATAGGATCTAAAAGAATATCCCAATCCTAAGGATCCATAGGATTAATTGTGGATCCAACAGAAAAATAGAAAGATTTGAGTTGTCTAGTCTTTGAGTTTTTATTTGAAATTTTCTATATCTATATAAGTATGTATCTATCTAAAATACATGCATGTTGGATTCGGCTTAATCCTTTTAGTAAAAGATTGGGCTGAGTTTCATTGAAATTCAATTAAGAGAACGAACGTTATCTCTTCTTATCCTTATCCTTATCCTTATCCGTATCCAAAGTATCCATTGCTTGGAACTCAAATTTGATCTCCTTCCATAATTCACAAGCCGCAGCTAGTTCAGGACTCCATTTGGTAGCCTCACGGATAATTTTATTACCCTCTGTAGCAAGATCATGTCCCTCATTAAGATCTTGTATACATGCTTCTAGAGCTACTCGATTAGCTACGGCACCAGGTGCATTCCCACAAGGGTGCCCTAAAGTTCCTCCATCGAACTATAGTACGAAAACATCCCCAAATATCTCGGTCAGAGCAGCCATATGCCAAACGTGAATACCCCGAAGCTACAGGTAGAACACCCGGTAAAGAGACCCAATCTTGGGTGAAACAAATACCGCGACTTCTATATTTTTTAATAAAATTATCACGCAGTAAATCAACAAAGCCCAAAGTGATTTCTCTTTCTCCTTCAAGTTTACCTACTACGGTACCGAAATGAATGTGATCTCCACCAGACATACGTAACTCTTTAGCTAGTACACGGAAGTGCATACCATGATTCTTCTGTCTATCAATAACTACATGCATTACACGGTGGATGTGAAGAAGTAGGTCGTTATCTCTGCAATAATAAGACAAGCTAGTATTTGCAGTGAATCCCCCTGTTAGGTAGTCATTCATTATGATAGGAACTGCCAATTCTCTGGCAGATACAGCTCTTTTAGGCATTTCTTCGCATGTACCCGCAGTAGCATTCAAGTAATGCCCTTTGATTTCACCTGTTTCAGCTTGTGCTTTATAAATAGCTTCAGCGTAGGCAGTTCACATTGTCATCATCTTTAGTAAAATCAAGGCCACCATGAAGACATTCATAACAAGCTCTACCATAGTTTTTAGCAGATAACCCCAATTTAGGTCTAATAGTACATCCCAATAGGGGACGACCATAATTGTTCAATTTACCTCTCTCAACTTGGATACCATTACGCGGACCCTCGAAAGTTTTAACGTACGCAGTAGGGATTCGCAAATCTTCAGACGTAGAGCACGCAGAGCTTTGAAACCAAATACATCACCTACAATGGAAGTAAACATGTTAGTAACAGAACCTTTTCAAAAAGGTCTAATGGGTAAGCTACATAAACAATATATTGATTGTCTTCTCCAGGGACAGGCTTGATTCCATAGCATCGGCCTTTGTAAGTCCATCGGTCCATACAGTTGTCCATGTACTAGTAGAAGATTCAGTAGCTACTACGGACCCTGCTTCTTCAGGCGAAACCCCAGGTTGAGGAGTTACTCGAAATGCTGCCAAGATATCAGTATCCTTGTTTTCATATTCAGGAGTATAATAAGTCAATTTATAATCTTTAACACCAGCTTTGAATTTAACACTTGCTTTAGTCTCTATTTGTGGTAACATAAATCCCTCCCTACAACTCATGAATTAAGAATTCTCACAACAACAAGGTCTACTTGACATGAATTAGGCGTTAATGAAACTGTTTTCAGGAACCTTTAACAAAATTCCCAACTAATAGTAAAATTATTAACTAATCAGAATGCGTGATTATTAGACCATGGTATTTGATTCGGCAAATACATCATTATTGTATACTCTTTCATATATATGGCGCAACCCAATGCTTTTTTTTTATCAAAATACCTAAAAATCACCCAAAAACTAAGAAATTCCCCCCTGATAGTGATATATATTTTAAGTGATATATGTTGTATATGTAAATCCTAGATGTGAAAATATGTGGAATATTTCTATTAAAAGGTTAAAAAAAAGAACAACATGCTAGACGTAAATTAATAGAAATAAGAAGAGCCAATGATAGAAATACTGAATCGTAAATAGAGTTCAGGTTCGAAATCCATAGATAATATAGATGGGATTGTCTATAATGATAGACAAATGAAAGATTTTCTCAAGATTCTTATTCATCTACTTTATATTTTGAAAATGGGTTGGTTGAACTTGAAAATTCACTCATTGAAATTGAATAAGTAGATAAATAAATTGGATTCGGTTGGATGGTACTAACATGTGCTAACTCCCATTTCTTATTGAATTAACCGATCAGCTTGTCATCGGACATTTATTTTGAATGCGAGAATTTTCGCAAAAAATTAGATATGTTTTACTTTATTATTATATTATGAGAATGAATCCTACAACTTCTAGTTCTGGGGTTGCCACGCTTGACAAAGAGAACCTAGGGCGTATCACCCAAATCATCGGTCCGGTACTAGATGTAGCCTTTTCGCCAGGCAAAATGCCTAATATTTATAACGCTCTGGTAGTTAAGGGTCGAGATACTGTTGGCCAACCAATTAATGTGACTTGTGAAGTACAGCAATTATTACGAAACAATTAAGTTAGAGCCATAGCTATGAGTGCTACAGACGGTCTAATGAGAGGAATGGATGTAATTGATACTATTGGGTTCAACAATTAAATAAACTGAAGCTTACCAAATGATAATCACAGCTGACTGAAGATCACATTGTACAAGTTCAGAGACCAAGATAATCTCAACAAGAACAACAATAGAAGACAAAGTCAACAAGACAAAGTCAAAATCAAGACCAAAAGAAAAAGTCAAAATTAGGGTTTCTTATGTAAGATTATTAGAATATTATAAATCGACCCACTAATGCATTTTTGCAAGTGTGGTTCAAGTGTGGTTCTTGTGTATGTGTCTCTTATGATGTGAACCACCACCCAAGGAGAACTCCTCCTTTGGGTGGGTTTTATTCCATCATCCATCAATGATTCTCATTGTAATTTGTTCATCAACATCTATGAAATCGTAACATTATTATTATCCTTCTCTTTGTTCTCTGATTCACACAAGCACACCCATCTTAAATTTTGTTAGGTCTAGATCTTTTGTATAGGTTTAGATGATTTGTAATCTCTTGTAATAAACATTGTAATTCTTTATTATTATGTAATGCAAGATATATATGTTAACCCAAATATTATTTGTGTTGATTTTATGTAATTGTAGGAAAACATCATACTTGGTCAATTTGGAAAATTGACAAAGTACAAAAACTCTTGTGGATGAACAAGTTTGTTCTTCCATAGATGTTCTGCGTAGCTTAAATGACCAAGTCAAACATACATCCGTAGTTCTCCTGCAAAAGCACAATAACATCTACTGAAGAACAAGCAGATCAAGTTACTGCTGCTGCTGTGGAAGAAGGAAGTTTGCTCCTGAGGATGATGTTCAAGAAAAAAGAACCAACTCCTACAGAAGTTCAACTCCTACAGAAGAACAAAATACTTGTATGATCTCATATCATCAAGTACGCAACATAAAGTCAACAAGTCAACCTGTCAGAGTGACGTCATAAAGTAAACGACTATGGGAGACTCTATTTATGTCAAGCAAATATTTCACGTCACATCAAGAATATTCCTTTTGTAAAGTGAATCCCGTTGCCTATAAATATAAGGCATGGGTGCACTCATTTAGGGATAGATATAGATCATCAACAGATTAACATAGATCAAAAATAGAATATAGAGATTGAGAGAGATTGAGAGAGATATCGATACACAAATAGAGATTCATATTCTTAGAAACGATATCAATCAATCAAGCAATCAATATAGCAAAACACCAAGAACACCAAGAACATCATAGCAATTACCATATCATCAAAGCATCAAAATCAATTGTAATCGATTCATTATAAATGAAGATCACTTGAAACAATCTTTTTGTTGCATTATTTTATTCTGTTTTCAATTTGTTTCATCTGTTCTTCGTCGATTTCGTTGATTTCATAAACAATTAATTAAACAACAAGTATTGATAATTCCACGATCTTTATTTGCTAAATCAAACTGATAATCCCTGCTTCGATCCTTGGATTCACAGGTGGTACAGAGCCTCGTGCTCATTGATCTAGATCAATTGATATATTAGTTTGATTATTTTAATTGGTTGTTTATTTTAATTTTGTGTAATTAGTGAAAATCTTCAAAACCTTGTTATATCGATCATTAATCACTGTTCCATTGCTCGATTAATTTCAATTTGCATCAAAATCGCTTACGATTCATGGATTTGTGTTATTGTGCGATATCCTAAGGCTGTTCAAACAAGTTTGAACAAAACCCATCATCATCTAACATCTTAATTTCAAATCATCTGTGAATTTATTAAGCGATTTGACTAATTTTGACCACAACTTCTTATTTAATTAAGAGTGTGTTATTAATTAGTCCATTCACAACAGAAGTCAGTAATTCAAAGGAATTTTTGTCTTAGTTGATTTGAATATCAATAGTATCAGTGATTTGTTATTACTATGTGAGTGTGTCTGCGTTGCATTTACTTTTCACATTCATAGAGTATTAGATCTGTTGATAATTTTGATAATTAACAAAGTTAATTAAAATGAGCAATTCAGTAGTTGGAGCTTAGCAACCTCCAAAGTTGGAGAATAAATCTGAGTTTAAAACTTGGAAAATCAGATTCAGGAACCACGTTAACTATACAAATTCTGACTTATGGGTGTCCATTACTGAAGGTCCTTACATTCCACCTGCTTTAGGACCTGATTATAAAGACAACAATCAGCCAATAAGTTTGAAAAATCTGTCTCCTGATGATGCCAAGAAAGTCAAACTTGACATTATGGCATATAGTATGCTTACTATGGCTTTATCTGATGATCTCTTGATCAGATGTGAAGCATACAAAATAGCCAACTCATTATTGAAAATTCTTCACACTTTGTGTGAAGAAAGTAATGAGATCAGAAGCATCAGAAAGGATACTCTTCGTTCACAGTATGAGGCTTTTCATCATATTGTGGGTGAATCTGTTCCTCAACAACTCCACAGATACATGCAACTTATTACTGAGATGAATATCTTTGAGTTGAAGTATAGCAATGAGGAGTTGAACAAAAAGATGCTCCACTCCTTGCCAGAGAGTTGGACTCAAACTATGTCTATGTTCAAGAATACTCTTGATCTAAAGGCAATTGGGTTAGACACTTTGGTTTGAAAGGTGGAAGCTTTAGAGTTAGATGAGAAAACAAGAAACAATAGTGTAAAAGCACCAATAGCACCATATCAATTCAAGGAAACAAACGGTGCTAGAAGTGCATTCATCTCCAATGATGATGATGAAAGCTCTTGTGTTGAGAGTGATAATGAAGAGGAAACTGGTTTCTATGCTGCAAAGTCCTCTAAATTAAACTCTTAAAACAATTGGAACAGGAAAGCAAAAGGGAAATCTGATGATTCAAAAAGTTCAGAAGCAAAGGGATCATCACCCAACAAAATGAACACCAAATCTGAACCAATCAATGTGGTTCTAGAATTAGAAGAACAAAAGTAGCATTTGCAGCATTCAGTTCAAGCTTTCAAGATTATTTGGGTAGTACTCTGACTCCTGCTCACATCTGCCAACAAGACCTTGAAGAACTTCATCCTGATGAAGTAGAAGAAATGGATTTACAATGGCAAATAGCCATGATTGCTTACAGATCCAAGATGTACATGAGAAGGAACAAGGGACTATCTGTTGCAGGAAGAACAACAAAAATTGGTGTTGACAAATCAAAAGTGAGGTGTTACAAATCTAATTTGTATGGTCACTTTTCAAGGGAATGCAACAGCAATCAGCAGTCAACAACAGACACAAGACAAGCAAATCAAAAATTTTTCAAGCAACCTCAACTAAAAATCTCATCCCCACCAGCCACAAGCTCTTTAACAGGTACCAGTAACACTAAATAAACTGGTTTGATTATTTTACATGATGGTACTTGTGATTGGAGCATGTATGAGAAGGAAGTGCAGGAGGAAAATCAAGTACTGATGGCAAACTTGGAGAACAAAATTCCACCCATGGCCATAGAGGTAAGGGATAGATTATGTTCACCTGTTTGTGTTGAAGTGGTTGAAAGATGCAGAGTCCATGCACAACAATTGGCTGATAAAGTCAAAAAAATAATGATTTTAAATGAATCTCATTTGAGAGAACATAAATTATATCAGGTTAAAATCAAGGGAAAGAATGTGGTAATTAAACCTTTAATCCCAAAAGTTCTTGATGAGATCAAGCTGCCTTATCCCCCAAAACAAAGAAATTTGTTGAAGACCATCTATACCGGAATTGGTCAGCTGAATAAAGGGATTCAGGAGCTCAACAAAAGGCAAAAACATTAGTCATCAAAAGAACTATGGAAGAAAAGAAAATCACTTCAGCAGAACACCTGTGGAAGAAAAAGGTTGATTTAGAACCATCCATAGAAAAGCAAAGGAAGAAAATTGTTCTTCCAGAATATTCAACTTCAGTAGAAAAACTACAAAAGCAACAATCATCTACTTCCGTAGAAGATCTACCAAAGGAGAAATCATCTGTGGAATCACCCAGTGACAAGAAACAGAGAATGGTGAATCCTCGAAAACAAGAACCATTTGACATCATGTCAGGAAAAGGTAAAGACTCATCAGCTGCAAAGTTTGAAAAAGAATTTAAGATGCATAAAAAGGTAGTAGTGGAGTCTAACAGTGAAGCTGAAGAAAAGTACTGCAAGTGGTGTGATATGCACAACCACAATACAGTTGATTGTTACTTAAGCAGTTATTGCTCCATTTACAACATGAATAATCATATGACTGCTGATTGTTACTTTAACAAGCACTATGCCATCTGCAACAAAAACAATCATTCTACTCAAGAACGCTTCTTCAATAAAAAGAACAAATCAAAGGTTTCAAAGAATCAAAAAGCTGAGAATGTTGAATCAGATTCACAATCTTCTGAGAATGATAAATCAAAGGTCTCAAAGCAAAAGAAGCAGCAACTAAAGAAGAAGATCTCAAAGACAAAGAAACCAATATCTGCTGATGATAAATCAAAGAAGAAGGAGAAGCAAGAATCTCTAAGCAAGACTCCTCACAAGAAGGTAGTGTTACACGAAGATGAAGCCTTCTTTGATCACTTTGAAAAGGGTAATCATGTACCTCAATCAAAGACAAAAGATGCTAAAACCTTTTCAAGTCAAGTATCAGGATCAAGTTTAAAGAAAAAGACACTGAAAGAAGAGGTGATAGAGGAAGTGATCAAGAATCAAGATCAAAGTGCTTCATGTTCATCTTCAATAGAATCATCCTCACCCCAAACAAAACATAATGAATCAATTGAGTGTAAAAACAATCTTGAAACATCTAGGCTTATTCATGATAAAGTAACAATCCTAGATAACAATGGCAAGCCCAAGACCATCAAGGCTTGGGATCCACTTTCTAATTGATTTCATTATTTGTGCAGGAACATCCATAGAGGACTGACAACAAGTGGTATGTTGACAGTGGTTGTTCCAGGCATATGACAGGAAACTGTTCTCTCCTCCATGATTTCAAACATAAAAATGCTTCATATGTGGCATTTGGTGGAGATAAGAAGGGAGGTAAAGTTGTTGGTGAAGGAATGGTAACAAATGGTGAACTCAAATTTGAGAAAGTAAACTTCTGTGAAAATTTGCAATTCATTTTGTTGAGTGTATCTCAAATTTGTGATCAAAATTATACCACTTTAGAACATAACACTTATTGTTATGTTCTTAAGCCAGATTTTCATTTTCCAGCAGACTGGATCCTTCTTAAAGCACCAAGAAAAGGCAATACATATGTTTTGGACATGAACAACACCTCTCTAACAAGCAATGAAACTTGCCTGATTTCTAAGTCATCAGAAGACAAAGCTCAACTGTGGCATGGAAGAATGGTTCATTCAAACATGAAGAACATGAACAAGCTGGTCAAAAATGACTTAATCATTGGCCTTCCCAACTATTCTAATCATTGTTCATATTGTTACAAAGGAAAAAAACATAAGGTGTCACACAAGTCCAAAGGAATCAACACAAACACAACACCACTCAAACTACTGCACATGGATCTTTTTGGTCCAACTAATGTATTGAGCATTGGTAAAAGGCAATATTGTTTGGTGATTGTTGATGATTTCACTAGATTCACATGGGTCTTTTTCTTAAAATATAAAAGTGAAACATCAGAAACTGTAATGGAGTTTATCTCTAAGATTGATGATTTAAAGATCAAAATCTTAAGAAGTGATAATGGATCTGAATTTGTTAATCATGTTTTAGATTCCTTTTGTAGGAACAAAGGCATAGCCAGATAGTTCAGTGCACCAAGAAGTCCACAACAAAATGGAGTTGCTGAAAGAAGAAACAGGACTCTAATTAAAGCAGCAAGAACAATGCTAGCTAATTCACAGTTGTCTATCACATTTGGGTAGAAGCAGTGAACACAAAATGCGATGTTCAGAACAGAAATTTGATTGTCAAAGAACATAATAAAACACCTTATGAATTTTTGTTTAAAAGAAAACCTTTTATAGGTTATCTTAGAGCTTCCGGGTGACATGTGTCTATTTTAAACACCAAAGATCAATTAGAAAAGTTTGATGAAAAAGCCTATGATGGTTTCTTTGTTGGTTACTCATCAACATCTAAATCATATAGAGTCTACAATCCACATCACAACATTATGGAGGAAACACATAATGTATCTTTTGATGAATCCTTATTTCCAAAATCTGTAAAAGGATCATCTTGGTTGTTTTATATAGATGCATTAACAAATTCATTTAACTCTGGTTATTTGAATGTTACAGGTCCTACGGATACATGTTATCCTTATGTACCTCCAAGTTTGAGTGAAGTGCCACTGACTGCTGATCCTCCAAGATTATTTCATTCACACACTTCAAGTGTTGCTGATCCAGGCTCTTCATCTCAAACAAGCAATGACAATTCTAATGGAAATGGAAATTCAACTTCAGCAGAAGTTAACAATGCTTCCGCAGAAGTTCCTTCTACATCCATAGATGTTCCATCTGCTTCCGGAGGTGATTCATTTCCTTCAACTGAAGTTCCCAATCCATCAGAAAACATTCCAACAACATTCACATCTGCAGATCAACAAACTACAACATCCGTAGTTGTTCCTGTAGCTTCTTCTGGAATCTCACTCTTGAACTCCCTGAAAGGATCAAAGTCCTCAACAAAATCCATATCACTGTTCACCACCTTAGCCACTAGCGCATGATTGATTTCTTCTTCAGTTTCCTTAATCTCAGCACTCCAATCAAAGTTTGAAATGAGTGTTGTTTCCATCTTTTGCTTAGCTTCTTCCTTATCGGTGATTACGATAACTTTAGAAGTTCCAGGAGTTCCTGGTTCAGTGATGATTGGTGATGGACATTCTCTTTTAAAGTGCCCCAGCTATTTGTAATTAAAGCATCTCAATTTTGACTTATCAAAGCCAAGCTTAGAGTTCTGGTTTTGATTTCCAAAGCTTCTCCTTCCTGTTTTCCATGAATCTTCCTGCGCGTAGTTTGAGCATAGCCATCTACCATTGGATATCAGTTTCCTTTAAGTCATCAGGATCTACCTGATACATGTCTTCAACAGTCATTCCTTTTCCCTTCAGCTCCCCCGCAACCAGAGCTTCATATCTGTGTACAAACATTCCAAATAATGCCATTGTATTAGATGGAATTTGAGCAGTGATAGACGGCTCTGAGCTTGAACCAACACTTGTAGATCCACCACTAGACTTGTTTGATACGCTATATCCTGTAGAACCATCATAAGCTGAACCATACATAGACGAGTTTGTAGCGAATGACATCAATGCAGCATTTTGTTGATATATGGTGGCTGGCATCATTGATTGATTGCATTCCCTCCATTTTAAATCCAAATCAAAAGATTTCAATTTATTGATTACATCCATAAGTTTGTAATCAGCAAAGTTTCTTTCCTGCTTTAACATCCTAACTTGCAAGTTCCATTGCGTTGAGAGTGAGTCCAAGAGCTTAGTAACTTGTTCATGGTTACCTAGATGTTCATCATACTTCTTTAAGGTGCTTGAGATAGACAAAAATTTGTAATATCAGCAAGGCTTTCATTCTTGTGTCTTACAAATGAATTGAACTCCTTTTCCTCTTGGGCTTTCCTGTCCTTCTTAAAATCCTCATTTCCATCATAAAATTCACACAGAGAATCATATATAGATTTTGCATTCTTGTGTTCAGCAAAGCGGTTGTAGATGTCTTAAGATAAACATAAAGTTAAAGCTCCAAAAGCTTTCTAATCATAATCGATTAGCTTGAGGTCTCTTTCAGTAAAGGTAGATGGATCAGTGTTTGGTGAGGTAACTTGAACAACAGTGACAGTTGGAGTGTGTGGACCGTTTACTATTGATTCCCGTTGATTATGATCAGTGTAGTAAAAGATGGCTTTTAAACATCATTTCCAGTCCTCAAAATTATCACCGTTTATAAGCCTTGGTGGCCTATAGGGAGCAACACTCTCCAACTCAGAAATGGTGATATTGGTGGACGTCATTCTTTAAACAGTATTAATTTCGCTGAAAAATCTAGATTCACTGGTAAGTTCGCTGCTAAATTCGCTGACAACTTTGCTATTAGATTCGCTTCTAAATTCGCTGGTAACTTCGCTCGTAGATTCGCTTGCAAGCAAACAGCAGTTTCGCCAAAATTAGTGCTTAGAAACTCTAGTTTGGGTGATAGTTTCACTGAGACTAGTAGAACTTTCGGTTTAAGACAATTTCGGCAACATTTTCGCTTGCTATGGTAATCAAGGAAGATGAACTTTCTTTCAAAAGAGCTACTTTCGCTGAAACACGGAAACCAGAACCAAACACCATGAATTTTGTAAATTCGCTGAAACAAGGGACAGTTTCGCTGGAAGATATCTAAATTCGCCCGACGAATCTGAAAACCTTTTTCAGTACAAAATAATTCAAAACTCATCCAAATCTCAATGAATTTGAGATCTGATGATTTCAATAGCTTCCCACGCCCAAAACGCACAAGCCTCAATCAATTTCCATGTCAGAAAACAAGCAAATCATATCAATAATGGATGGAAGAGTAACTTTTTCGAAAATGCACAAAACCCAATCAATTAAGAGCACAAAGTCTCTAATACCATATTGTTGGTCATTCTGATCGATATAACAGTGCAATTGATGTGTAAACAAGGAATTCCCACTGAATCAACACCACAATATCAATAACCTAATGAACAAATTAAGAATCTAAGCAATAATCATCAACCAATGGCTCAAAAATAATGATAAATGAACTTCCAGCTGACACACATAGTTGCAACAAAGATATTTCAGTATTAGGGTATTGCAAAAACTTACTTACAAAGATTAAAACATGACCATATATAAGCAATGCTAGATTCGCTGATAGTTTCACTGGCTAGCAAAACTTTCTTGACCATCAACTAGATTCACCCGGCAGCGAACTACAGTTTAACCAGGTGACCTAGGGCAGCTGACTACGAGCGAAACTATAGGATACAGTTTCGCCCGTAGTTTCGCTGGGTCATAGAAACTATAAAAATGCAAATTGCAAGGAAACAAACTAACATCCAACCTATTACATACATAATAAAATAATCCTAACAACTATAGTGAGTCCAACCTATACTAGATCATCAATACCTTTGCTTACTTTCCTGAATTTTATCACACAATAAAGACTGATCAGATGTGATTTGATATGTGAGTAGATTCAGCTTGAGTGGAAAATATACAAGTTCATGCATAACATAATGCCAAGGTGACTAATTGTGGACAATTCCATTTTGAGGAACAAGCAAGTAAGTGTTATCCTGCTGTGATCAACTTACTCACCTAAGCACACTATGTTGTAAAACTTTATAACCTCTATCTTTGCGCATCATGGACCCTTTGTTTTGTGTAAACAAAGACCTGGGTTCACAGGCACCTCTGTTTTACGTAAGTAAAGACCTGGTATCCTGATGATGATCATCAAAATGTTCCAAAAAAGGAGCAACTCTAAAAGAATCCAATGTGATCAATTGCATATTATCTCAAAGAGCTTCAAATATCATATCATCATTAATAAGATTTCAAAGAAATCTTAAGATAAAGCTTATAACTTAAAGAACATAGTTTTAAGTGTGAGAAAGTGATAAATTGACTCATAAACGAAGGACAAACTCTAATGTGAATTGAATGTGGAGTCCATATTTTTCTATCTTTAATCAATACCAAAACATGATAAAGAGCATGACAAGTTGAAACTATACTCTTGCTTGAATTAGTGTGGATAATACTTGCAATCAGCACTAGATGTCTGTCTACTATCATCAAACAAAACTGTTTCAGGAAGTTGCTTAGTGTCATAGTATGATCCCATTGTATGACGTAAATGCTTGTAAATTTATTTAAGTATCTGCCTAGAAACAAAAATACAAAAAGTTTTTTTTTATTCTTTTATTTGATAATAAGATTGACAGATAATTGCTTTTCATGCTATTATCTTAATAAATTTATGATAAATGCATAATTTCATTATTAATCACAAATTTAGGGGGAGTAGCCATTAGCATGAAAACTAAGTTTAACATTTTTTTACATGAAGAAAATTGGAAATTAAGCACTAACTTGGCTGCAGGATATCTGAAGTTTTTAACTAAATCAATTTGGCACATTTGCCTTGAAGTAGAGTCAACAAGGTCCAACAGAAAACAACAAATGATCTAACAACATGATGTTAAGATCATACAACAAAAAGAACACAATTGAATTTCCATAGATTGGTACCCTACGGATAAAACAGCAAAACCATAACAATTTTTGCCTTCCGTAGATGTTCTGTGAAAAAATTAATTTAAGGATAAAACAACAAAATCATAAGTTTTGCCTTCCGTAGATGTTCTGCGGAAGACTTAACCTGTTGATACGGATAAAAAAAGGAAAAGTTGTCTTTCGTAGATGTTCTGCGAAAGAATTAACGTGTGGATAACCCCGGAAGGGTAATGAGGGTTAAGGGTCCCACATCATTAAATAAAAGGATTTAAATTTTCTAAGCAAGTATAAATGATACCCTAACCGTTGTCATTTGTATTCACTTTTTCAGAAACCCTTTTTCAAACCTAGAAAAACGCTCATATCATAAACCCCTTTATCCTCAAACATTCAAATTTTTTATTCCATACAACAATCCACACCTAAATCACCACTCAAACAACATCATCAATATGTCTAGCAGATTTGTAAAAGATCATAACGTTTGTGCCTTTCTGAATCCAGACGATCCAGCGACGGAGGGATGTAGGGAAATTATTAACTATCTGAGAAGATCAAGGATTTTCTATGCATTATCTGGGGACCCAATCATCTATCAATTGCATATGATAGATTTTTGGCACACAGCCAGGATTTAAGAGGAGAATGATGCAACGGAGAATGTGTTAGACCATGAGTAAATCCAAAGAATTTTTCATTTAATGGGATATGATGGAGATTACCGAAATGGTGAAATCAAAAAGGGAAGTTATGCAAGCCCTATAGATTCCTGTGTCACACATACTTAAAGTGTATGTCCAACAGAAAGTCTGGTTTGGATAGGTTTTCAAGGCATATTTCTTCTGGAATCATTGGTGTATTTGAAGGGAGGAAATACAATTATTCTAAATACATTCTTGGATGCCTGTGTGACAACATAAGGGTACAAAAGGAAAACAAGATGTACATGTTTCCCAGGTTTATTCAGCTTATCATAAATGTGTCAATGCCCAACATTGAAAGAGAAGGTGGAGTCTTTGTTGAAGCTCATCTTGGAATATTTGTGCTAAACAAGATAAGTGGGCAAAACCAAGGAAGAGAAATGGAGGAGTTTGCACATGTCACTGATGAGAATGCAGACATTCCCCAAGAACTACTATACCTTGATCAACAACAACAACAAACACCATCAGCTGAATCACCTGAACCATCACAACAAGAACCCCATCTCTATCACCAACAACCCTGACCAACCTACCTGAAACACCACCTGTTCACCTCCATTCACCACCCAGTGAACACATCTAACCTTTATCTCCTTCACATTCACAAACATCACAGAATACTACTCAAATGTAAGTATTCACACTTGATGACATTTATCAATCACCATCACACCCATCACCACAACAACAACCATAGTTTCTACCACCAACTCCTGTGATAGACTTAACAGAATCTCCACCAGCTCAACTGAATTCACCATCCAGTGAGCATACACAACCTTTCTCAACTTTCCAATCTCAATCATCATTAAACACTGCTGCCACATAACCTATCTCGCCCATTCTCAATCAAACACCTTCTCATCCAACAACACAACCAACCTCCTCACCCCCATCTACTAAACCAACCTCACCTACCGAAAGCCCAACTCTCACTGAAAAAGTAAATATTGAAGATAATGAGTTTGATGAAGTTATGGATGATGCCACAGAAGAAATATGTCTAGAAGTTGAGGGGAGAATGAACAAGAGGTTGAACAACTAGATGAGAGTGATAGTCATTTTGTTGAAATCACTGCTTATGATGTAAATGATTTAAGAGAGGAGGAGATAAATGTGCTCAAAAGTTTTCTTTTTGCTAAATACAACAATCTCATCATCAAAAGTAATCAAAAACTAGAAAAATTGAGAAAACTCAAAAGGGAGATGAAAGAGAAAGATGAAACTATTGCATCTCTAGAAGTAACAATCAAGAAGCTAAGAGAAGAGATTGAAACCAACAATGTAGTGATTGATACTATGGATCAGCTTCTGACGGAGTCCTGTGAGACTGCTGAGAAAGAAAAACAAAAGAAGGAGAAAGTCTTGACTGAGCTCAATAATGCAATGAAAAAAATCTTTGAGCAGTTGGATCTGCTAAAAGCTAAAGATGAAGAGATAGAAGTCTTAAAGAAGAAGGCGACTGAAAAGGAAGTGAGTGTGCATAAAGAACAAATCAAAGAAACTGCTGACATTCCCCTGTTGAAAGCAAAAGAACCAACATTCAAATACATCAGGAAAAGAAAGTATTTAGGAAGAATTGAAGATAAAGCTACGGTAATTAAGAATACCTGAAAGAAATCAAAAGACATGTCTCCTGAGCACACTCCATCGGTTGATCTTTCAACTCTCAAATCCATTGAAGACATTAAAGAAGAAAGTGATACTGAGTGGGTAGATTTAACAAAAGATGAGACTCAAAAGTCTGATGAAGAAGCAAGGGAAGGTAACTTGTTATCTGCTGATGACATCTTTGAGGAAAGAGCATAATCATCTATGTTCATGGACTTAATCAATAATGGCTTTCCATATGACATGGTAGAAAAGATGAACATGAATGAGATGATACAAGTACTAAAGGAGTTTGATGCTGCTAGATTAATGCTTATAGTGTGCAACTATGAAACCTTCATAAAGTACAAAGCAATTGAGAAGATAAAGAATGATTTGGGTCACTGTGAAACCAAACAGCTTACCAAGTACAATATGATTTGCTGGCTGCAAAGTCATAACTATGGGTCAGATGAACTGAAGGGAAGAATAGTGGGTGAGCTAAGAGCAATGATGGATTATGTGATGAAGGTTGAACTAGAAACTGGAGTAAGATTCAGAACCGGAGCACCCAATCCAGCTTACAAACAATCAAAACAATCTCCTGCCAAACCAATAGTAGTTGAAAGTAAAGATATGCATAGAAGTAAAGAGAAACTGATCAGGGAGGCAGGGGATGTAATCCCCAACATAATCTGGCCCCTGGGATTAGCCATGATGGAAATAACAGAATAGAAAACAACTATGATTCAATTGTTCGATTAGATGACTACACCAAGATCAATAGCAGACAACAAGATTATAGCTTGGAAGTTTGATCAAGAGTGGGATTTTGCTACAATTAAAAGGGCATCTAGGATGGTTCAATACTTTCCATGGATGGAGACCCTTCTTACACTCCCAGATGCAGACCTTTCTACTCTACAAGTCATTCCAATCTCCAACTACCCAATCAGTCCAAGGGGAAGAGATTTTTCTGTTCTGATTACAAAACTAAGAAACAAGTTTAAGGGATATGTGCTGAAAGAAGCCAAAAGAGAGGATACAAAACACAAAAGAAGAAAACAAAGATAGAAAAGATCACATTCCAGTTCTTCAAAACTTGTTGATGATGAATTTCTGAGAAGAATTGGATATACGGACAAAGATGATGCATCAATCAAAACAATTGAAGGAAATCAGTTCTCATATCCCATCATCGAATGGGGATATGTAGAAAGAACAAAAGAACTGGTGCTGCAAAGGAATGACTCTCATAAGAAGGCACCAAGCATAAGATTATTTGATCCATTGGAGATTAAACTATTACATCCAAGCTACACATCTTATCTGCATGATAAGTATTTCCCAAAGTTGAATGATAAAGATGCTCAAAGTGACATATGCTTATATGTACACATCATTCAAGTCATAGACAAGCTGCATGCTAAAGCACACAAGAGAAGAAGATTTGAGGCAGTTCAGCTCATATGATCTGTAATCCTATCAATCAATGAGCTTAGAATGCCAGAGCAAGACGAGTTTGAAGTGGTGTCTCAAAACACTATAGTAGCAACACTGACCACAAAAGAAGACATTCTTGGGCTGAATCTTAAAACATTAAAGAAAACAGGAAAAATAATGATCAAGTATCCATACCAAGACCAAAAGGATGCTATTGGATATTTCAACACAAAGATTTTGGAAAGAGTTCAAGAGTTAAGAGATTTGAATAGATAATTACAAGAATCTAAACCTAAGGGGGAGTATTGTTAGGTCTAGATCCTTTGTATAGGTTTAGATGATTTGTAATCTCTTGTAATGAACTTCTGTAATTCTTTATCACTATGTAATGCAAGATATATATGTTAACCCAAATATTATTTGTGTTGATTTTATGTAATTGTAGGAAAACATTATACTTGGTCAATTTGGAAAACTGACAAAGTGGAAGAATTCCCGCGGATGAACAAGTTTGTTCTTCCGTAGATGTTCTGCGGAGCTTAAATGACCAAGTCAAACATACATCCGTAGATCTCCTGCGGAAGCACAATAACATCTACTGAAGAACAAGTCAGATCAAGTTACTGATGCTGCTACGGAAGAAGGAAGTTTGCTCCTGAGGATGATGTTCAAGAACAAAGAACCAACTCCTACAGAAGTTCAACTCCTACGAAAGAAAAAAAAAATACTTGTATGATCTCATATCATCAAGTACGCAACATAAAGTCAACAAGTCAACCTATCAGAGTGACGTCATCAAGTCAACGACTACGGGAGACTCTATTTATGTCAAGAAAATATTCCATATCACATCAAGAATATTCCTTTTGTAAAATGAATCCCTCAGCCTATAAATATAAGGCATGGGTGCACTCATTTAAGGATAGATATAGATCATCAACAGATTAACATAGATCAAAAATAGAATATTGAGATTGAGAGAGATATCGATACACAAATAGAGATTCATATTCTTTGAAACGATATCACTCAATCAATCAATCAATATAGCAAAACACCAAGAACATCATAGCAATTACCATATCATCAATGCATCAAAATCAATTATAATCGATTCATTATCAATGAAGATCAATTGAAACAATCTTTTTGTTGCATTATTTTATTCTGTTTTCAATTTGATTCATCTGTTCTTCGTTGATTTCGTTGATTTCATAAACAATTAATTAAACAACAAGTATTGATAATTCCGCGATCTTTATTTGCTAAATCAAACTGATAATTCCTGCTTTGATCCTCGGATTCATAATTTTGAATTTTTAGATCTAAACATGATGAATCCTAAGATCCAGGCTCAACGAATCTGAAATTTTGATTCAGCAAAATCATATCAGAGCTGTTGGTTGCTGGATTCATCTATTTTTTAGATCTGATTTCAACTTTATGATGTCAAGAACAAAGAAGGAAATCAGAAAAATGAAGAACAAAGTCACTGTTCTTCAAAAAGAAGAAAAACCCATCTGTTTATCTCAAAATCAAGAAGAAATCAAAACATCTAGTGAATTTGGTACAATTCGAAGCTGATAAATCATTCCACATATTATCACTTCAACTTGTAATATATTTGAACCGGATCCAAATCAGATACAAGAAAAAAATGATTTCGACCATGTTGTTCATAGAGGATTATCAACAAATTCAATCAGCTTGCAAGATTAGATGAATCTACTTGCTTTCGAAGATGATATATGAATTATTCTCTCATTAAATCGAATATGTTGAATGATTCAGATCGAAGCTCAGATTGATAAATTCAGATCAAAGAATAACACTGGTACTCGCACTTGTTTAAGTATGAAATGCTGATGTTGTGCAAACAAATGTTGATGTTGTGCAAACAAATGATAATATTGTGCAAACAAATGCTAATGTTGCTTTCAAACAAATGTGATGAACATCTCACAAAAGCGGATGATGATCACACAAATGTGGTTGATCATCACACAAATGCGAATGATGATCATACAAATGCGGCTGATCATCACATAAATGCGGATGATGATCATACAAATACGGCTGATCATCACACAAATGCGGATGATGATTATACAAATACAGCTGATCATCATACAAATGCGGATGGGTGTACACTAATGCGGATTCATTAAATTACACGTGTGTAACAAATGTGGCTACTTTAGTGTAACAAGTGCGAATGAGTTACTCACCTAATGCGGCTGAGTCAACTTTAAATGCAACTCATCCAACAACATAAGATGATGAATAGTTGATAACAACTAACAAGAACAAGACATTATCATGATTACGGAAGAATACAACCAACAGGCATATCCATTTTAAGCATTCAAACCAAAAGAAGAAATCAACTTTGGTCACATCATCATTGATTTATTCAGGGATTTGTACAACTATCAGTACTCTTTCTGAAGTACTTGGATTCATCTTCTGTGATGACTTTCAGTACCCATGTCTATCTACTAAGCGGAGCAGTTAGACAGACTTTAATCAAGGGAAATGACAGTCACCTAAAGAATGATTTTATCAAGTTATTTCAGAGATTCAAAGAGAGGAAGTGTTTTCAAGATTGATTTATGTTCCTGATGCTGTTTATTGAAGTTCAAAGCCTCATCATATGCCTAATATATTCAAATCCTTTGAGTATGATATAAACAGTAATCCAAAAGTGATACGACCCGTATCCAATGTGCTAAGTATTCTTAAATATATTCTATTATTTGTCAGAAATATATTAGGAGAATCTTAATCTGAGGGGGAGAACTATAGTGAACTATGTCAGAATATTAGTTGATCAAGAAGACATGTGACAGAGAAGATCTTCAAAGTTAGAGTTTGGCAAGCATCAGTTTAGGGGGAGTATTGTTAGGTTCAACAATTAAATAAATTAAAGCTTACCAAATGATAATCAGAGCCAACTGAAGATCTCATTGTAGAAGTCCAGAGACCAAGTTGATAAACAAAAGAAAAACAAATACAAGACAAAGTCAACATCAAGATACAGAAAAGTCAAAATTAGGTCATGATGTAAAAATAGTATAAATAGACCTACTTGTGCACTTTTGCAAGTGTGGTTCTTGTGTGTGTGTTTCTTATTGTGTGAACCACCACCCAAGGAGAACTCCTCCTTTGGGTGGGTTTGATTCCATTATCCATCTATAATTCTCATTGTAGTTTGTTCATCAACATCAATGAAATCATAACATTATTATTATCCTTCTCTTTGTTCTCTGATTCACACACACACACCCATCTTAATTTTGAATTTTTAGATCTGAACATGATGAATCCGAAGATCCAGGCTCAATGAATCTGAAATTTTGATTCAGCAAAATGGTATCAGAGCCAGTGGCGCAAAGCTACGGTTCGTTAGATTATGACTGAACGTCTCTAAGTCAGAATCCGAGCTAGACGCGACGCGTGCACCCCTCGCCCATTTTTCGACCATTAGTAGGGGCCTTCGCCCCCAAAAGCACGTGTCCTAGGATAAGCTCGTGCGATGGACGAGTCATGCGGGTTGCCTTGAAGTATAATTTCCATCAAGCGACGGGTAGAATCCTTTGCAGATGAGTTAAATACATGACGGGATATTGTAAGTGGTAGAGTCGCCTTACTACCATGATCCACTGAGATTTAGCCCTGTGTTGCTATGATTTTCTTCTTTGTTCTTGACATCATAAAGTTGAAATCAGATCTGAAAAATAGATGAATCCAGAAACCAACAGCTCTGATACCATTTTGCTGAATCAAAATTTCAGATTCATTGAGCTTGGATCTTAGGATTAATCATGTTCAGATCTGAAAATTCAAAATTAAGATGGGTGTGTGTGTGTGAATCAAAGAACAAAGAGAAGGATAATAATAATATTATGATTTCATTGATGTGATGAACAAATTACAATGAGAATCATAGATGGATGATGGAATCAAACCTACCCAAAGGAGGAGTTCTCCTTTGGTAGTGGTTCACACCATAAGAAACACACACACAAGAACCACACTTGAACCACACTTGCAAAAATGCATTAGTGGGTCTATTTATAATATTCTAATAGTATTACATAAGAAACCCTAATTTTGACTTTTGCTTTTGGTCTTGATTTTAACTTTGTCTTCTATAGTTGTTCTTGTTATGATCAAATTGGTCTCTGAAGTTGTACAATGAGATCTTCAGTTGGCTGTGATTATCATTTGGTAAGCTTCAGTTTATTCAATTGTTGAACCCAACAATACTCCCCCTAAATTGATGCTTGCAAATCATTGAACTTGAAGATCTTCTCTGTCACATGTCTTCTTGAAAATACTTGATAATCTGACATTCTTTAGATAACCATTGGTTCCCTTGATTAAAGTCTATCTATCTGTTGCGCTCAGTATTCATACATGGGTTCAACAGATCATCTTCGATTATAGCATCATAACTTTCAAACAGTTTGTGACAGTTGTACAAATCCTTAAATGACATATCGGTTTTGTGACCAAAGTTGGTTTCTGGTGTTGTTTTCTTGTTGTTGAAAGCACAAAATGGGCGTGCCAGTTGGTTGCAATCATCCGCATTCATGATATTGTATTTTCCTTGTTTGTTGTTGTGATCTATTCATCATCTGTTCATCATCTTTTGTTGTTGGATGAATTTCATTTGAAGTTAACTCAGCCGCACTAGATGAGTAACATATCAGCATTTGCTCATTAAAGCAGTCACATTTGTTTTAATGCACCCACATTAGTTTACAGACCATCCGTATTTGTATGGTCCATCCGCATTTGTATGGTTTCATCCGCATTTGTTTGGTTAAACTTGTAGCATCCACATTTGTGTTGTTCCCTTTCGTATTTGTTTTGTTGTTACACATGAAATCGCATTTGTTCCTTGGCTCATTCTCATTACCATATTGCATAGCTGCATTTGTTTGACACTCATCTGCATTGGATAATTGCTTATCCGTATTTGTTTGTGCAACACAAAATAACATCCGCATTTTATGTAATGCATCCGCATTTGTTGTGATGAACATCCGCATTTGTTCACGTGCATCCGCATTTGTTTGGATGAACATCCGCATTTGTTCATGTGCATCCGCATTTGTTTGGAGCTTGGCATCCACATTAGTGTAATGATAAGTACTCGTTACAAATCTATAACTGCATTTCTTGTTGTTTCATGCATATTTCCTAATCAAACTAATACGAATACCAATACTCAAACAACATTAGATCCGAATGCTTCTGAACTAGAACAGTAGTCGTAACCTTCTTTTCTTCATTCTATTAATGTTAATCGTGTTAAGTCGCATCAAGTTTTGAAGGAGTAATCAGATCCATGATTAATCATCTTCAAATCCTACCAAAATTAATAGATTTTTTGATTTTCTTTTGAATTTTGTTGATGAATAGAGGGGGTTTCGATGAACAGTGACCTTTTTCTTCATTTTTGTTGTTTCTTCTTTGTTCTTGACTTCATAAAGTTGAAATTAGATTTGAAAAATAGATGAATCCAGCAACCAACAGCTCTGATACCATTTTGCTTAATCAAAATTTCAGATTCATTGAGGCTGGATCTTAGGATTCATCATGTTCAGGTCTGAAAATTCAAAATTAAGATGGTTGTTTGTGTGTGAATCAAAGAACAAAGAGAAGGATGATAACAATGTTATGATTTCATTGATGTTGATGCAAAAATTACAATGAGAATCATAGATGGATGATGGAATCAAACCGACCCAAAGGAGGAGTTCTCTTTGGGTGGTGGTTCACACCATAAGAAAAACACACACAAGAACCACCCTTGCAAAAATGCACAAGTGGGTCTATTTATACAATTTTTACATCATGACCTAATTTTGACTTTTCTTTGTGTCTTGATGTTGACTTTGTCTTGTATTTGTTTTTCTTCTGTTTATCAACTTGGTCTCTGGACTCATACAATGAGATCTTTAGTTGGGTCTGATTATCATTTGGTAAGCTTTAGTTTATTCAATTGTTGAACGCAACAAACATACATCATCCTATTGCAGCAGAAACAGAACCATTCATTCAACAAGATGTTCCAGAACAAGAGCATATTCACTTTGAACATCAGTTTCCTTCTCCACCTTAAAGCCCAAACTTATCTGATCAGCAAACTTTGTTTTCTCTTTTGAGAGACATTGATGCATCTTTGGAAGAACACACAAGTCAACAAGAAGAAGTTGGCACCTCATCTGCTCAAGAACATGATCTAGAACAGCAAAGCACTGCTAAACCTATTAAAGATGAAGAATAGGGTAGTGAGATACCTATAGAAGAAGAGATTGAGTACTCCAAAGTGTTCTTATTCACTGAGTACAACAAGCTGATTGAAAAGTCAAACAACAGAGCTAAGAAGTTGAAAGAAAAGCTCAAAAACAAAGATGATGAGATAGAAAAGCTCACAGTAGATCAAACAGCTCAGAAGTTGATTGTTCAAGTCCTAGAACAATGACTAGATCAATCAAAGGAAGAGGTGAAACCAAAAGATCAAGATCTTAATAGTACAAGACTGGATGTTGTTTATCTAACTGAGCAGATAGATGCAAAGGATAGTGAAATAGATGAATTGAAAAAGATCATTGTTGCTCAAAATGAAGAAATCCAAAGACTAAACAGAGAGATGGAATACAGAGACACTCAACTAAATGAAGAAGATCATTCTAAAGGTCTAGAGCAAGACCTGAGTGATGAATATGCTAAACAAATCATGTCACCTGTTGGTGAAACAAGCTCTCAGGAACAACAAACAAAACTAGCACTTATTATCCCTGAGGAGTCATACTCAATGGACCAACTATTTAGTGAGTCAAATCCATTTGATAACATACACTATTCACCAATCCTCAGTCATCACTTTCATACACCAGACATCCAATAAGCTCAAATAGACATTATTCCTATGAATCCACTCTTTGAGAAACAAAAGGAGCTAATCAAACAATATGCTGAATCTTTAAAAGAACAATCCAAACCATCCAAAGATCAAGCTGCATCATCATCAAAGCTTCAATTAAGGACCTATGAGAGGAAGAGAAAGAGGTTGTATCTAGCTTCTTTAAAGAAGGGAAAACAACAGGTTCAAGAACAAGAAGAACCTGATTCTCCACCTCTCAAGCTATTGAAAGTGAAAGCAGAACCAATTGATGTAGATGAACCAAAACAAATAACATATGGGGATGTTATTCTTGAAGAAGGAGAAATAGACCAATCACTTGATCAGCAACAAGAGCCTATTATTATCTGAGTGATTCTGATGAAGAAGATGAAGAAAGGGATGTTAGGATCTATCTAAAGATTATGAGGCTGATGCAACCAATGACCTTCCAACATGCACTAAGGAACATGGATGAACTTGCTGTGGAAGCTTTACACTGTATAAAACTCTAAGTGTAAAGTCTTCCGAAGCCAAAAGTTCAGAAGAAATTACTTTGGAAGCTTTACACTTAACATAAAATATTCCAAGTGTAAAAACTTCCGAAGCCAGAGACCAAGTTCTTCCAAAGCCAAAGATGAAGTCTTCCAAAGCTTCAAAGACAAAGTTTTTCGAAGCCATTTTGCTGTGAAGACTGATTTCTTTGAAAGATAGAGAAAAGACGCTTTCTCTGATATACTTTTGATAAAGCGGACCAACTTTCTGTTGCAATTCTGATAACTCACCAACTTGTATGAGTTGGTGAAACATCCTTGCTTTAGTGAATAGTAGATAAAGTCTTTGACTGTAATTTTCTTCTTTTTGTTCCTTTAGACTTTTTGTAATAGGAAAAGTCAGTGAGCTATGTCATGTCATAGTCACTAGTCAAAAGGCAATCTGCCTTTTGACTCTAGATTGATCTTGTTGTCTAGATCACTCAATTCCAACTGTCCTTCCAAGTATTGACGGTTGTAGGTTGTAGTATAAAAGTGTCTCAGGTCCTTGTATTTTAAATTATGCTTTGAACACTTGTAATAGAACTTGAGATCAATATACAACATCCTTGAAAACTATACCTGTGTTATTGTTCTAAGTTCTGTCTCATTGTTACTTTTGTTCGTTGTATCTTCAAAGTTTCTCGTTCCCTATTTAAACTGTTAAGTGATCTAAGATCACTCCTCTTATGAAACTAAATGTAGTTAACATCCTAACCCGGTCTTGCAACTGGTATCAGAGCATTCTAGGCTCTTGATTGTAAGATCTCACCATCTTAAATCCTCTTAGCTTCACACTTCACTTAACTTTTCAAATGGCAGTTATCTCAAAGGCTGATATGGAAACTGGAACAATGACAAAGTCCCCACTGATCACTCTTGAAGACTTTGATACTTGGTGTCAAAGAATGGAAGGCTTTATCAAGTCTCAAGACTCCAGGATGTGGGGGTCTGTTGTCGATAGACCTCATGTACCATTCACCTCTTCAGCTGCTGGTGGTAGTGGTATGAAACCAAAGGAAGTGGCTTACTATTCTGATGATGACCGGAAGAGAATTGATATTGATCAGAAAGCCATGACTACCCTCCAAACTGTGCTTCCAAACTCTATCTACAGAGGCTTCAAGAAGTGCAAGACTGCCAAGCAACTTTGGGATGCACTGAAGCAGATGTTTGTTGATGCAAAAGAAAACAAGAAAGACCTCTTGAAGCAGCAGTTTGAGAACTTCAACTTCAAGATAGGTAAAACCATGACTCAACAATACTTCAGGTATCTTAAGATTATGGATACTCTGGCAGATGTTGGAGTAACTCTTGAGAACAGGGATGTTGTAAGGAAGTTCATGTCCTCTCTTCCCAGCTAATGGACACAGTATTGTGTGGTCATCAAGAGGACTAAGAACCTCAAGAACCTTACTCTCACAGAGTTGTATGGTATCCTCAGTGGCTACCAGATGGAGATGATCATGCAAAATCCATCTGGTAACTCCAACAACCAACAGAGTTCAGCCCTTCATGTGGTTGAAAGGGATTACAGATAACCACAACACCATCTCATCTGCTACCTGGACAAATCACAAAAGGGTCCTTTCATCACCTTTCCAGAGAAACCAAGAGAAGGCTACATCCCTGGAAGCCCATTCCAGGAGACAAGTTCTTCACAAGCTTTTGTGTCTTCTGATGAAAGTTCAGGAAACTTTCTCTTCACTTTTGAAGACTTGGACTGTATGCATCTAGATGATCTGGAATATATGAAAATAGTCCAGCAGATGGCTCTACTTACTCATAAAGCCCAGAAGTTCTACAAGAGGACCGGGAGAAGGTTTCCCAGCAATACAGCCAGTGGAAAGTTTGGGCTGGACAAAAGCAAGGTGAAGTGTTACAAATGTAATCAAATGGGACACTTTGTCAGGGAGTGCAAGGAACCAAGGTCAAATGGTGGCCAAGCACAATCCAGGCCAAACTACACTGAGGGAGGTCAGCAGAATGAGAAGCCAAGACAGCAAGCTGCAGTTGCTGTTGAAGAAGGAGGCTTTGACTGGAGCTTTTAGGTTGAGGATGCTTCTCCAAACCAAGTACTAATCGCAGACCATGATGAAGCCAAGGTATTGGAACATCTTTGTACTCCTGAATACATTGCTAAAGTTAATAGATACAGGTCCTATAACATAGAGATGAGATCTGATCTTAAGTCCTTAAATATCTTAAAAGCTGACTTTAAAAGAGCTGAAAATGATTATAAACTTATGATAGAAGATCTAGAGAAAACCATTTCAACTCTTAAGCATGAGCACACTAACTACAGGACTCAAATCAAAGATCTCATCTCAAAGTTAACTAAATGCCAGGCTGAGCTTTTGATCAGCAAAGCAAGGGCAGAAAAATGTGTTCTTGAAGAAGAGACCTTCAAGAACATAATATCCTCATCCCAACATGCAAAAGTTTGTTATCAGAATAAGCAGGGACTGGGATCTATTGAGATAGCTCCTCCAAACACTCTATTGTTTGTAAGATCTCCGAGGTGTGGAACTTGTGAAGATGTGCTTCCCCTTATAAACCCCATTATTGAAGAGGATGAAGAGGAGATAGTGAAGGATG
The DNA here is from genome assembly GCA_025506505.1 of Flaveria sonorensis. Classification (NCBI taxonomy): domain Eukaryota; kingdom Viridiplantae; phylum Streptophyta; class Magnoliopsida; order Asterales; family Asteraceae; genus Flaveria; species Flaveria sonorensis. Next base: position 29,542,191 of record CM046428.1, read on the forward strand.
ACTCTGAGAAGGGTGAAAAAGATAATCCTAAGAAGGGTCACTATTCTCTTGAGGAGAGGAAAGAGTCTGGAATGACCAAGTCAAAGAGAAAGAACATGATAAGAAGAGCTAAGAGAAGATCAAAGAAGGCTTAAGAAATCAAGCCCACTTTTGACTCCAAGCAGAAACAAGTGTTCATTTTTGTAGGGTTTGAAGTGGTAAAGGTTGAAGACTCAACTATGAACTCTAGTACCAGGAGTTCTAGTTTAGTTCCAAACCATTCCAGCAAGAAGAAAAAGACTGACCAGCTGTGTACCACTGCTACACAGCCTGAACCATCCAACTCCAAGAGCAAGTCTCTCCCTAAGAAGCTTGTTGCATCATGTGTGAATATAAAGATGGAGAAGGAAAGTGATCAAACTCAGTCTTGCTCTCAAAAGAAGACTCCGAGAAGGAAGCAAATGGACTGCATCATGTGTGGTAGTACTTCTCATCTGGCTAAGGATTGCATCTACAATCCCAAAAGCACTATCCACATGGTCAAAGAAAATGCTTCTGGGAAGAAGAAGGAAACACAAGCTTCGAAAAGAAAATCTGTTTCCTTCGGAGGCTCCAAAGTGAAGAAGAAGACAAGTGAAAATTTTCTTCGAAAGAAAAGTTGGTCTCGGAAGAAAGGAATGCTTCCAAAGTACTGAAGCTTGCTGCAGTGAAAGCAAGATCTTCCAAAGGCCCAGTCTCCAAAACCTCCAAAGTTGTCAAAACTTCTGAAGCTTTGAAGGTCAGGCCCAATCTTCCAAAGGTGGTGTGGAAGATGAAGGAAGACCATGTGACTGAAAGTTCTTCATCAACAATAGAAAATGATCCTCAAAGCTTGAATATAGGATCACTTACTGTTACATTATCTTCAACTCATTTTTATAAGCCCATGTCCAATGAGGCTTGGGTTTCTAAGTGTAACTAATAACCTTTTTTTTGTCCAGGAATAGTTAAAGACCAAGAAGAATGTTTGGATTATTGATAGTGGCTTTTCCAGGCACATGACTGGAAATGGTTCTCTGTTTCAAAATTTTGAGAAAATTGATGGAGGACCAGTTGCTTTTGGAGGGGATTCTGGTGCTTACATTTCTGGAAGGGGCAGAGTCACAAATGGTAAGCTTAGCATTGAGAACGATCTATAAATAATATATCAACAGGAGATTCTGACCCAAGATTTGAGCTGAAAAGACCAAGCAAGATTACTACTTCAGCTCCTTTGGTGACTAACCTTGCAAATGAAGATCCTATCAGCACAAACATGACTAATTCAGCTGATACATCTGAGGTGCCTTCAAATTCCAGCTCAAAGGTTCAAAACTCAAGTAAAGGAGCTTCAAATGTAGGAGGAAATGGAGGTGGTGATAGTGATCAAGAATTTCTTGATGCTGATAACCACTCCATAGAGGACAACATAAATGATGTCACACATTCATTAGATCAAGTCTCACTTGATAAGTGTGTTGATGTGGTGGGTGACACTCCATTGCCAAATCTAAATTTCTCTAATTTATATCTGTCCAATCAACTTGCTATGATCCATCAACTAAGGATCCCCAGTCACACCCTACCACAAACATCATTGGAAATGTTGAGACTGGGGTAAGAATAAGAGGACAAACCCATGACCAAAATGTTTGTCTGCACTCTTGTTTCTTGTCCCGGATTGAGCCAAAGAAAGTTGATGAGGCTCTAAAGGATGGAAGCTAGGTTGAAGCTATGCAAGAAGAGCTACTTCAAATCAGAAGACAGATGGTTTGGAACCTATGTCCTCTTCCTCAAGGGAAGATTGTTATAGGAACCAAATGGGTTTTTAGGAACAAGCAGGATGATAGAGGACTTGTCATCAAGAACAAGGCAAGACTAGTTGTTTGATGATACACACAAGAAGAGGGAATTGATTACAAAGATGTTTTTGCTCCTGTGGCAAGACTTGAAGCTGTAAGAATATTCTTGGCTTTTGCTACATCCAAGGATTTCATGGTCTACCAACTTGATGTCAAGTGTGCTTTTCTGTATGGGGTGATTGATGAAGAGGTGTATGTCAAATAACCACTTGGCTTTGCAGACCTAGATCATCCTGATTATGTCTGCAAGCTTGATAAAGCTCTTTATGGGCTGCACCAAGCTCCAAGGAAGTGGTATGAAACACTATCTCAGTATCTCTACCAACATGGTTACAAGAGGGGTACTATAGATGGAACTCTCTTCATCAGAGGGATATGGAATGACTTAATTTTGGTTCAAGTATATATGGATGACATTATCTTCGGGTCAACTAATCCAAAGCTCTGCAAAGACTTTGAGAGGCTGATGAAGAACAGATTTGAAATGAGTGCCATGGGGGAACTAAATTTCTTTTTGGGAATTCAAGTGAAGCAAGTTGACAATGGCATCTTTATAAGTCAGTCAAAGTATGTGCAAGACATACTTACAAGATTTAACATGACTAAATGTAAGGTTGCTAAGACACCCATAGCCAGAAACCACTCCCTAGGACCTGATCTTGAAGGGGAGTGTGTGGATGAACATTTTTACAGGGCTATGATTGGGTTTCTTATGTACCTAACAGCCAGTAGGCCTGATATCATGTTGCCACATGCATTTGTGCAAGATATCAAGCCAACCTCAAGATGTCACACCTGGTTGATGTCAAGAGGATTCTTAGATATCTCAAAGGTGCTCCTAAGCTTGGCCTTTGGTATCCAAAGAGTTCTGACTTCAATCTATATGCTTATACAGATAGTGACTATGGTGGTTGCAACATGACTGCAAAGTCTACATCTAGGGGATGTCAATTCCTTGGTGGAAGGATTGTCTCATGGCAATGCAAGAAACAATCCTGTGTCTGGGCATCAACTGCTGAGGCTAAATACATTGCTGCTGCAAGTTGCTATGCTCAAGTGCTTTGGATTCAGAATCAGATGCTGGACTATGGATTCAACTTCAAAGAGACTACCGTCGACATAGACAACAACAGTGCTATCTCCATTACAAAGAATCCTGTGCAGCACTCAAGAACCAAACACATAAACATCAGGTATAATTTGATTATAGATATTTTTGAGAAGGGATTAATAAAATTAGTAAAAGTTAACACAAATGAACAGTATGCTGATCTGTTTACTAAAGCTTTTGATGAACAGAGATTCAAATATCTTGTATTAGCTTTTGAGATGATTAACTTTGAGTAATTTTTTCTTAAAAACTTAAATAAACTTTATTTCTAAAACCTATGTGTCCTAAGGTGTCTATTTTATCACCTTCATAAGCCTAGTTTATTTTGAAAGAAAATTTTTTATGATATTCCTTAGATTTTTGAAAATTTTTCAAAAACATATTTTCCTTCAGAAGATTTCAAATTTCCTTTGGAAGAAATTTATGTCTTCAAATCAAGAACTACTTATAAGAAATTTACATTCGGAAGAAATTCTAAGAATATCTTCCGAAGCTTAAATATGCTTCTAAGTACTTGCATGTATTTGAAGGATAAATATCTTCCGAAAGCAATTAAGTCTCGAAAGAATTATTCTCTTTAGAATAAAACTCCCAAGACTTGATATCTTCCGAAATCAAATATATCTCGGAAGAAAAACATCTAAGTATTTTTTCTTCCGAAGCCAAATTTTTACAATTCTTAAGAATATCTTCCGAAGCCAAATAGCTTTTCCTCAAAACTTCCGAAGCAAAAATTACCTTCGGAAGATTTTCAACTTCCATAAAAACTACCTTTTTGGGCACTTTTTCTGAAGTGGGACCTACTTTCGGATTTCAAAGTTTATCCTCTTGCATTAACTTTGTCTTAAATCTATTCCATATATATTCTCTACGGTTCCCCTTCTTCTCACTCTTTTCTTCTTCCATATATTCTTGACCTAAAATTCTCCCAAAATTAACCTTCTTCTTCACCAACAAACTTCCTTCATGGCAAACATTGATCGACGAAACCAACCGGGCTTTACCATGCACCTTCACAGACAACACAATCATGTTGCTCTATTAGACTCTGAGAAAGATCCTCATTTCTCAGAGGTCTGTCGATACCTTTCTGTGTCTCACTACTTCAACTCCCTTACCATTGATCCTTCTCTTTATGAGGATCAGTTACTTGCATTCTAGAGGACCTGCCAAGAGGTCACCATGGATGGGGAGAAGGCACTATCTGCTACAGTACAGGGGAGGACAATCTTCATCAATCCGGCCATTATAAGCTCACACCTTCAGCTAGATGATGAAGAAGGTGAGTTGTCCTTTTCGAAAGCTGCTATCAACCATTCTTTTCAGCAGATGGGCTATGAGGGTGACTTCTCAGTCAAAACCTTCAGGAAGGGGAAGGTCTCATCCAAATGGAAATACCTCCTCTATGTCATCATACACAGTCTCTCCAACAAGCATGGAGGATGAGATCAAGTTCTAGAGGACCTCTCCTTCATAGTCCATAGAATGGTTTAGGGGGTCAAATACAGATACTCTCAATTTGTCTATACAAATTTACTTTCTAATTTAGGCTCCTTAGAATACTACATGTTCCCGAGATATGTCCCGCACATTCTCAACTGTGAACTGGGCTCACAGTTGAGGGGAACAGGTAATATTCTTAAATTTGGACAGGTGAAGCCCAACATCTTTAAAATACTGAGAAAGCCTACTGTTGGCTTCTCCAGGGTAGAAACAGCCTTGGTTCCAAAAATGTTTGAGCTCATTGCTTAGGGTGGCAACCTAGCAGCACCAACTAGTGTTGAACCCACACCCTCTACCTCAACTCCACCCCCACAGCCTCAAATTACCGTCACCTATAAAAGAAAAACCAAATGAACCCCTGCACCTGCTACTAAGCATGTGCAGGTCCCCATATCACAACCCATACATGAGGAAGTGGAATCTCTAGCTCCCACTTCCCCTGAGGAGCAGACCACTCCCATCTCTTAAATGATCAGTGCTGAGGTTCCTCATGCTCAGCTTGATGAGCTCACATCCCCAACAGCCTTAAGCCATCACTCTGAGTCTCAACACTTAAGTGATAAACCTTTAGGGGATAGTTACCACCCTCAGCCGCTGGACTTAAACCACCCAATTCCCAGCCTTGATTTCTTTAATGATGAGGACTTGGGTTTTAGTGAGTACAATGAGTATCTCCTTTCTTCCCACACTCAAGGAGAAATGAGTACTCTTGACTCACACAGGTCTAGCCCACATCATCTACCCACAACTGAGGTGGGTCTTCCTGAACATGTTCAGGAGATCCATATGGAAGAGGCTCTCACTTTAGAAAGTGATTACATGATTAAGACCTCAACCATGGCAACCCAGCCTCTTGACACTTCTCTGGAAGTTGTCATGATGCAGGGAAATCCAGCAGCCAAGAACACTATGATGGTGATGAGGAAGAAGGCTTTGGTCCAATTCTTTCATCCCCCAGTGATTCTTCAACTGAAGATGAGGGGAGTCTGAAACATAGGGTGCACAAACTGACAAACACATGCACCTATCTAGTTTCAAAGATAGTTCACCTGGAATCTCAAGTGACTATCTTGCAAAAGATGGTCAATGACCAGCAACTTGATATCACCGATCTCAAGGGCTAGTTAGCTGAAAGACCCTTAAGGAGGACTCAACCAGGTCCACAAGAACCTGTGGAAGTGATGGATGACACCCTCAGCTCACCTATGCAAGAAGGTGATGCTACCAAAAAGGGGGAGAAAGTCCTCACAACCATAGAACCTGGGAGTTCCTCCCAGAGTATGGACATAGAGAAGTTACCAACCTCTCTTGCAATTGTCCAGTCTCAGCAACCTCCTCAAGTCATGAACATAGACTTACTCATTCAACACTTGTTTGAGGAGGGAATTCCAAGAGCAATGTCTGCTCCCTTTGAGAATCCAATTATGGGGTGGGGGTATGACACCAACAGAAGAGCTCTTGTGATCTCTAGAGCTCAGGGTCAACTGGAAATCTTCAACTTCTCACATCTGAGTTTCTATGAGTGCATCAATCTGGTGAATCTTCCACTTGTCAACCCAAGCCATAACAGACAAGCTGAGAGATTAGCAGACCAGATTCAAGATAAGGTGCTAGAGGAATTCAAATTGAGATCAAAATTATATAGACAAAGGCTAGCAGGTGAGATATTTGGTCAACTGGATGTTGAGGTGGACCCTGAGATTAGCTTCAAAGGGAAAACCTTGACTAAAAGCCTAGATGTTGAGCCTGTGAACCTTGAGACAGGATCTCCCTCTGCATCCAGTACCCTCAGCAAGGTACCAGCTAGTGAAGGTGTCTCACAACCTCTCTCTGGCCAGAGCTTGACCGCTGAACCAAGCAATGAAGGCCAAAGTTCTTTCCACCCTGAGTCACCAAGGCCTGTGGTTGACAAAAGGGAAAAGGAAATTAACTCCTGAGGAGATGGAGGAGGAGAAGAGAGAGAGGAAGAGGACGCTGAGAGGAGAGAGTTCAAGTAGGTCCCCAGTCTTCATGGAAGCTGCAATCTGGGTTGCCCCTAGGCCAAATACTAAAGAAGATGAGTTAAGGGCAGCTAGGCTAAACTACCTAGGGACCAAGAATTACAACATACATGAACTCATCTCTCTCCCCTTAGAAGAGTTGAATGAGCTGGCTGACACTGAGTTGTCAAAGGAGAGGAGGGAGGCAGAGGATGCAGCATTGCTCCTTAATATTAAGGAAGAAAAGAGACAAAAAAGGCTCTAAAAACATGCTCATGTCCTCTCCCCAGTTCAAGAAATTCCTAAGACAGAGACTGTGGCACAGGCACAACCTCAGGTAGATAGGGAAGCTGAAAGAATGAATATGATCAGCTAACTGAGTGCCACAAGACTCTATCAGGCAGCTGCACTTCTTCCCTTATCCTTTGAGTACATAGAGTTTGAATATCTCAAGCAGCTGGAGGAACAAGCTACAAAAGAAAGAAAATCTGCTAAGAGAAAGCTAAGGGAATAAGCTGCAAGGTCAAGGGCCATCATCCACAAAAGCTAAAAGAAGTCTGAAGATAGAAAAAGGATGATGAGCTTCTTGAAGCTGTATGGATTCTCCAGAAGGAGGCTTGGTCCTATCTCTCTATCCACAATGGATGAGCATATAAGGGTGATCAAGCAAAAGATCAAAAGGGGAGAGCTTATGGACTTACATTCTCCACCAAGTCTAGCACAACCTGAAGTTGAAGTAAAGGTTGAACCCACTGAGACAACACAACCTGAACCTAGAGCTGCATCTCAGCCAACTTCATCTTCTGATCCACAAAAGGGTCCTCTTCTCCCTCCTTCTGAACCTGTGAGAGAAGAGAACCCAACTGAGAGGGACACTACTGAACAATCTAGTGCTGAAGACCAGTCCTTTCAGTTGAAATCATCAAAGAGGAGAAAAAGGATGGCCAGAAGAACCCCTACAAAGAAAAAGAAAACTAAGGCATCCACCTCAACACCTCAGGATGAGTCAGAACATCCTAAGGAAGTGCATGAAGAGGCTGCTCAACGAACTCCCATCAGAGTAGAGCCTCTTGCAGTTGGAAGACCCATCGTGTCCTGGAGCTTTGCTGACAATCCATATAGATGGTTTGTCATTAGAGATCAAAGAGGTCAAGATGTCTACTTTCAGCAAGACATGCTTGCCCTTCCTTTGCATGATCTCTATAACATGAGAAGATTCTATGAGAGTTTGAAGGATCCTAACCATTTGATGAAGAAAGGTTTGCTGCTGATCCTAATGAGGACTATCAACATTTGAAGAATCTCTCTATTTTGGTAGCATCAGCCTAGGGGGAGTTTGTAAGGATCTATCTAAAGATTATGAAGCTGATGCAACCAATGACCTTCCAACATGCACTAAGGAATAAGGATGAACTTGCTGCGGAAGCTTTACACTCTCTAAAACTCTAAGTGTAAAGTATTCCTAAGCCAAAAGTTCAGAAGAAATTACTTCGGAAGCTTTACACTTAACAGAAAATATTCCGAGTGTAAAAACTTTCGAAGCCAGGGGCCAAGTTCTTCCGAAACAAAAGATGAAGTCTTTCGAAGCTTCAAAGACAAAGTCTTCCAAAGCCATTTTGCTGTGAAGACTGATTTCTTTGGAAGACAGAGAAAAGATGTTTTCTCTGATCTTCTTTTGATAAAGCTAACCAACTTTCTACTGCAACTCTGATAACTCACCAACTTGTTTTAGTTAGTGAAACTTCCATGCTTTAGTGAATACCAGATAAAGTCTTTGACTGTAATTTTCTTGTTTTGTTCCTTTAGACTTTTTTGTTAAAGCTCTTAGAAGATTAACATTTTGTCTTTATATTTTTTTTTTGTCATAGTATAGGGACTTATAGGTAAATAAATGTTCCTTTGTTTCTTGATAGTATAAATAGGATATTTTATGAATGTGCAAGAAGAATAGAGAATCTAGACATCTAGATAAGAGAGATCTAAGAAATAGTTAGAATCAGTTGAACGAACTATAACCCTTACACATTGTATCCTGTGCATTTGCTATCAATGAAATCTATGAATTTTTTGATGTGATTGCATATGTTTGATTACTTTGTGTTTGAATTGATCATTGCGTTATGATATCATCACAGATTCAATCCTTTTGAACCGATCAATTGGTATCAGAGCCTTCGGTTCAGTGATCAGAGCTTATAGACTTTTTGAGCTCTTTGAATCACTTGAAATCTGTGATTGATTGTAATTTGATCAATTAATTGTTGTTTTCAGTTGTGTTTCATCAATAGAAACATGATTTCAATCACAATTTTGTGTTCAATTCGTTCAAATCAAAGAAATTGATCGAATTAGTTTTTGAACTTTGTTCTTCTTATTCAGACTGAAATTCAATCAGAATACTAATTTGTTGTTGTTGTTTGACCAAATTAAGGATTAAGGATTGTTAATCGACCTAATTACTACCTAATTGGAAGTTTTTAGATCAATTAATCAAGTTTTGAAGATTTTCATAAGATCTGAGTTCATTGAAGCTTATGAATTAGGCGCATTATGGTTGAAAACTGCTGAAAATTGTCCAAGTATCTAGGCGTATTTCCACTATTTGGGCGTTTTGATACTGTGCAGACGTTTCAGATTAGGCGTTTGACCACTGTTGAGACGTTTTTAGACTGTTTGGACACTTGGTGACTTTGGAGAAACAAAGTAATTCTAGGCGCATTTCAACTATTTAGGCGCATTTGAACTGTTTGGACCCCAGGCGTTTAACAACTGTTTGGGCGCATTGCAACTATTCAGCCGCATTTCAGTTGGGCATTTTTTAGAATTCTACTAAGGCATTACCTTGGTCGTTTTTACTTTAAAGTCTGGTGTTTGAGAACTGTGTAGGCGTTTCACTACTGTGTAGGAGCTTCTCAACTATTCAGGTGCATCAGCTTTCAGACTTTAGTTTACACTTAGAAATTTTTTAGAAACTAAAATCCAAAAATATTTTCATTTCATAGTTTTTAATTCAAAACATAAAAATAACAAAAACAAGTCTTTTTCTTAAATTCAAAAATACAAAATGGTTAAGTCTGAAGATTCTGAGAATAGGGTTCCAAAGCTAAAGAACAGAGCTGATTTCAAGAACTGGTCTTTAAGACTGAAGCATCATCTAAATTCTATTGACACTGACTTGTGGAAGTCAATAGAGAAAGGACCTCATATCCTGATTACATCTGATGGTCCTAATAGAGGATTTGTTTACACAAAAGACTCTCAAGAACCTTATCCTGAGGATGGTCTGCAAGGTGATAACTTAAGAAAAGTGAAGAATGATACCAAAGCTTATTCATTGATGTGTAAAGGATTACCATTGGAATCCTTGACTAGACTTGATGGTTATCAAACTAGGTACACTATCTACAGAGCTTTGAAGATTATTTGTGACGGTGATAAAGAGGATTAGAAGAAATTGCACTTATGGCTTTGTCTGACCAACCAAAGGTTGAGAATCTATCATCTGACTCTCAGACTTGTTTCTCAAAATATCCTGAAATTCCAGTTGAAGTAAGAGAAAAAATGTGCATTAAAGCTTGCTTTGAACAAGTAGAGTATTACAGACTTATTCATATAAAATATGTGACAAGCTCAAACAAGAGGAAGTAATGTATAACAAACTTAAAAACGATCACAAAATATCTGATGAAAAGATCCTCTCTCTACAAATATCATGGCATAAAACTTTGAATGAACTGGAAATTGTTACAAAACAACTTGAAGAAATGACAAAGAATTTAGAAGAAGAGAAAATATCAAATGCTACAACACAAGTTGATCTTGCAAAAGTTAAAAGTTCAAAAACAATTGTAGAATAACTGGTAAATGAGAGAAAAGACAAACAAAAAGCAGGTCTTGGTTTTACACATGAACCAATGCCTGAATCCATCACAAACACATTACCAGAAAACTTCAACACGCATGATCACTCACCTGAAAACAAAGCTAAGCAAAGAGCATTCCAAAATAAGAAAATGAATTCTGAGAGTGACGAAGAGAAAACGAATGTTGAGATATTTGAGGAACATGATTCTGAAAAGATAAAAAATGGTCACCCTGTGAAAATTAAATCTTATGAACCACGACCAAAGACTAAGAAAATTTTTGTTCCAAAAGAGTCTGTTGTCGAAGAAATAAGTGAAAGGAATGACAATCAAAACTCTAAAAATAAAGAGAAGGCAAAGATAGATGAAATAACATCTGAAGATGCATTTTCTTATGGATTAAATAATCCAGAATTTATAAAATGGCAAAAAAACAAAAGAGTAAAGAAAATTAAAAAGAATCTTCACTAGAAGATGTTCAATCTGAAAGCAAATAAAGATCATCGATATCTAGAAACCAAAGGCGAAGAAAGAAAAATACAAAAGCTAAATCAACACAGAATGCAATTCAAAACAGTCAAATCAAAAGAACAATTCAATCAAATCAGCTTAAACCTGTGAAATTTGTATCTGTAGATATTTTTGACATGAACAAAATTCCTGAAATCAAATCTAATCCAAAGAACAAATCCAACTCTGATCTGAAAATAGGTTCAGATTCTAATTCTTCCGCTGTCAATAAACAATTTGTATCTAAGGAGTCGAGGAATGATGTTAATGTTAAAAAATCTAAACTCAAATTTTCAAAAGAACAAATTTACAAATCAAAAACAATAGATTAACTTTTCAACTCCTAAATCCAAACAAGGATCAAATGTGGCATCCACATCTAAAGTTAATCAAAAATTGTTTCTTTAATAGGTTCTGTCACATATGTGATATGAAAAATCATTCAATAGTAGATTGTTATTTTAACAAATATTGTACCTATTATGATGAAATAACTCACAAAACTAAGAATTGCTAATTCAGAGAGAACTCGCTGAGGAATGGATATGTAAATTCTCAATTAAGAAATGGATATGTCAATCCACAATTTCAAAGAACTCAAAGTGTTGGTTTTCAAAGATTGACAAAACAACCTTTGTTAGGCTTGAGATCTTTTCAAAGAAATGATTCTGTTTATGATGATTCTTATGCTGCAAAACCTAGGCACTATAATCAAGGAAAATTCGTTCCACGATCTATGAGAATGAATGGTGGGAAGCTTGGTAAACAAAATTTTTTGTCTGATGGTTTGAAATATCTTGATGATGATCTTGAAAAATGTTACAATGCTTTAAGGACAAAGGAAATAAAAAATAATCAAAAATTTGTAAGAAAAGAAATTGGTAAATTTGTCAATAATAAGCCTGATTTGAAAAAGCTTCACTTTAAACAGTTTACCATTATTGCAAGCCCAAGACCATCTCGGCTTGGGTTGAAAACTCAACTTAATTCTTTTTGAAATGCAGGTACGCCCGAGAAGACCTATTAACACATGGTGCGTTGATACTGGGTGTAGCCGACATATGACAGGCAACCATGCCTTGCTTTAAGAATTTAAGATAAAAAAATGATACTTAGTTTTTAGGTCCCAGATTAGTCTCATGGCAATGTAAGAAACAAACAAATGTCTCCGTTTCAACCGCAGAAGCTGAGTACATTGCTGTATCAGCAGGATGTTCTCAAATCCTATGGTTACAAAACCAACTGCTGGATTACGGGTTCAGTTTTCTTAAAACTCCTATTTACATTGATAACACTGCTGCTATGTTTATTACAGCTAATCCTGTCCAACACTCAAAAACAAAACATATCGAGATTCGATATCATTTTCTCAGAGATAACTCTGAAAAAGGTTTAATCATTTTGATTCAAATCATAATTGAAAAACAGTTGGCTGACCTACTAAAAAAAGCATTTTTATCAGGTCAATTTGAATATTTGATCGAGTCAATTGGACTTATTAATCATGTTTAAAAACTGGTTTTGAGTTTAATTCAGTTGTTTGATTCATTAAAAATGATAAGAATCCTCCCTTAGGTTAATCTTGAATATAGAGAAACTGTCAAAGTTAACTGCCTGATTGTATATATTTTGTGTGCATGTTTAATAGAAAATGAAAAAGTAAATACAAAAATAAAAAATTGCAAAATCAAAATAAAAAAAATATAAAACAAAAACACAAAAATAGAGTTTTTCTTGTTAGTTAATTGTTTAGGACTGAATCTGTCTTTGTAACTTGAGAGAAATGATAGATACATTAGTTTTGATTAGTTGCATACTTCGCCCGTTACTAAAGTCTGACATCATTAGATATAATGTGCAGGTAAGCTCATGCAATTATACTGAAAAAGTAAATTCTTGTGATTAAACTAAATCAATCATGCATTCATGTTTGTCCATTTTAGTACCAATGAGTAATGTTGACTTCTCAAATTGATTGCTTGTTAAGTCATAATCTCACACCTGGTGGCGATATGAATAACCATTGAGCTCTAATTAATTTAAAGCATCTAATCACTTCTCTGTTATGAGTCATCATAGACCTGAGGTGACGAGATATCCTTTGTTGTAAGTAATTACAGACCTGGATATTCTCACTTGATGCAAAAAGATGCCAATGTGCATAATCTCAACATGAGATCTGGTTATAAGTATATGTCAGGTTAACAAGTTGAGAAAGGTGATTTCTTATAGATATTTATGAGAGTTGAACTCTCTAAGTCTAAGTGTCACTTACATTATGTCATATCTAATCGTATCTTAATCAATCCAAGAATTGAAAAAGTAAGTTTGCTAAGTATCTTGCCAAAAGCACTCATTTTCTGTCCTTAGATATAGTGTCTCCTTTGTTGTAGAAATGCTGACCTGGAACACACTTGATCAGGATTTAATAACTGTCTACGACTATCCATTATTTTTTTTCTTTTAATGTGCTGATCTAAATTGATATGATCTCACTGCAGGCATGTGATTCAATTGTATATAGTAGAATTTATATTCTGCTTTAGTTTTGATTTTTGCATGATTTTATGTGTACAGGCATGTTAATAATGATTAGTTGCTCTTCTTGCAATGAAAAAGAAACTTCTAAGTTTGTAAAACTTAAAAGTTTAGGGGGAGTAAAAATAAAAAAGAGAAAATAATTGATTTTCAAAATGTGAAAAAGAAATAAAACATAGAGTGTTTGAATGAAAGGATGAAGCTGCAATTTCAAGCATATGTGTGTTTGATATGATGTAAAAATAAACCTGAAAAAGAATTTAAATTCAGTGGAAAAGCTTCTTGCAAACAAAATGAGATTATTTGTTTTTGTAAAAATTAAATAGAAACTAAAATGACGGGAAATTGATTTTGAAAATTTAAATTGATTGTCAAAAAATGATAAAATTGAGGGTCGTTAATGAAATTTTTGAATAATAGTCACACAATTTTGACTAAGTGTTGAAAAATTAAGTGTGAACAGTACTGATGTGTTTAAATAGTGTTTAGATGGTTAATGAGAAAATTTCAAGTGTCAAGACTTATGGAAGTATCCTCATGTGCCTGAACAGTACTCTTAAGTCCAGTTCAGGAGTATGGTGACTTTTCATAAATTTGCACAAGTGTTGGGCGTTTCATTCAAGCTCATGCGCCTAAACAGTTGTCATGTGCCTGAAATTTTGATTAAGTGTTGGGCGTATTATCTATGCTCATGCACCTAAACAATTCCAGACTTCCAAGGGTTAGACGTTTGAAGTGAAAAATTACCAAGTGTTAGGCGTTTCATCTAGTCTCATGCGCCTGAACAGTGCCCAAGCGCCTAAACAGTGCTTATGCTCCTGAACAGTGCTCATGCATCTAAACCTCATGCGCACAAACAGTGCTCATGCACATGAAAAACATTTGTGATTCTTTCATTCATTCACTCATTCACAAACTCAAACACTCTGATTCACTCACTCGAACACCTGATACACTCATTAATTAAACATTTGATTGTTACCTGTTAATCTTTTTGATATATAGGTACAAGAGAATTTGATTGCCGAGGAGTCTTCACTCGAATTTATCAAAGTTGTTGCTGATTCACCTATTCATGTTCTAGATGAAGGTGGAAGATCAACAAAAATGCTAAAGTCCTTTCTGAGATCTTGAATGCTGAGCAGATCATAGAATCTTTGAAAGAAGTTCAAGTCTGCATTCAAGAAGGCTTTAAGAGAGTTGGAACTCTACAAATAGAAGCTCGTGTTCAAGATCAAAGATGAGACAAAAGAGTTCAATGTGGACTGAAGACAATGTAAATCTTAGGGGAGTATTGTTGAAGCTCTTAGAAGATTAACATTTTGTCTTTAAGTTGTTTTTGTCATAGTATAGGGACTTATTTGTAAATATATGTTCATTTGTTTCTTGATAGTATAAAAAAGATATTTTATGTATGTGTAAGAAGAATAGAGAATCTAGACATCTAGATAAGAGAGATCTAAGAAACAGTTAGAATCAGTTCAACGAACTGTAACCCTTACATATTGTATCCTGTGCATTTGCTATCAATGAAATCTGTGAATTTTTTGATGTGATTGCATGTGTTTGATTACTTTGTGTTTGAATTGATCATTGCATTATGATATCATCACAGATTCAATCCTTTGAACTGATCATTTTTATAATAGGAAAAGTCAGTGAGCTATGGCATGTCATAGTCACTAGTCAAAAGGCAATCTGCCTTTTGACTCTAGATTGATCTTGTTGTATTGATGGTTGTAGGTTGTAGTATAAAAGTGTCTCAGGTCCTTGTATTTTAAATTATGCTTTGAACACTTGTAATAGAACTTGAGATCAATATACAACATCCTTGAAAACGATACCTATGTTATTGTTCTAAGTTATGTCTCATTGTTACTTGTGTTCTTTGTATCTTCAAAGTTTCCTGTTCCCTATTTGAACTATTAAGTGATCTAAGATCACTCCTCTTGTGAAACTAATTGCAATTAACACCCTAACCCGGTCCTGCAAGGGATGATAATGAGAACATAAAAAACATACATGAACTCTTCCCCAGATGAACGAAAAACATTAATAGGAATTGAGCTAACAAACAGAGGATTTCCTTATGACTCATTCATACATCTTAACCTATCTGAGGTTAAAGACTTGCTCAAAGACTTTCAAGAAGTCATGGTAAATGAAAAAGAGCAAACATAGAAAAGATACAAGGAAATCAAAGACAAACAAGAGCTTTAGAAGAACTTACCAAAGGATCCTTAAATAGAGAAGATGACCTACTACCAGGTTAAAAGCTTGTTGAGTCACACAAGATTACCATATAGGTCATATGCAGGGAGATCTGTATCTCAGATGAAAGAGATAGCTAAAGAGATATACAAGAACATGCTTGCAAATGAACTGAAGCCACAGATCTTTAGACGACATCCTGCATCTTCTCTATCAACATATCATCAAGCTCCTCCTGAGCTTCACTTAATTGAGGAACCCAGACAGTTCATGCCACACAGGCTATGGCCAGAGTGAAATGACATGAGAGAGATGATCAATGAAAACACAAATTTTGTCAAGCTGTATGACAAAAATCTATCACAGACTCAACTGATGAAAGAAAAATAGTGGCTTCGAAATATGATGAAATTTGGGATGTGCTCATCAAAATAGTATCTGAACTTGTCCAATAATTATCATACATATCCCAACTGGGATCACTAACATATGAAGACAGACTTGACCTGATGCATCTAAGAATGGTTAATCATACAAAGAATCCTAGAGGAGCCGATTTCATTCATATAATGAGAACATACATGAACAATCAACATCATGTGATGAAACAAAAAGCTAACAGAGAAGATAAGCTTCATATTGCTAAGCTTAGAAAAGAACAACAAGCAGCTGGCAAAAGAAAACAATCAAGTGAAGAACAAACAAAGCAGTTGGATAGTGAACTGTTAGAAAGAGTGGGAAATCCAATAAGGTAATTAGATTTGAAACTAATTATGAAAAAGATTGATGGAAATCAATACAACCACCCAATCATAAAATGGTATTATAATGAAACCCATTTTGAAGTAGTACTTAAGAGAAAGCTTGATGGAAAGGAAGCACCTGACAGAAGGTTGTTTGATCCAGTGGAAATCAAACTCCTTCATCCATCCTACGTATCATTTTTGAAAGCAAAAACATTCCCTGCAATAGAGGATGTTCTTTGTAAGGGAGATTGTTGTTATTTCATACACATGCTAAGAATTTTAGGCACTGTGTATGTAAATGCTGCACTGAAACATAGGTTAGAAACCAAACAACAACCATTAACACACATTGAAGGCATAACTGGTATGAGAATATCTAAAAACAACAACCATGAGATCCTGAAGGGCAAACATGTTGTAACCGCACTGGTTAGCAACATTGATGTGAAGTGCCTAGACAAATCTACACTTGAAAAGTTGGTTCATCTAACAATTGAGAGCAAATATGATGATCTGACAAGTGCTGTTAATTATTTTGTTGAGCATATAGTTAACTGTAGAAATGCACTAAGGATCACTCCACTGTTAGATCAAGTGAAAGAAGCTGAAAAGGATCATGCAATTGAGAAAGTGTTGAAGAATCCTTAAGGCTACTTCTGAAGATCAGAATAGTGTAGAAGAAGCTGGTCCTTCTCATTCTTAAAGGTTTCTAACATACAAACAGAGAAAAACAAGCAAACAAACATGTCTAAACTTTCAAACAAACATAACATTCAAACATCCATAACAGACAACAAACACATCAGAGCATCAATCATACATTTATATCATACATAATCAGCAAACATAACAAATAATCAGTGAATCAAACAAGTAATCATACAATCATACATGTAATCAGTGAAACACACATGCAAACATGCAATCAAACATTGTAAGTCAAACACAATCCTTACAATCAGTCATAACAAACACACACATATAGTTACTAACAAACATAACATTAACAAGCAAACATTAAAGAGATGGCAAAATCATCCTTACGGGGAGTATTGTTGGACTCAACAAGTGCATTAAAAGGATAATGCTTTCCATAATCAAACATAATGTGTTCTAACATTCAAACAATCAATAACTAACATATTAGTATTATTAACATTCATAACATACACTAATGTAGCTTAAATTTCTTTTTCAGGACTGTAGATAATTAGGAATTTTTGCTATGTGTCTGCAGCGGATGAAGACCTTCCACAGTGGATGAACAAGAGTCTGCAGCGGATGAAGAAAAGCTTCTAAGTGTCTAAAGCGGATGTACAAAGCATACACAATGGATGACTCGTCCACAGCTGATAAATTGTCCACTACGGATGTTCATCCATAGCGAATGAACACTCCACAGGGGACAACATACAAATCAATCACACAACGAGTCTTCACAGTGGATAGCATCCAAGACATAGTGGACAACTTATTGACCATTCAAAGCAGACGAGTGATCATGCACAACGGATAGTCTATCATCCACAGCAGATAGCTTATAGACTTAGGATTACTTATGTAATTTTGTTTTACATAAGGGTATTTTTGTAATTGTAGATAGCTATTTGTATAGGCTATAAATAGCATAATACCCTAATCCTTTGTAAGATTTTGAACAATCAATACAAACAACAAATAATTATCATAAGAGCATTCAATCACTAGAAATCACACAATCATACACACTCACACCGATATCATATCTCTGATCATGAGTTTCCACAACATGATTATTGATTGTTGAATAGAATATAACAATCTGTTGTTATATTTGTTTGAGAGATTTGAAAAGATTCTTGCGGAAATCTATCCTTTGATTTGGATTTCATCAGGAAGAGATTTAACTTGTTCGCATTTGTGTACTATAGTAAATGCGGGAGAGATTTAACTTGTCCGCATTTTTGTACTTCTATTTGCATTAGTTAATGCTGATGAGTGTCGTTAGTACTGTGCTTTGCATTTCCCATCCGCATTAACTTAGGTTCAAACACTTGTTTTATTTTTGGTACAAATACACAACACTATCATTTGTATTAGCCATGCCATCTGCATTAGGGAAATGCAGATGAAGAAAAACATATCTGTATTAGGAAATGCGGAAGAACAAAAATTTGTTCGAATAAGTTTTTTGCCTTGGTACTTTATGGAGACATTGTTATACGCATTTGTTTTTCAACTTAGAGACAAATGCGGATGACTTAACATATCCGCATTAGTTTCACTTGGTTTTTCATGCACAAAACTGTTACCCGCATTGGTTAAATGCCTAGGTTACCTTCACCCGCATTAACCAACACTGTTACCTGCATTAAAATTTGAACTTTGTCAAAAATTAATTGTTTTTTCTATGAATAGTTTTGACTGTTTTTGCACTATTTGTATGACTTTTATGATGTTTTGGCTGCGCTGGGATTGTCAATTCTTGCTTGGATTGAATTGAACATCCGGTGTGATACAAATTTCCTAGTTTTGACTATTTTTTGACTTTTGTGCTTCGAAAGGTCTGCATACACTGGATACTATAGTATAACTTCCACACCAACACAACCATTTTTCTAATTTTATAGTTTCAAGAAAAGAAACAATTGTACAACATAATTAAAATATTTTTGAGATTTGCAAAATTTTCATGTTTTTGTGAATATTTTCATAAAATTTTAATTACTCCTCCAAAAGTTTATATCCATATGGGATAAAAAAATTAAAGATTTAAAATTTTGAATTTTGAAAGGAAAATGTTTTTGTCATTTTTGATTTTCTTATCTGTGCATGAAGTAGAAGTATACCTTACTTGGGATCTTATCAATCTTATCTTTCACAAATGCAAGCAATTGTTAGTAAAATAGACATAATCATGAACATATTGATTGTAGGTATGTTTGTCCTCTTAAACTCATGCTTGGTTAATATCTTAATGCTTGTAATCTTTATCATGTTTTGAGTGAATTAAATATTCAACATGTACCTCACACTCAAAAGCATGGCAAGATCAACCACCCGCATGAAATGCATGATATAACTTTTTCACAACTTACATAACTAGGTCATTTAAATTATGAAATCTTATTTTGTTTTTGGTAGGGGGATCCTCACTGGGATTATTTTACGTTTATCCTTATATTAATTTGATCCTTATTGGGATTCTTTTTGCACTTCACTTTGGAAGGTGATCCACTTTGGGATTCTTTTTATTCATGCACAAGGAATGTAGTCTATAGTAGACTTTATTAATTCATCTGTTTTGGATGTGTTCCATATTGGGAATCTTTTTGGATCATGACATGAGCACTTTGTGCTTGTTTCTCCATGTCTTTGCTCAGCAAAACAGAAGAGAAACTGATGTGGGTGAATAAGATTCATAAGGAATCATTAGCCGGTATGTTAAGGTTACTACACACACACCCACTTGGATTAGCTAATACTTACACCCTGAGATGATGGCTTCACAATTGAATATGAGCTATAGTTCATCACAGCATGTATCTTCTTTTCCAAGCTAAGCCTACCAGCATATCAGATAAGTCATGTAAGTCTTTTAAGATTTTGAAATAATCACTGTGAATGATACAACGACTATAATTATATCATTTCCCCTTTTGATGTGCATTTCATATTCTTCAACAAAAATAACATCTTTTTGTATTTTTATAATATTTGAATATTTTTGCAAATTTCGATTTCTACTCAAGGTTAATCATGCCAATTGATTGAACTAAGAATTCAAACCGACTAGGACCAAATGCCTTAGTGAACAAATCAGCTAATTGATTGTCCGTGTGGACCTGTATCAACTTGATTAGCCCTTTTTCAGCATAGTCTCTTAAAAAGTGATATTTAATTTCAATATGTTTAGTTTTTGAGTGCTGAACTAGATTGTTTGTAATGAACATAGCAGCCGTGTTGTCAATGTGAATTGGAGTGTGCAAGAAGTTATAACCATAATCAAGCATCTAGTTTTGAATCTAGAGAACTTGAGAGACATGTTTGTTTGCTTCTTGCACTGCCGGGAGACTAGTCTGGGACCAAGAAATTGACCACCCCCAGAAGTGGACTTCCGATTGAAGTTGCATCCCCATAGTCATCGTCTGTGTAGGCATAGAGGTTGAAGTCTCCCTCCTTTGGATACCATAATCCAAGTGCATGCTTACCCTTGAGATATCTTAATATCCTCTTTACAGCATTTACATGTGATTCCTAGGGATCTGCTTGATATCTAGCACACATGCATACACCAAACATTATGTCAGGTTTTCTTACTATTAGATACATGAGTGACCCTGTCGTTGATCTATAGTGAGTCTGATCCATTGATTTGCCATCTGAGTCTGGACCTAACTTCATTTTTGTATCAACAGGAGTTCTGATAGACTAACAATCCCCAAAATGAAATTTCTTCAACATGGTTTCCACATATTTTGATTGATTGATGAAGATTCCATCTGATCTTTGTTGTACTTGCAACCCATAGAAGAATGTAAGCTCCCCCATTACACTCATCTGGAACTTGGAGTGCATAAGGTCTTCAAAATCCTTAGAAAGTTGTTTGTTTGTTGATCTGAAAATGATATCATCCACATAGATCTGAACTAGCAACATTTCTTGTTCTTTCCTTTGTCTGAACAAAGTCTGATCAATCTTTCCTCTCCCATACCAGTGTGCAAGAAAGAAAGATGACAAAATCTCATACCACTTTCTTGGGGCTTGATGTAGACCATATAAAGCGTTGTCAAGCTTGTACACCCTGTGAGGGAAATCCGGGTCCTTAAAGCCTAGTGGTTGACTCACGTAGACTTCTTTAGAGATTTTTCCATAAAAAATACACACTTTACATTCATTTGATAAACTATGAAATTCATGGATGTAGAGTAAGCAAGAAAAAGTCTGATGTCTTCTAATCTCGTAACAGGTGCAAATACTTCATCATAATCTATTCCTTCTTCTTGTGTGTATCCTTGTGTAACCAATCTTGCTTTGTTTCTGATAATAATGCCCCTGTCATCACTCTTGTTTTGTATAACCATCTGGTACCGATAGTGTATTGTCCTTCAAAAAGGTCTACCAGCTGTCATACTTCTTGTTTCTTAAGCTGGAGCAATTCTTCCTGCATTGTCTCGACCCAGCTGTTGTCTTGAAGAGCCTCCTTTATATTATTGGGTACAGTATAACACAAAAAGCAAGAAAACTAAAAGATGTTTACAATACGTGCCTTGCTTTTTATCACCCACTCATCTAATTCACCAATGATGCTTCACACTGGATGATCCTTATGTATCTTGGCGGTTGGAATTGAGTCACCAACAATTGATACATCAAGGTTGGAGACATTCAGATCATCTTGGAGAGAGGCACTTTCAGCTTCACCTTCAGCATCAGTAGCACTTTGATGACTTTTATCATTTACATTCTCTTCAGATTCAACTAGCACAATAGCTGGTTCTAGATTTCTAACTTCAATAGACGATTCTGCTGAAGGATTGGGCAGTTTACTAGGACCAACCTCAGTTGAGACACTCTGATTTTGTACTTCTTGTCTAACAGGATCAGCTTGCAATGGAACTTCTACATCAGATTGATTAGCAGAAAATGGAGGACTCATTGGAAAGTCATCCCTTCTCTCTATTGTTTTAGAAGATACAGCTGATTGTAGGTTACCTGCATTAGACAAGTAAAAATGATCAAAAGATCTTGTAAAAGAGTCAATATCAAACAACCAATCGGGACCATTCATTGACTTAGGAAATGAGTGCTCATTGAATTGAACATTTATTGATTCATCAATAATGTTTAATCTAGGATTAAACACTCTGAAAGCCTTTGAGACTAAGGAATAAGCTACAAAGAATCGCTCATCAGACTTAGGAGCAAACTTCCCTAAATGATCTCGAGTGTTTAATATTGAGACGGGACAAGCAAATGATTTGAAAAATCCAATAAATGGTTTTCTATGAAAAAGCAGTTCCTAAGGTTTTCTATTGCTTTCTTAAACTATCAAAGTTTGATTTTGCACATAACACGATGTGTTGACTGCTTCGGCCGAAAAGATAATTGGCATCTTAGCATCGGCTAACATTGTTCTTGCTGCTTCAATAAGTGATTCGTTTCTCCTTTCAGCTACGTCATTTTGTTGAGGAGTTCTAGCTGCAGTGAATTGATTTTCAATTTTAGTGATAAAATCTCTTATTATTTGGGACGCTTCATTTTTATGAAGTAGAAAGAAGACCCGTGTGAATCATAAAAAGTCATCAATGATCACCAAACAATATTTTTTCTTGCCAATACTCATGACATGAGTTGGTCCAAAGAGATCCATATGAAGTAACTTCAATGGAGAATTGTTTGTGTTCATAAGCTTTGGTTTGTGGGAAGATTAGTGTTGTTTCCCTTTGAGACATGCAGAACAGTGGTCAATAAAATAAAATTCCTTTGAGGTAAACAAATTACATGATTTTCTTTTACCAATCTATTCATGTTTTTGAAATTTGTGTGTCCCAAATGTCTATGCCAAAGTTGTGACACATTAAATGATGCTTTAGACAAAAGACACGTGTCTTTTATTGGTTGTGCAGAATTAAGATTCAAGACATAGGTGTTATTCTTTCTCGGAGTCTTCAAGACAACCTATTCTTCGGGAATTTGAAATTCTGGTTTCAGAATGTAGCAATGGGTGTCTGTGAAGTGAGTGGAATATTTCTTGTCACAGATCTGAGACACGCTGAGGAGGTTGAAATTCAACTGCTCGTAGTAGTTCACTTTGTGAAAGCTCAACAGTCCATTTGTTACAGACTATTAGATTTGTAAACTTGACACTCTTACTTGCTCTAGTGGATGGCAAAGGCCAACCGAGAGGGGAGAACAAATTGTAGATTTGTAGACTTGGTTGGGGTTGGGTTAGGTTGGAGTTTTTAACCAGACTCATGTTATGATACAAAATTCTCTAGAATTGGGTATACCAAATACCAAAGAAGGGTAGTATAATTAATTCGTTGATTTCAGACTGGAAAAAAGGAAAATTCATACGGAATATTCCTACGAAGAGTAATGAAGAAAAGTTGGTTTGTTTATCCACAACTAGAAAAAGATCAATTGGGTCCATTGAAATGAAATGTGTTTTTACTTTTACTTTTATATTCTACATTAAACGATCCCAATGAATGGGCTTATTGGAAGATTGTCTTTTGATGAAGCAACCAGTCAGTTAAAACAATAACGAGGAAATTCAAATAAAAAACTATATGATTTTTTGTATTTGAATATTCATTTTTTGATTTGATTTTCATTTTTAGGGCTCTAGGGCTATACGAACTCGAACCGTAGACCTTCTCGATAAAACAAATTAAACTTATTATTATCAAAATGATCTGAACTGTTTCAAAGACCCAACATGTCTTTTATGTGCATTGGGCTCTTTCTTTAACAAATAGAAATATCAGCTAGTCCACTATTTTTATTTTTGACAGAAAAATAAGAAGATGGCTCCATGTGCTCTGAGTCATTATGTTTATTTAGATTCAAGAACAGTACCAAAGTTTTTCAAGAGGGGTTATCTTGACGTAGGTCTGCCTCTGGCCGAGATTAACCTAAGTGAAATGAAGTCTCTATCGCTCTACTTAAAAATCAAATATGAAACTTCATACATGTTAAAGTTCATAGGACGAAAAGAGATTTTTTTGAGGCCCTGATACACTGCCTAGCATTGAATAGACTGGGTATTTACCTTATCAATATATAAAATCAATGATGGGGTCTGTTTGGCACCTAACTGCACCAAAATTGGACCGAACCCTTGTCAGGCTATTGTTCTCTTCTTTCCTCAAAGTTCTGGAGTAAGACATCGAATTCTCAATAAGATCAATTTTTTTGATTGCATGATGCACTCCCCTGAAAAACATCAGCGCGCGTGTAAACGAGGTGCTCTACCAATTGAGCTACAGCCCTTAGTGCTTGTAATACATATTTTATTATATAGATAATTTATTGTCAAGATGTATATTCTCAAGATGACTATTCCATGATTCAAGATCATATTGATCGGTATTGCTTCTAACTAATATGATATTTATAATCCATCGACAGGAAGAGTCCCTTTTGGTTTTCTTTGTGAAGATAAATGACCTACTTAACTCAGCGGTTAGAGTATTGCTTTCATACGGAGGGAATCATTAGTTCAAATCCAATAGTAGGTAGAACTTATTAGATACCGCGGTCAATGGTATCTAATAAGTTTTTATACCCATTTGATTTTAGTAATATTGATTTTGTATCTTTTCTATTTCTTTTTCGTTGCATCAAAATATGATTGCGCTTGATTGTATTTAATCGACAGAATCAAGTCAAACAAAACAACCAAATCCAAATATAGGGTGTATAAATCGATGATTATTCGGACACACCGATTGGTTATGAAATGGTATTGATAGCCTCTACTCGTGTCCTAGCCCGTCGGAGAGCTAGATTTGCCTCAATTGTTCGTCTCTTTCCTTCAGCTTTTCTCAAAGCAGCTTCCGCTATTTCAATAGTTTGTTGAGCTTCTTGTGGATCAATGTCACTACTTTTCTTTGCATCATTTGCTAAAACAGTGATTTCATTATTACCTATTCTTGCAAAACCGCCCATCAAAGCCATCTTTAGCCATTGGTCGTTAAGGCGTATTCTCAAAATACCTATATCTACTGTTGTGGCAATAGGAGTGTGATTTGGTAATACGCCAAGTTGTCCACTATCAGTAAATAAAATGATTTCTTTCACTTCTGAATCCCAAACTATTTGATTAGGGGTCAGTACACAAAGATTTAAGGTCATTTCTTCAAATTGCTCTCCATTTTCTAAGTTCATAGCCTTCGTTGTAGCTTCACCGATGTTACCTACCAAATAAAAGGCCTGTTTGGGAAGACCATCTAATTCTCTAGAAAGGATTAATTGAAAGCCTCTAATTGTTTCTGCTAAACCAACATATTTTCCCGGAGAACCCATAAATACTTCTACTACGAAAAAAGGTTGTGATAAGAAACGCTCATTTTTTTGCGCTCTTGCTACGGTTAAACGATCTTCTTCGGATAATTCGTCTAATCCAAGAATAGCTATAATATCTTGATGTTCTCTATAACATTGTAAACTTTGCTTAACCTGTTGTGTAGTTTCATAATGTTCGTCACCAACGATCCGGGGTTGTAGCATAGTTGACGTTGAATCTAAAGAATCTACTGCTAGATAGATACCTTTGGCGGCTAATCCTCTTGATAGTACGGTAGTAGCATCTAAATGTGCAAATGTTGTAGCAGGAGCAGGGTCGGTCAAATCATCTGCAGGTACATAAACAACTTGAATAGAAGTTATGGACCCTTCTTTGGTAGAAGTAATTGCTTCTTGTAAAGAACCCATTTCGGTACTAAGGGTAGGTTGATAACCCACAGTGGAAGGCATTCTACCTAACAAGGTGGATACTTCAGATCCTGCTTGGACAAAATGGATATTGTCAACAAATAAAAGAACGTCTTGTTCATTAACATCTCGGAAATATTCCGCCATAGTTAGGGCAGTGAAACCAACTCTCATACGAGCTCCCGACGGTTCATTCATTTGACCGTAAACTAGATCCACTTTTGATTCTGCAATATTTTGTTCATTAATTGCTCCAGATTCTTTCATTTCCATGTAAAGATCATTTCCTTCACGAGTCCGTTCACCGACTCTACCAAATACAGATACGCCTCCGTGAGCTTTGGCAATATTGTTAATCAATTCCATATTGAGTATTGTTTTACCCACGCCAGCTCCCCCGAATAGTCTGATTTTTCCTCCACGGTGATAAGGGGCTAAAAGATCTACTACTTTAATTCCGGTTTCAAAAATTGATAATTTTGTATCTAGTTGTATAAAGGCAGGCACAGTTCTATGACTAGGAAATGTTGTGCTATTATCTACAGAACCTAAATTATCAATAGGCTCCCCAAGCACATTGAAAATTCATTCGAGAGTCGCTCAACTGACCGGAACACTTAGCGGAGCTCCCGTATCTGCTAAATCAAAATTTCAGATTCATTGAGCTTGGATCTTAGGATTCATCATGTTCAAATCTAAAAATTCAAAATTAAGATAGGTATGTGTGTGTGTGTGAATCAGAGAACAAATAGAAGGATAGTAATAATGTTATGATTTCATTGCTATTGATGAACAAATTACAGTGAGAGTCATAGATGGATGATGGAATCAAACCTACCCAAAGGAGGAGTTCTCCTTGGTTGGTGGTTCACAACATAAGAAACACACACACAAGAACCATACTTGAACCACACTTGCAAAAATACATTAGTGGGTCTATTTATAATATTTTAATAATATTACACAAGAAACCCTAATTTTGAATTTTGCTTTTGGTCTTGATTTTGACTTTGTGTTGTCTACTTTGTCTTCTATTGATGTTCTTGTTGAGATCAACTTGGTCTCTGAACTTGTACAATGAGATCTTCAGTCGGCTGTGATTATCATTTGGTAAGCTTCAGTTTATTCAATTGTTGAACCCAACAATGTTTGGTTCAGGTTCTGGTGCATTTGGATGATGTATGATTTGTTCAGGCTCAGGAGTAACATGCTTTTATTGTATGATTGGGGCTGGTTGGACGATTGGGTGTTGATGAATAACATTTTGGAACATTATATGAAGTTCACCTATCCTAGAATCCTCATGAAAATGTCTGGTATAGGGAGGTTATGATCAATCATATGAGCAGGAACACGCACTTCAGCTCCATGATACAAGCTTTACTTGATCCTTGTGAAAACATGTTCATTAAAGTGAACAGGCTGAAAAATGGAACCTTCTCTTGGGATGTCTGATAGAGATCATCAATAATCATCTGAATGAATCTTGGAAACATATGGAACTTGTTCCTCACCTTAGTTAAGTTATAGACCATCCTATTTAACACTTGTGCAGCAAAGTTGAATGGTCTCCTTGCTATGATCCTTGCAATGGCTGATGAGCTCCTCAGAGAAGTGGCATCCCAGCCAGTCTTTTAGTTTGTCATAGTCTTTTGGTATGTGTGCATGAGGAATCTAAATAGAGCACACATTTATGATTTCTTGATCTGTTTTCTCTTAATGGTTCTCGTATAACCAATTTGTCTGAATACATGCAAGACATAATTCTCATCAAACTCAATTGGGTCTTAAGCATCTTCATCACAAAGTTGTAACACTCTCCTTATTACTTCCTCAGATATGATGATCTGATGCTCATGTATGTTAGACACAATAACTTATTGGTCATGCATTCACCCCAGATGAGCATGAGTCCAAAATTGTACTATGTGATCCTCATATATCTCTGGTCTTGCTGTCATGGCATGAACCAGCCTTGTTTGTCTTATGGCTTGAATCATATCTTTGTAGTTCTCAGCCTTAGGATAATCTGGGTTAAGAAAGGCACAAACATTATGATCTCTAATAAATACTAGATTTGCCATATCTGCAATGAAGAAGATAAATATGTTATTAACTTGTGTAATAATGATGTATGATGATGAAATATTGATCAAGTGTTCACTGGACTGTTGTGATTGTTATGAAATGATGAATTATTTTAGCTTAACACTTGTGACTTGTTTAAAGTGTATGTTTGATTGGTATTAACCACTAAGTTAGTTTGACTTATCTAAAGTTAACTGCTTAGTTAATTTTTGACATTGTTTGATTCAATTTGTTTTGATCCAAATTGTTTTGCATTGTGCTTGTTTTATCACAAAGAGTTGTTTGTGTCATATTATACACGGGTTTCATTTCATAACAACTCAACTTGAACAATTTTAGTTTGACTTTTAAAGTCAACACTTTCATTGAATGCACATTGAATGTTTATGCATTTAATGATGTTATGATAAATGTTATGCCAAATTAACTGATTATGCTTGTTTTCATTTAATTTTTTAATATGTTTGTTAAGTTATAACACATTTCAACTTATGTTGAACAATTTTAAAGATCAAAAAACAATTTTGTCTGTTTTTGGCATGAACAACATGACTGTTCATAAGCTCCATGAATACTTAATCAAATTACATCAAATCAACAATCCTAATACATTAGACTAAGGTCATCTAACACATATTCAGTGTTTGATTTGGTTTAAAACATCAAAAGATTCATGTTTTGATTTCGGTTCACTGATTGACTTAGCTCTAGAAATGTTCGAATCAGAATTAATGAACATGATGTTTTAATAATTGGTTGATGATTAGAATCATGTTGTTTTACCTATTTGATCATAAATCAAAAGAAAAATCAAATAGATTTTAGGTTTAGAATCGAATAGGGATTTAAGGGTTTAGCGGAAGGTTTGAATGTTTTGAAATTTTGATTTTCTCTCTCTCACTCATGATGAATGAAAAAATCACAAGTGTAGAACTATATAAACAACGGACAAAATGACTATCCGCTATGTGTACAGTGCATCTGTACGCTGTGTGAACAGTTTAACTTAAATTCAATTTTAAGTCATGCGCTATGATATACATATGCGCTGTGTGAACAGTGCATCCGCTGTACAATTTTTAACTTGTACGCTGTGGACCCTTTGACAGGTTGACTAAGTATAGAGTGGATGACTGCTTGGTCATGCGCTATGGACTCTCAATGTTTGACTAAGTTCATAGGGGATGACTAATTGGTCATGCTCTGTGGACTCTTTGAATGATGAATTATGTTCACAGCGGATGAACATTTGTTCAAGCGCAATGTACAATTGTGATAAAATTTGAAATTTACAACTGATGACTAAACAGTCATACACTGTGGTTGACCACTGTTTTCAAAGCGGATGAACAATGATTCATGCGCTGTGGAACCTTTGATTGTTTGGTTATACACAGCAGATGAGTCTTTGTTCGTGCGTTGTGTACACTTTTGTTTGTTCAAGAGATATTCACATCGGATAACTTATAATCATGCGCTGTGAACACTTGATAAGGATGTACAGTGTATGTTTACCTGAGTACATACACTGTGTACACTTGTACTAATTCTACAATGGATGACTAATGTTAGTCACGCGCTTTGTGATAACTGTATTCATAGCGGATGCCTTACCAACATCATGCACAGTGATCACTTGTATGTTCACTAGTGCATAGCGGATGTATGTTTGTTTTTTCTGCTATATACACTTTGTGTATTTTGCATGTTTTGATGGTTATTGTAGCTATAGCGGATGTATGTTTGTATGTCCGCTGTGACAACAGTTGTCAAAAATTTAAAATTTTGTTTGTTTTGAAATGATTTCTTCCGAAGCTAATTTTGAAAATTTTTCTTTCGAAGCATGCTTGGTAAAAAAATTTCGAAGCATGTTTGATAAAATCATCTGAAATGTTTCAAAATTTAAATGTTTGTTAAAATTTTAGAAGTTTATCATGATCAATCTATGGATGTTAAAGAATCACTCACAAGCAATATTATGCAGTATTGTACATATGTATGTGTGCCAAACTGTTGTGTTTGGGTGCTTGCTTGACTTGGCTTTATTTAAAACTCAAATTTTTTTAAAAAAATTTCAAATTTTAAAAGTTTGTATGATTATGCACATATTTTGCTGCCTTTGATATTTCCATGTTCATTTTCTCCCCCTAAATTTTTGTATATTTATAGAAACCTTTTATTAAATGACAAAAATTTGAATATGTTTGAATGGAAAATATCAAAGTCCAATATGATTTCTTGCTTGATAAACATTTAGAAAGATAACACTTTATCTAACTAATAAATAAATGATTTTCATTTTTTGACATGAATCATTTGCACATTACATGAGATCATACAAGTCTTAAATTCTCATTGTGTTGTTTGGATGATTTTGAGAATAGACATAGAATAATACAATGTTGATTGTAGATATTGTGATCCACTTATACTCATGCATGGTATTAATGATTGATTGAAAATAGTGAGTGAATATCATGTTGTGAGTGTATTAACATGAATTATATGTACCACACATCTGATTGTATGTTTAAATCAATCCTCCTCAAGATATGCTATAAAGCACTTTCAATACTTATGACCTAGCTACTTAGGAGTATAAATGCTCAATTTGATCCATGTTATTTGATCCATATTGGGATTCTTTTTCAATTCACTTTGGAAGGTGATCCTCTTTGGGATTCTTTTCATTGTTCATCCTTGTTGGATGTGTTCCTCATTAGGAACCTTTTTGGATCATGATGTAGGTAATTCAGGTCTATGCTCAGCATAACAAAGAATGCCTTAGTGTACTCCAGGTCTATGATAATCATAACAGAGGAGACACTTGTATGATTAAGCAATTTATAAACTGTTTCACTTGGTGTATTGTAGTTACTTTATAAGCAACCTATATTGGTTAGACCAATACTTACCATAAACCAAGATGTGTTTTGCTACCACACTATCATGAGAATTTAGTTCTTCACTTTTTATGTGATGTTATGTGTCCCATGCTGAGCCTATCCATATAACAAACAAAGTATTGTTAGTCTTTATTAGTGGAAAATGACTAGTGAAGAAATAATCTAGTGTACTATCATTTCTCATGAATGGTTATGTGTGATTCAAATTTTTTGTTAATTGGAAAACATGAATGTTTGTTTGATATCTTCATTTTTTAAAATAATTGTTGGTTGCTAAACTTGGACATTGACAAAATCAAGCTTGTTTGAAATTAATGTTTTGAAAACATTGCTTGTTTGGTTCATAGTTGATCATACCAAGGTTCATAGTTGATCATACCAAGTGACTGAAACAGAAATTCAAATCTTGTTGAATCAAATGGTTTGGTAAACAGGCCAGCCAATTGATTGTCTATATGGACTTTGATCAACTTTAACAGACCCTTTTCTGAGCAATCTCTTAGAAAGTGATATCTGATATCTATGTGTTTTGTTTTTGAATTTTGAACTGGATTGTTAGTGATAAACATGGTAGCAGAATTGTCAATATGTATGGGTGTTTTAAGAAAATTAAAGCCATAATAAAGCATTTGGTTTGGAATCCAAAGCACTTGAGAACAACATGTAGAAGCAGCTATGTATTCTACTTCAGCTGTTGACACAGAGACATTTGTTTGTTTCTTGCACTGCCAGGAGATCAATCTTGATCCAAGAAACTGACAACCTCCGGTAGTGGATTTTCTGTTACTGTTGCATCCTCCATAATCACTGTCTGTGTATGCATATAAAGAGAAATCTCGATCTTTTGGATACCATAGGCCAAGTGTTGGTTTGCCTTTTAGGTATTTGAAGATTATCTTTACAGCATTTATGTTTGATTCTTTTGGATCTGCTTGGTATCTGTCACACATGCAAACTGCATACATGATGTCTGGTCTACCTGCTGCTAGATACATCAAAGAGCCTATCGTTGATCTGTAGAGCTTCTGATCAACTGATATTCCTTCTGGATTGGGTCCAAATTTCAATCCAGTTGCAAATGGTGTTTTGTTGGATGTGCAATCAGACATGTTGTATTTCTTTAATATCAGATTCACATACTTGCTCTGATTGATAATAATTCCTTTAATAAATTGTTGAACTTGAAGACCAAGGAAGAAGATAAGTTCTCCCATGGAGCTTATTTAGAATTTTGATTGCAAAAGAGTTTCAAACTCTTTGCATGGTTGGATGTTAGTGGAGCCAAATATTATGTCATCCCTATAGACCTGAACCACTAACAAGTCTTGTTCTTTTCTCTTAAAGAACAATATCTGATCTATTTTCCCTCGGGTATACCCATTCTATAGTAGAAACTTAGATAAAGTTCCATACCACTTCCTAGGTGCTAGACGAAGACCGTACAGAGCTTTATCTAACTTGTAGACTCTGTGAGAGAATTCTAGGTCTTCAAACCCTCGTGATTGAGCAACATATACCTCTTCATTTATCTTTCCATAGAGGAATGCACACTTGTTGGACTCAACAGTTGCATTAAGAATTAATGCATAAAAAGTATGATGCTTGCCACATCAAGCATAACAAACATAATGTGTTTTAACATCCAAAACAATCATTTAATAACACATTAACATCATTAACATTCATAACAATCACTAATATTTGTTTAAATTTCTTTTTCAGGTTTGTACATAAAAGGAAATTTTGACAAGTGTTCGTAGCGGATGAAGAAAGTCTCACAGCGGATGAAGATCATCAGCAGCGGATGAAGATTTGTTTCCAAGTATGTGCAGCGGATGAACAACCATCCCACAGCGGATGAAGAACTCACTGCGGACAACATTCCACAACGGATGAACATTCACAGCGGATGTTCATCTACATCGGATGAACATCCCACAGCGGATAACATACAACCATGCACAGCGGATGACAAGATCTTCTCCACAGCGGATGACATATAGACTTAGGATTATTTTATGTAATTTTCATTTACATAAGGGTAGTTTGGTAATTGTGTATAGCTATGTGTATAGGCTATAAATAGCATGCTACCCTAATCCTTTGTAAGCTTTTGAATGAAATCAATACAAACAAGCAGTTAATTTTCATTGTATTCTTGCACACACACCATACACATAAAAAACACACACACACACTGATTTCATACTCTATCATTATGGGTTTCCGCACCATAATGTTAGTGTGTTGAACTTGAGAGATATTGAAAAGATCCTTAGGGGAATCAACCTTTTATTCATGTTCATCATGAGTTTAAGCTGATTTCATCCGGTGGTATCAGAGCTTTGGCTTAATCATTCCTTGATTTCGATCCTCTCGTTCAATAACCTTCATTTCAGTGGTTCATTAGCTTCAAAGCAGACATTCACAAGTTGAAACATCATCAACCTCATCTTCTTCTACTTATAAACATTCATTAAATGCAAACAAACATGATTTCAGAATCATTTTGTGCATTTTGAAGAAGTGTTGTTGCTTTTCAGCTTGAACATCACACATAACACAAGTTTTCTGTGGTTTTTGTGATAAAACAATACACAAGTATTGTTAATCATTTGTTAAACAACATTCTACAAAAGGTTTTCAACTGCAAATCTTCATCAAAACCTTTAAAATCCTATCGGATTTAAAGGGTTTTTGCAAACATATCAAGTGTTTATTCACAATTTTATTGGTTTTCAATCGAACTAATCATTGTTTGAACAATCTAAACCGATTATATTGTTCATAATTATCACAAACTAGTGACAATCTCACTAGGAACACATTTGTACTTGTAAATTTAACAATCTGTTTTGTTAAATATTTAAACAGTTATTTTTTCGAGCAAACCCTAGAAAAACCATAGTTTTTGATCGGAAAAACTCATACACAATTCACGGGATTTGTGTTTGTAGATTTGAAGAACCGAAGAAGAACAGTTTTCTTCTTTTAAAAAACTCAAAAACCAACTTTTTGATCCAAAAGGTTTTCTGCAAAAGACAAACTTAGTGTTTTTAGGATTTTGACCGAAAGATTTGACCATTCATTAAATCTGGAAAAGGACAAATATTCATTTTCACACAATCTTTCTTGTCAACCGTGACATAGAAAGAATCAAATCATAGGATATTTAATTAATATTAATTAATTCCTTTATTTGGTAAACAATTAAAAACAAATAGTTTATCAAATTAGCAAACAAATCCTAGGGACAATTAAGATTAATTAAATTTTAGCACCGGGCTAAAATTTAAACAAACAAATTTAACTTGAAAATTATCATGGCTGATGAAATGATGAGTTCTAACAGTGGATTAAAACCCCCTAAATTGAAGAATAAATCAGATTTCAAGCAATGGAAAATTATGTTTAGAAACTAGATTACATATCAAGATCCAGATCTATGGACATCCATCACAGAAGGTCCTTACATCCCACTGACATTAGGACCTGACTACAACATCCAAAAGCCAGTTAGTCTGAAGAGTGTAGCTGGTGATGACCTGAAACGGGTCAAAACAGACATGAAGGCTTACAGCATTCTTGCAATGTCTTTGCCTTTTGAAATTTTAACTCGTGTTGAAAATTTCAAAACAACACATGAGCTGTGGAAAGTTCTTCACACCATGTGTGAAGGTAGTGAGGAGATACGGGAAATCAAGAATGAAAAACTAAGGACCCAATATGAGACCTTCCACCACATCCATGGAGAGTCCATCCCTCAACAATTACATAGATACGTCCAACTTGTCAATGAAATGATAGTGTATGGACTTAAATATGACACTGCTGAAATCAACAAGAAAATGTTGCACACATTGCCTGAGAGTTGGACTCAGTTAGTATCACTCATGAAAGGAACATTGGACTTAGAGGCCCTATCCCTTGATTCACTAGTAGCCAAGGTTGAAGCATTGGAAATGGATTAAAAATCCAGGAACAATAACCAGATCAGACATGTAGAGGATTATAAGTTCAAAGAAACCCAACACACAGACAGTGCTTTCTTCACAAGCACTGGAGAAGATGAAGAATTCTTGGATTCTCATGACACATCATTCTTTTCAGCACCAAATCATCCAGCAACAAACACAAGTCTAAGAAGACTGGTGTTCATGCTTCTCATGAAACCACACCCCAAAGCAAGCATCACCCTCATAACTCCAACTCAAACAAACAGCCAAAACCTCAAACATCAAACATATACAGACTTGAAAAACCAATGGATGCTCTTACTATCATTCTACAAAATGAAGAGCAAAAGGCAGCATATGCAGCCTTTTCCACCAGTTTTGAAGCGTTTTTAGGAGCAAGTCTGACTCCATCTCAAATCATTCAACAGGATTTGGATGAGCTTCCACCAGATATGGTACAAGAGATGGATCTACAATGGTCCATGGCCATGATAGCATACAGTTCAAAATGATTTCTACAAAGAAATCAGGGATTAAACATGGACAAAAAGACAAGAATTGGTTTTGATAAAACCAAAGTTAGGTGCTACAATTGTCAGCTTTATGGGCACTTTTCAAGAGAATGTCAATAGCCCAGGGTTGACAGAAATACACATCAGGCACAACCCTCTAGTGGAATTCATTCATACAGACAAGTGCCTCCACCAATTAGCATTCCAAATGCTCCAACACAACCTCAAATCACACAATTCAGTCTAACTCAACATCCAACATCTTCTGCTATGATCATCAAAAAGGATGGAGAATGTGATTGGAGCCTTTATGAGGCTGAAATTCCATCACCTTCAGATCATGCCCTTATGGCTGATATTGAAGACAAACTAACAGACATCCCGAAAGAGTAAAAGAAAACCTCTATAGTCAAGCATGCATTGATAAGGTAAATAGGTATAGAGAGCATGCTGATAAACTGTCAAAGAAAGTCATAGAAACAAACATTTTAAATGAAAGTTTAAAATCTGAACATAAACAATATGCAACTAAAATACTTTCATTACAAATAGATTTAGACAAATTAATGTCTGAAAAACTGACTTTGGCACCTCAGGTTGAGCAACTCTCTATCTCATTAACTAAGTCAAAATCATTACAAGCTGAAACTGAAGTGAAACTTCAGAAGTTTCATGTTAGTAACAAGAAGTTTGAAGAACTTCTTGCACAAACAAAGGGCCTTTAAGGACCCTTCAGGTTTAGGATCTAATAAGGTAAGTTCACATTATAATGATAATTATATTCCTTTACCTGACTCCATGAACAACAAACAGGATGAATCACATGATTCTAATGAATAGACTGATGACTCCAAACAATCATTATCATCATCAAAATCACCTTTAAAATCAAAATCAACCTTGATAAAGTTTGTTAAAAGTTCAACACCACCACCAATCAAATCAACTGACTTTTATCAAGGAGAAAATAATGAATTTGATAATCAAACAACAGATGATGATGAAGATGATTTATTAGATGATGAGTCTGATCAGCCAATTACTGAAACTCAAAAGGTTTCTAGTATGGCTGGTACATCAAACAAACAATCAAAACAGATTCAAGGATTTGATATCTGTTTTGGTGGAAGGAAAGCTGTAACTTCCATTTCTTCTCCCAAACAGGTAAATAAAGAAAAAGGTAAAGCAACAATTCATCCAAAACAACAGTTAGTAAATTTTGAAATTCCATTAAAATCTAATTTGAAATCAAAAGTTCTCAGAAAACAAACCAAATCAGAGTTGCCATACTGTGAGTGGTGTGATCAATACACACACACCGCTGAAAAATATAGATATGGTAAGTACTGCAAGTACTGTAAGATGAATAATCACTGTACAGAATCATGTCATTTTCACAATAACTGCTCTATTTGTGAAAGAAACAATCACAACACTGCAAATTGTTTCTTCAATAAGAAGAACAAGAAACAAAACAAACAAGCTCTTATTGAGAAAACCATTGAAAAACAATCAGTTGTTCAAAATAAGAGCAGAATGGGAGTTCCTAAACAAACTCCTCATCAGAAAATTGTTTTAGATAATGATAAAACTTTTTATGACAATTTTCAACACACATCAAGGAGACATAAGTCTTAGAACAGACAAAACACAGACACTAGCTCACAAAAAGAAGAGCACAAAGCACTTCTCCCAATAGAGCTAAAACAAACCAAAAGAAATCTAGTGTTTCTAGAGTTCTAAAACCAGCAGACAATGCTGTTTTGGAAGAAATTTGCATTGTTAGAAAAGATGGAAAATCCAAGACAATCTTGGCTTGGGTTGCTCCAACTAACTGATTTCTTCTGTTTTACAGGGACATCTTAAAAGGCCTGACAACATCTGGTATGTTGACAGTGGATGCTCCCGTCATATGACCAGAAATTGTTCCCTCCTTCAGGATTTTAAGAACAAAC
Organism: Flaveria sonorensis; assembly: GCA_025506505.1. NCBI lineage: Eukaryota > Viridiplantae > Streptophyta > Magnoliopsida > Asterales > Asteraceae > Flaveria > Flaveria sonorensis. The sequence goes on from CM046428.1 coordinate 29,579,348, forward strand.
GTGGAGGCAATATAGCCTTTGGAGGAGATAAAACGGGTGGGAAGATAACTGGCGAAGGAACAGTAACAAGTGGGTTTATTAGCTTTGAGAATGTCAACTACTGCTCCAATCTTCAGTTCAATCTTCTGAGCATATCCTAAATCTGTGACAAGGGATATGCCACCTTATTCGACTCCAACAACTGCTACATCCTTAAGACGGGTTTTCAGATTCCAGAAGAACATATCCTTTTGAAAACTCCTCGTCTAAACAACACATACATTGTTGATATGAATAATGTTTTAGCCTCAACCCCTGAAACTTGTTTATTATTAAAAGCTACAGAAGATGTCTCATAATTATGGCATAGACGATTAGGTCATTCTAATTTTAACAGAATGAACAAACTTGTTAAAAATGATCTGGTCATAGGTCTACCACAAAAGGAATTTTTCTGTACAGACCACTGCACAGCATGTCTGAAAGGAAAACAACATAGAGTTTCACATAAATCAAAATTGATAAACTCTAATAACACACAACTCAAATTGCTTCATATGGACCTTTTTTACCTAACTAACATCCTAAGTATAGGAAAGAAGCAATACTATCTTGTCATAGTAGATGATTATTCCAGATTCATATGGGTTTTCTTTCTACTACACAAGACAGAAACAGCACAAATCATTACATCCTTTATCACAAAGATTGAGAATCAACTTGACCTTAAAGTTAAATCTTTAAGAAGTGATAACGGCACTGAATTTAAAAATGACTATATTTCTTCTTTTTGTGCAGAAAAAGGAATAAGTCATCAATTCAACATAGCAAGAACTCTGCAGCAGAATGGAGTAACTAAGCGGAGAAACATAACATTAATAGAAGCAGCTAGAACCATGCTTGCTGACTCTCTATTGCCCATATCTTTTTAGGATGAAGCCAAAAACACAGCTTGCTACATATAAAACAGAACATTAATTATTAAAGAACATTTCAAAACGCCTTATGAATTAATGTTTAAAAGAAAACCATATATAGGATTTCTTAAGGCCTTTGGATGTTCTATTTCCATATTAAACACTAGAGAACAATTATCCAAATTTGCTCCAAAAGCAGATGATGGATTCTTTGTTGGATATTCTGGAAGCTCAAAAGCTTACAGAGTATTCAATCCAAGGCTAAATATAGTGGAAGAAACAACTGATGTTGTTTTCAATGAACATTCTTTCACTAAGAAAGTCATTGGATCAAACTGGCTGTTTGATATTGATGCGTTAACAAAATTATTTGACACATCTTATTTTGATGTTTCAGGTTCCAAGGATAACAATGAATATCCAATGGTTCCACCAACAACCATTGATGTTCCATTGATAGCTCATCCTCCAAGGAGAACCACTAACACTCCTTCTAGCACAACTTTATCAACACCAGCTGATCAACCAAACACATCAAAAGGAACATCATCAGACACTCCAACATCTTCATCTCCTATACCCAGTCAATCACAAGAAACCAACAAACCAAAACAACATGAAGATGATGATGATTACCATTCACTACCAGATACACATCATGAAGATGAAATCTTAGATTTCTATCATGATTCACCACAAACATTCACTGAACACCCTCAACAAGACAATCACATGTTACCCAATACTCTTGCTCAACCATCATCACATGATCAGACAATCACCAATCTTGATTCAATAATTCATGCTGATCAGATTACAACCACAAGAGTTCACAAGGACCATCCAATAGAAAACATCATAGGTGACCTCAACACCAGATTGACTCGTAATAATATAGAAAACATTTGCTTGTATTCCTATTTCTTATCCTTAACTGTACCCAAAAACACCACTGAAGCATTAAAGGACAACAGTTGGATAGAATCTATGCAAGAGGAACTACAGTAATTCAAGAAGCAAGAAGTTTGGAAGCTGGTAGATCTGCCTGAAGGTTAATATGCAATTGGCACAAGGTGGCTATTCAAAAACAAAGCAGATGACAGAGGGATTTTCATAAGAAACAAAGCAAGGCTTATAGCCTAAGATTATACTCAAGAGGAAGGCATTGACTATGATGATGTATTTGCTCCTGTAGCAAGACTAGAAGCCATCCGAGTATTCCTTGCTTATGCCTCATCTTAGAAGATCACATTCTACCAAATGGATGTCAAATGTGCATTCCTCTATGGTAAAATAGATGAAGAGGTATACGTTGCTCAACCACCAGGGTTTGAAGATCTAGATTTCCCTCATAGAGTCTACAACTTAGACAAAGCTCTATATGGTCTTCATCAAGCTCCCAGAAAGTGGTATGATACTTTATCAAAGTTTCTACTATAGAATGGTTACACCTGTGGGAAAATTGACTAGACATTGTTCTTAAAGAGAAAAGAACAAGACTTGCTAGTAGTTCAAGTCTATATGGATGACATAATATTTGGATCCACAAACACACAGCTTTACAAAGAGTTTGAAACCCTTATGCAATCAAAATTCCAGGTGAGCTCTATGGGAGAACTTACATTCTTTCTAGGTCTACAAGTTCATCAATCAGCAGAAGGAATTTTCATCAATCAAAGAAAATATGTAAATCACATCTTGAAAAAGTATAACATGTCTGACTGCACATCTAGCAAAACACCATTTGCAACTGGATTGAAGTTTGGACCAGATCCAGAAGGAACGTCAGTTGACCAGAAACTTTACAGATCTATGATAGGTTCACTGATGTATCTTACAGCAAGCAGACCAGATATCATGTATGCAATTTACATGTGTGCAAGATATCAAGCAGATCCTAAAGAATCACACATTAATGCAGTGAAGAAAATCTTTAGATACTTGAAAGGCAAACCAGCACTTGGTTTGTGGTATCCCAATGATGGAGATTTCTCTTTTTGTGCATATACAGGCAGTGATTATGGGGGATGCAACAAAAATAGGAAATCAACCGGTGGAGGCTGTCAGTTTCTTGGATCAAGATTGATCTCTTGGCAATGCAAGAAACAAACCAATGTCTCTGTGTCAACAGTAGAAGCAGAATACATAGCTGCTTCTGCATGCTGTTCTCAAGTGTTATGGATTCAAAACCAAATACTTGACTATGGCTTTAACTTTCTTAAAACACCCATACACATTGATAATTCTGCAGCCATGTTTATAACAGACAATCCTGTTCAACATTCAAAAACCAAACATATAGAAATCAGATATCATTTTCTGAGAGATTGCTCAGAAAAGGGTCTAATCAAGTTGATCAAAGTTCACACGGATAATCAATTGGCTGACCTTTCTACAAAACCATTTGATTCAACAAGATTTGAATTTTTGGTTCAGTCACTTGGTATGATCAACTATGAATCACCAAATTAATTTTTTTCAAAACATTAAAATCAAACATGCTTGATTTTGTCAAAGTCCATTATTAACACCAAATTTACCTTTTTCAAAATCAAGAAATCATACAAATCATTCATTTGTTATATTGAATCACACAGACATCTCATGAGAAATGATAGTAAACTAGCTTAATTCTTCACTTAAGTCATTTTCCACTAATAAAGACTGACTTGTATTCTATGTGATATATGGATAGGCTCAGCATGGGACACCTAACATCACATACAATAGTGAAGAACTAAATTCTCATGATTGTGTGGTCAACAACATATCTTGGTTTATAATGAGTATTAATCTATCCAATATAGGTTGCTTTCAAAGTAACTACAATACACCAAGTGAAACAGTTTATAAATTGCTCAATCATACAAGTGTCTCCTCTATTATGATAATCATAGACCTGGAGTACACCTAGGTATTCTCTGTTATGCTAAGCACAGACCTGAATGACCTAAATTGTGATCCAAAAAGATTCCCAAAGTGGAACACATCCATCTTGGATGTAAAAATCAATAAAGTCTTCATGACTACATTCCTTGTGAATGAATCAAAATAATCCCAAAGAAGATCACTTTCCAAAGTGAAGTGAAAAAGAATCCCAATGAGATCAACCAACATGGATCAAATTGAGCATTTATACTCCTATGTAGCTAGGTTTTATGTATTGAAAGTGCTTTCTAGCATATCTTGAGGAGGGTTGTACCAATCAAACAATCAGATGTGGGGTACATACAACTCATGTCAATCAACTCAAAACATGATAATCACTCACTGTTTCAATCAACCATTAATACCATGCTTGAGTTTAAGTGGATCAATATATCTGCTATCAACATTGAACTTGTCTATGTCTATTCTCAAAACCATACAAACAACTCAGTGAGAAATGTAGACTAGTATGATCTCATGGTTTGTGTCAAAGATTCATGTTCAAACATGAAAATCATTCATTTATTAGTTAGATAAGGCATTTCTAACTTTTATCAAACAAGCAATCAATTGGAATTTGATAATTTCCATATTAAAGCATATAAATTTTTTGTCATTTTATAACAGGTTTTTATAAATATGCAAAAATTTAGGGGGAGAAATTAAACATGGAATTATCAAAGGCAGCAGAATTGTGCATTTTCATACATTTCAAATTTTGATATTTTCAAATTTTGGAAAAAATAAACAAAGCCAAGTCAAGCCAACACTAACAAACAGCAGGTTGACACTTACATATTTGTTTATTTTATTGCATAATATTACTTATGAGTGATATCAAAAACACCCATATATTGAATATGTTAAAATTCAATATTTTAACAAACATTTTAAATCAAATTTTAAACAAATATTTTGATTTAATCAAGATTTATCAAACAAATCTTCTTTTGGAAGAAAAACAAACAAATATTGGCTTCGGAAGAAAGATTTCAAAACATACAAAACTTTAAAAAAAAAAAATTTAAAAATTTGACAACTGTTCACACAACGGATGAACAAATATTACATCCGTTGTAGGTACAGTAACACACAAAATGTTACAAGTGTTCCACAGCGTATGAACATTGTTCATCCACTGTGAACATCTCTATTCAAGGTTCCACATCGCATGAACATTGTCCATCCGCTGTGAACAAAGAATTCCATTCATTCAAGCATCCACAGCGCATGAATTTTGTTCATCCGCTATGAACATATCAAACATTTGATCAAAGGATCAACAACGCATGAACAAATGTTCATCCGCTGTGAACAATCAGTACAATGGACCAAGGGTTTACAGCGTATGAACAAAATTGTTCATCTGTAGTGACTACAGTTCTCATACGCTGTGTATAAACTATGTGCACAGCGCATGAACAAGTTGTTCATCTGCTGTGTGCACAGTACAACATACAGCACACAGTGTAAAATGCACAGCGCATGAACACTGTTCACACAGCGTATGACCTAAATTTAATTTTAAGTCACTGCTCATACAGCGTACAGATACTGTACCCGCAGCGGATAAGTCTTTTGTCTGCTATGTATATAAACATAACACTTGTACATTTTTCTTTTCATCACGAGAGAGAGAGAGAAAAATCCAAATTTTTTTATAAACGTTAGACACTGTGTTTAAACCCTTAAACCCTTGAAACCCTGTGTGATTGAAAGCCTAAAATCATTGTGATTTATCATCTGATTCATAATCAAATAGGTATAACAACAACATTCTTATCATCAATCATTCATTAAAACATCAGATTGAGTGATTCATATTCATACACTGTTCGACGAAGTCGAACCTTGAACCGAAATCACACATGAATCTCATGATGTTTATAAACAAAATCAAACATTGAATGAGTGTTTTATGACTTTAGTTGAATGTATTGAGACTGTTGATTTGATGAAATTTGATTAATTGTTCATCGAGTTCATGAACAGTCAGGGTGTTCATGCCAAAATCAAACAAAAACCCACTGTCTGATCTTTGAAAATGTTAAAAAATGATTAAAACATGTTATAACTTGGTAAACATTTCTAAAAGACAATAACAAACAAGTAAAAACAGTTAATTTGGCAGAAACTCAACATGCAAACATTAAATGCATGTACACTCAATGTGCATTAAATGGTTATTTTGACTTTAACTAGTCAAACTGTTTTTCATGATCAAGTGATTATAAAGTGAAATTGTTGTATGTTCATGAACCAAACAACTCTTGTCAATGTAACAAACTCATTATAAAATGAGTTCAACTCAAAACAAGTTACCTTAATCAACTTTTTCACAATCAAATCAAACAATAGTTGACTTTAAAGAAGTCAACTTGCATTAGAGCAAATAACATACATACATACATTTTCAACAAATCACAATTGTTAATTATACAACAGCAATCACTTCAAAACAATCAAGATAGGTCAATGAACCTTTGATCAACATGTCATCAATTCAAGTATCATACAAGCATCTAACACATACTTCTTTGTTTTGCAGATATGGCAAACTTAGTGTTTGTCAGAGATCACAACATATGTGTATATCTGAATACCGACTCTCTTAAGTCAGAGAACTACAGAGATATGATCCAAGCTATCAGGCAAACAAGACTGGTGCATGCTATGACAGCAAGGCCAGATATTTATGAGGATCACATTGTCTAATTTTGGACAAATGCACATCTGGGAGAAATTGATGATCAACAAGTAGTTATATCTACTGTGCATGAACAACAGATCATCATTTTTGAAGAAGTTATAAGAAGAGTATTACAACTGGGAGAAGTTGATGCAGGAGGTCCAGTTGAGTTTGATGAACACTAGGTTTTACATGTGTTTAGGCAGATTGGCTATACAGGCACCATAGTGAGAAAACAGATCAAGAAGTCCTATATGTGTGCACAATTTAGATTTCTGACGCATACTTATCAGAAGACTATGATCAATAGAAAGACTAGTTGGGATGCCACATCACTAAGAGCTTCATGTGTAATAGCAAGTATCATAGCAAGGAGGCCTTTTAACTTTGCTGCACAAGTGCTCAATAGACTAGTTTACAACATTATAGAGGTGAGGAACAAGTTTCTGATGTTTCCAAGATTCCTGCAAATGATGATTGATGATCTGTTGCCCAACATTCCAAGAGAAGGAGCCATCTTCCATCCAGTTCATTTCAGTGAACATGTTTTCAATAGGATAAAGTCAAGTCTTTACCATGGTGATAAGGTGCCTGTCCCTCCTCATATGATAGATCATGACATTCCTGTTCCTGAGGTATTTCTAAGGATTCCAGGACAGGATGAGCCTTTAATGCTTTAACATCATGCCATCCAACAAGCACCCATCATACAACCACCACCCATCATTCAACCAGAACAGCTAATCCAACCAGAACACCCAATTCTACCAAAACAATCCATTAGCCCACAACAACTAGTCCTACAAGAACAACCCATTAAGGAGGAATTCCAACAAGCTGAAAACATACAGTTGGATCTCCATTTCCCTTCAACTCATCAAAGCCCAACTTTATCTGATCAACAAACTTTGTCATCTCTTTTGAGAGATATAGATACAGCCCTTGAAGAACAATCTAATGAACATGAGGATGTTGGTACATCATCTCATGAACCCATACAAGAACAGACAGTCACTGCTAATGAAGTTGAAACAAGCAGTGAAAATCTCACTGAAGATGATATTGAGCATTCCAAAGTCTTTCTCTTTATAGAATTTTACAAGCTGATTGAAAGATCAAACAACAGAGTTAAGAGACTAAGAGAAAAGATTAAAGTGAAAGATAAAGAAATAGAGAAGTTGGAGTCTGATTATAAAGCTCAAAAGCTGATTGTTAAGTTTGTTGAAAAACAACTTGAACAGACCCAAAAGTGAATTGAAAGCTAAAGACAATGAGCTTAACTTAGCCAAAGCTGAGATTGAATACTTGGCTAAACAATCACAATCAAGGGAAAATGAAGTAGATTGTCACACCCTCGCTAGAAGCGGAAACACGAGAATGCGACGGATGGGATCGTCATAACACATTGGGGGTTTAAGGGAATAACTAAAGGTATTCTCCGTAAATGGGTCATGACGTCGCCTGACACATAGGAACACGTGTCAAGTACAGTCAATTCCAAAACGTCATACCATAAATGCATAAATAATCCAAAGTTACATTTGGAAACATGTCATCACAAGTATCAAACAATCCCAAGTACAAATACAACAATTACACTTCAACAAAACAAACAAGCCTAAAACAAGTCCAAACGTCTCATGAAGTGTCTATTACTCCCAAAGGAGCGTTCTTGACTAATGTCCACAGCCAAGCACCTAAGTCTCATTACCTGAAAAGACATACTTTAAAAAGTCAACATACGTTGGTGAGTTCACAGGTTTAAAAGTATAAATGTTTTGCCGTGTATAACATGTACAGAAAATTGTATGTGAATGAAGTACATAGCAGTCAAGATATCAACACAAGTCCAAATTCAATCCAAGTCCAATATCATTCCAAGTCCAATATAAGTCCAAGTCCAACATATCCGGATTATATTCACCCAAGGGCAAGGCTCGGCCAAGTCGGTCTCGACTAGTATACCGACAACATGGGTGGGGGTGTCAACCCGTTAGTACTAACAATACCTCTCCATGATGTCCAAGCCAACAAGTCCAACAACAAGCACAAGTACAAGTACACACTCATGAATGACTATCAAGACTCAAACCATGACCCCAAACCACATATAATGTCCCAAAGTGATTTTTAAAACACGACATAGTCCAAAACCATGAGCATGCTTTTCCCCCGAATAAAATAAACTGAAAGGGGCCGTGAAACTCACCTCGAAATAGCAAATACCCAAAGTCCAAATCTCACAATTCACAGAGCAAGCACTAAAAGTACAATACACAAAAGGATTACCATAGGATAAAATGACCAACATGGGTGTAATCCTTTTAATCCCGCCCTTATCGCCAATCAAAGTTTTTCATTGCCACTCTAATTAATTTAATCTTTTATAAAGTCATTTAATCGCTTTATACGCAAAACTTGCCTCAATTTATTTTACTTAGTTCCAACTCTTACTTTTAAGTGTACCAAGATAATTCAGCTTATATATCTGATTGCGCATCAGTCTTGTATAAGCTGTTTGGAGATCGAAAAGATAACGAATCATTGCGTAAAAGGTGCCAATTGAAAGAGGAGACTTTTAATTTAACTCCAGGAAAAGAATCATGTCCATTTGACAAAATATGAGAAAGTTATGACTCGGAGACTACAAACAAATCTGCTGCCCAGATTCGTCAGTTTTGACCTTCAGTTTTGTTTGCTACGTTTGGGGGACCAAACCATGTCGAAACGAAACGAGACCAGTTGGTTTAGTTAGAAGACTCATAGGGATTAAATTTAGACCCAGATTTAGCCCCAATTGGGTGTATTTTGACCAAGTTACTACCTGTACAAGATGACTCATTTTTCGGACAGCAAGCTGTCCAGTTTATTAGTTTTGTTCATTTGCGTCCCAAGTTCCAATATGTGCCCGTTATCAACCCGAAAATAATAAGAACTTTCATTCCAGGTTCTAGTTGTCCAAAGCTTCAATTAAAAACTTAGTTTACTTTAATTTTCAGTCCCAATTAGTTTGTTGGATTCTTAGTCTCCCGGTTTGCAACGATAATTGGTAAATTTGATTTTTCGGTCGTTCAACACGTCTATCCTTTCAAGAACTAATTTCAACGACTTCAAAACGTTTTATAAGACCAAAATGTCGATTAAGAGCAGTTCATTCAAGATTACAACCCAATGTTATAGATTCGAATACTATACGAGTTCAAGAATTAGGGTTTTTACCAAATAGCGAATCCGACAATCGAAACATTTAGATCTTCACGATCTAGCACCCAAAACAAAGAATATGAGAATATTAGATGAAGGTTTTGTATTTAGATGATGGACTTCATCGATATTTTAGTAGAAGAGGATTATAGAGGCTCAAAATGAAGAAATAAAGAGATTAAACAGAGAGCTGGAACAGACTGACACTCAACTGAATGAGGAAGAACATTCAGTAGATCTTGAACAACATACGAGTGATTTTGAAATGGCTGAAGAAAAAGAGATAAGTCAACAGAAAGAAAATCAACCAGAACTGGCACTGATCATTCCTGAAGAGTCATACTCTATGGATCAGTTGTTTAGTGAAGCCAACCCCTTTGAAAACATCCATTATTTACCTATCTTGAGACAACACTTTCACACCCCTAATCGACAAGCTCAAGAAACAAGAATTGTTCCTTATAACCCTCTCACAGACATACAAAAGGAATTAATTAGGTAGTTTGCTGAGACTACTACCATGCAGATTGAACAATCAGATTTTCAAGCCTCATCTTCTGAACCCTAGATCAAAACATATGAAAGGAAAAGAAAGAGAATGTATTTGGGATCCTCATCCAAAGGAAAGGAAGCCATTGAAGATGTTGATGAACCTGAATCCCCTCCTCTAAAGCTTTTAAAAGTCAAATCAAAACCAGTTAATGAAGCAACTCAACAATCAAGTCCTCTTGAAGAATGAGAGATTGATCAAAGCACTGACAAGCAGACAATCATCATATTGACTGATTCTGATGATGAAACAGAAGAAAAAGAAGCTGAGGATACCATTCAAAACATTCAAGAACTCTTCCCAAATGATCCAAAAACTTTGATAGGAATTGAGTTGGTTTCAAGAGGATTCCCTTATGATGCTTTCATTCAACTTAACCTCTCAGAGGTTAAAGACTTTCTTAAGGATTTTCAAGAGGTATTGAAAAATGATGATGAGCAAACATACAGAAGATATAAAGAGATAAAGGATCAGCAAGAACTTTAGAAGAATTTGCCTAAAGATCCTCAAATAGAGAAGATGACCTACTCCCAGGTCAAGAGTTGGTTGAGTCACACAAGAATCCCATACAGGTCATATGCAGGAAGATCTCTGTCACAGATGAAAGATATGGCTAGAGAAATCTACAAAAACATGCTCTCAAATGCTCTAAAGCCACAGATTTTTAGACCACATCCTACGTCTTCTCTATCTACTTACCACCAAGCACCACCAGAATTACACCCCATTGAAGAACCAAGAGAGTTTATGCCATGCAGACTATGGCTTGAAGGCAATGAAGTTAGAGAAATGATCAGTGTAAAAACAAATTTTGTCAAGTTGTATGACAAAATATCTCTAACTGCTGGGGCTAATGAAATCAAGATTATGGCATGGAAATATGATGAAGTCTGGGATGCTGTACTTGTCAAGAGAGTTTCTGGTCTTATTCAGTACCTATCATACATCTCCCAGCTGGGATCCCTAATCTATGAAGATAGATTAGACCTTCTGCAACTCAGAATGGTCAATCATACCAACAACCCAAGGGGAGCAGACTTCTATCATATATTGAGATCTTACATGCATAAACAACATAATAAGATGAGAGCAAAAGCAAACAAAGAAGACAAATTGCACATTGAAAATCTCAGAAGAGTGCAAAAAGCAGCAGGCAAAAGGAAACAACCTAAAGCTGAAAAGACAGAGCAAATTGATAGTGAATTGCTTTAGAGAGTGGGATATCCACTAAGACCTTCAGATTTAAAGTTAATCTTGAAAAAGATTAAAGACAATAAGTACAACCATCCAATCACCAAATGGTATTATGATGAACATCATTTTGAAGTGGTGTTGGAAAGGAAACTTGAAGGAAAAATGGCTGAGGACATAAGATTGTTTGACCTTGTGAAAATCAAACTTCTTCACCCATCTTATGTCTCTTTCTTGAAAACAAAAACTTTTCCAGCCATACAAGATGTACTTTGCAAGGGTGGCTGCTGTTACTTCATTCATATGCTAAAGATTCTTGGCACAGTCTATGTCAATGCAGCCTTGAAGCAGCGGCTAGAGACGAAATAGCAGCCACTCACCCACATTGATGGAATTATAGGAATGAGAATCTCTGAGAACAATAACTTAGAGATACTCAAGGGAAAGCATGTTGTCACCACTTTGGTGAGCAACATTGATGTTCAGAGTCTTGATCAATCCAATCTGGAGCAGCTGGTCCACCTAACAATAGAAAGAAAGTATGAAGATCAAAGGAGTGCAGTTGACTACTTCACAGACCATATAGTCAACTATAGGAATGCCTTCAAGATCACAGCTCTCAAAGATCAGGTGAAAGAAGCTGAAGCTAACCAAGCCATAGAGCAAGACATTAAAGATACCCTTTATGCTATGGAAGAAGCCTAGAAGAAGACTGATAAAGCAGGACCATCTCATTCCTAAGGTTTCTAAACACACAGCTGAGGAAACAAACAAACAAACATATCCTTCTTTATTATTATGCATTCATACATTCATACATACATGTGCCCTTATGCACATGATATCGTACAATCATTCATACATGTGGTTTTATATACATGGTATCATACAATAATACATACATGTGTTGTTGATACAAACACATAAGATTAATGCAAACATACATATATGTGTTAATAAACACATGGATTCATACAATCATTCATATTTGTTTAATTATGCTAACACTTGAAAACATTCAATCAAACAATTATTTCAAACATGTATTTTGTATAAACACATGTAAACATACACAAAACAAACATGTGTTACACATGTAATCAATCAAATATACACAATAACAATCAATTATACAAGTAAATAATCAAACAATCAATCATACATAACATACAATGAAAACATGCATAACATTCAAAGTAAACAAACAAACAAAACAATTATTCATAACAAAACACACAAACACACATTACTAACAAACAAAACATTAATCTAGCAAACATAAAATGTTGGCAACATCATACATAGGGGGGAGTATTGTTGGACTCAACAATTGCATTAAGAATTAATGCATAAAAAGTATGATGCTTGCCACATCAAGCATAACAAACATAATGTGTTTTAACATCCAAAACAATCATTTAATAACACATTAACATCATTAACATTCATAACAATTACTAATATTTGTTTAAATTTCTTTTTCAGGTTTGTACATAAAAGGAAATTTTGACAAGTGTTCGCAGCGGATGAAGAAAGTCTCACAGCGGATGAAGATCATCAGCAGCGGATGAAGATTTGCTTCCAAGTATGTGTAGAAGATGAACAACCATCCCACAGCAGATGAAAAACTCATAGCGGACAACATTCCACATCGGATGTTCATCCACAGCGGATGAACATCCCACAGCGGATAACATACAACCATGCACAGCGGATGACAAGATCTTCTCCACAGTGGATGAGCAAACATCCACAGGGGATGATTGATCTCTACAGCTGATGACATATAGACTTAGGATTATTTTATGTAATTTTCATTTACATAAGGGTAGTTTGGTAATTGTATATAGCTATGTGTATAGGCTATAAATAGCATGCTACCCTAATCCTTTGTAAGCTTTTGAACGAAATCAATACAAACAAGCAGTTAATTTTCATTGTGTTCTTGCACACATACCATACACACAAAAAAAAACACACACACACACACACTGATTTCATACTCTATCATTATGGGTTTCCGCACCATAATGTTAGTGTGTTGAAGTTGAGAGATATTGAAAAGATCCTTGGGGGAATCAACCTTTGATTCATGTTCATCATGAGTTTAAGCTGATTTCATCAACACTTGACATCCATTTGGAAGACAGTGAAGGTTTTGGATGAGGCATATGCAAGGAACACTCGGATGGCTTCTAGTCTAGCTACTAGAGCAAAGACATTATCATAATCAATGCCTTACTCTTGAGTATATCCTTGGGCAATTAGCCTTGCTTTGATTCGTACGACAATCCCTTTGTCATCTATTTTGTTTCTGAATAGCCATCGTGTGCCAATGGCATATTGACCTTCAGGTAGGTCAACCAACTTCAATACCTCTTGCTTTCTTAATTGTTATAATTCCTCTTGCATTGCTTGTATCCAACTGTTGTATTTGAATGCTTCTATGATGTTTTTTGGTACAGTTAGTGATAGGAAACAAGAATACAAACAAATGTTTATTGTGTCTGATTGACTTCATGTCAATCTGGTATTAAGGTCAACTATGATGTTTTCTAAAGGATGATCTTTGTAAACTCTGGTTGTTGTAATCTGATCAATAGAGATGGTTGAATCAAGATTGGTGATTGTTTGGTCGGGTGTTGATGGATGAACAAGGGTATTTGTTGTTATTTTATTATCTGGCTTTAAGGGTTCATTGAATGTTTGTAGTGAATCATGAATAAAATCTAAGATTTCATCTTCATGATGTGTATCAGTTAATGAATGGTAATCATCATCTTCGTTAACTGTGTCTGGTTGATATGACTTTGTTTGGTTATTAGGTTGTGGTTGGGTGGTCACAGGTATTGATAAAGATGGTGTGTTTGATGATGTTCCTTTTGATGTGTTTGTTTGTGCCGGAGGAGGTGAAACTATGGTACTTGAAGGAGTGATATTTGTTCTCCTTGGAGGATTCGCAGTTAAAGGAACATCAATGGTTGTTGGTGGAACCATTGGATACTCATTATCATCCTTGGTACCTAAAACATCAAAGTAAGATGTATCAAATGATTTTGTTAATGAGTCAAAACCAGTTTGATCCAATGACTTTCTTAGTGAAAGAATGTTCATTAAAAACAACATCTGTTGTTTCTTCCACTATGTTAAGCCTTGGATTGTATACTCGGTAAGCTTTTGAGCTTTCAGAGTATCCAACAAAGAATCCGTCATCTGCTTTTGGAGCAAACTTAGATAACTTTTCTCTGGTGTTTAATATTAAGACATAACATCAAAAGCTTTAAGAAATCCAATGAAAGGTTTTCTTTTAAACATTAATTCATATGGTGTTTTGGAATGTTCTTTGATTATTAATGTTTTGTTTTGTATATAGCAAGCTTTATTGATTGCTTCAGCCCAAAGGATATGGGTAATAGAGAGTCAGCTAGCATAGATCTAGCAGCTTCTATCAATGTTCTGTTTCTCCTTTTAGCAACTCCATTCTACTGAGGAGTCCTTGCTACACTGAATTGATGACTAATTCCTTTCTCTGCACAAAAGGAAGAAATAGAATCATTTTTTAAATTCATGACCATTATCACTTCTTAATGATTTAACTTTAAGATTTAATTGATTCTCAATTTTAGCGATAATGGATTTGATGATTTCTGATGTTTCTGCCTTGTGTAGTAGAAAGAAAACTCGTGTGAATCTTGAGTAATCATCTACTATCACAAGACATTATTGCTTCTTTCCTATGCTTAGGATGTTTGTTGGAGTAATAAGGTCCATGTGAAGCAATTTGAGTGGTGTGTTGTTAGAGTTTACTAATTTTGACTTATGAGACACTCTATGTTGTTTGCCTTTCAGACATGCAGTGCAGTGGTCTGTACAGAAGAATTCTTTTTAGTGGTAAACCTATTACTAAGTCACCTTTTACAAGTTGATTCATTCTGTTATAATTTGAGTGTCCCAACCGTCTATACCATAACTGGGAAACATCTTCTGATGCTTTTGATAGTAAACAGGTTTCAGTGGTTGATGCTAAAACAGTGTTCATATCAACAATGTACGTGTTGTTATGATGGGGCGTTTTCAAAAGGATACAATCTTCAGGTAATTAAAAACCCGTCTTGAGAATGTAACAATTGTTGGAGTCAAATAAGGTGGCATATCCTTTATCACAGATTTGGGATACGCTGAGAAGATTGAACTGGAGGTTGGACCAGTAGTTGACATTTTCAAAGCTGATCAACCCATTTGATAGTGTTCCTTCACCGGTTATCTTTCCACCTATCTTATCTCCTCCAAAGGCTACATTTCCTCCATGTTTGCTTTTAAAATCCTGAAGGAGGGAACATTTGCCAGTCATGTGTCGGGAACATCCACTGTCAACATACCAAATGTTGTCAGGACTTCTTTAGTGTCCCTGTAAAAGCAAAGAAATCAGTTAGATGGTTCAACCCAAGTCAAGATGGTCTTGGGTTTTTTGTCTTTTCCCGTAACGCATATTTCTTCTATGGTGGCATTGTCTGATGGTTTAGGAATTCTAGTCACACTAGATTTCCTTTGAATGTTTTTAGCTCTGTCAGGAGAAGTACTTTAAGCTCTTCTCCTTTGAGTGCTAATGTTTGATTGATGTCTGTTCTGAGACTTATGTCTCCTGTTTGGTTGTTGAAAGTTGTCATAGAAAGTTTTATCATTATTTAAAACAACTTTTTGATGAGGAGTTTGTCATGGTACTCCTCCTTTGTTCTTGTTAGGAACAACTATTTGTTTCTCAGTTGATTTCTCAACTTGAGGCTGTTTGTTTTGCTTCATGTTTTTATTATTGAAAAAATAGTTAGTAGTGCTATGATTATTTCTTTCACAAATGGAACAATAGTTGTGAAAATGGCAAGATTCAGTACTGTGATTGTTCTTGTTACAGTACTCGCAATATTTACCATATTTGCATTTTTTTGTGGTGTGAGTATATTGATCACACCACTCACAGTATGGTAAATTTGTATTGCTTTGTTTGTTAATAACTTTTGATATTAAATTTGATTTTTAAGGTACATCAAAAGTTACTGTTGGTTGTTTTTGTTGAATAGGAGCTTTGCCTTTCCCTTTGTTTGTTTGTTTAGGAGAGGTGTAGGAAGATCCAGCTTTTCTTCCACTAGAGCAGATGTCAAAACCTTGTGTCTTCTTTGTTTATTTGTTGTTCATCAAACTCATTATTTTCTCCTTGAAAAAAATCTATTGATTTGATTTGTGTAGGTGCTTGGGTTATTATTAATGATGATTTGGATGATGATGATGATGATTATTTTTATTCATTAGTCCTATCCTGTGGGTTAAGAGACTCACCCTATTTTTAGTCATGGAATCAGGTATAAACAAATCCTAAACACTAATAAACTTTAAACAAATTTGCTTTGGCCGCAAATATCTCCTAATTTTATGAAATTCAACTATTTAAATATCAATATTCCTAGTTGAAACCTAAAATCCTGATTGTTCAATTATAAATAAAGGATCTTATTCTCATTATTTTATTCACACCAAACACTAAATTTAGAGTTCTCATGGTAGCAAATCTCAACCTCTAGTGCCCTTCTTTGAGGATTCAAGATTCTTTTCTTATCATGTAAGTTTCAGTATTCTTTGTATTCATAACTTTTCTATTTTTTTTTTATCAAAATTCAATCATTAATAGTTTAACCTTATAATTTCATAACATGTTTGTGTAGTAATCATACATTAAAATTAATCAAAACATTAAATAAACATGAACTCATCAAAACTTTGCTTGAAAATATCAATCTTGAATTTTTGGATGTCGACAGATTTGTTGAGTTAACAACTATGGATGGTCATAGCTCCCTCGTAAAAAAAAACTATTTTGACATTTCTTTATTTCTTTATACTAAATTCAGAGCTTTGTTTTCCATCCATATAAAAAATGTCTTCTAACTTTTTGATTTTGCCCCTCAAACAACTCGCTCAAGTTTAGTACGTGAATCGTCTAAAGTTGTCAAACCCTAATTTTTGCAACTTTTTATTATTTTTATTTATAATTTTCTAATAAAATAGGCATTATAAACATGTTTATAACAATAAAAATCCAAACTTTAACAATTCTCATTAGTATTTATCAACCTTAAATCATACTTCTTGAAGAATTCTTTATAATTTCAATTGTAACCCTGCTATATTCAACTTGTTCATTCCTATCCTTGAAAGACTTATATTTATACTTTGGTTCTTATACTTTCTATACTTACCAAACATACATTTGATTTGGTCTGCAAGCAAAAGGTTCTAACTAAGAAAAGACGGGTACTTATGTAACATCACGGTTTTAATAAAACCCAAGTGTGAATAAAGGAAAAATGGAAGGTTTTAAAGCTTGAAAGGGTGGAGGGACTAAAGGTGGAGAAAGGAAATATGCACTATAAAACTATAACATTTGCCTCATTTTGGAAATGTAAACCCAAACTTGTTGGGTTAATTATGAAAATCAAACACATTATTTAAACTATTTTATTTATTTTGGTGATTCAAAAGCAATAAATGTGTTAATTAACTAATTTTATTAATTGTATTATTCTGTTTTCATTTATTATATCACTTAATCAATTTATAATAATTTTATAATTTATAAAATAAAGTTTTATAAATTTACAGAGTTTTATTTGTCATTTATGAGTTTAATTATTAAATTGAAATATATAATTAAATATCAAGGTTAAACAAATTTATAAAGATTATAAATGTTTCATAAATAATGTGCATTACTTTTAAATTAGTATTTCAAAGGTTAAGGGTTCAAATGGTAATATTTAAAACTAAATTTAAAGTTTAAACATAAAATAATAACTTTGCAAAGACTAGGGACTAAATGTGTAATTATTTTAAACCCTACCCACTCCTTGTAGCCTGTAATCTCAGGCCAGTCTTCGGTGTACGCCCGGTAGCATCAAAACTCGTAACACCCATCGATTTCACTACAAACAAACCATTCCACCTAGTTCGCGTGATTGTTTCAAACCAAACACGCAAATAAATTCGAATTAAACATCCAATTAACATTGTTCAAACATGAAACCAAAATTCACTATCAATTCTAATCCTTTTTGATTCGAGCCATCGATCAAA
Source organism: Flaveria sonorensis (assembly GCA_025506505.1). Taxonomy (NCBI): domain Eukaryota; kingdom Viridiplantae; phylum Streptophyta; class Magnoliopsida; order Asterales; family Asteraceae; genus Flaveria; species Flaveria sonorensis. The sequence continues at coordinate 29,597,928 of CM046428.1, forward strand.
TAGTCAAATCCGGTGATTAGAAACGTAATCCAAATCAATTTACATTCAAACTCATGATCATATCATAGTTAAACGAGGTAATTACTTTTAACTTGATTCGAAACACGCTAAATCACACCTTAAACCCATTGAGCTTGAAACTATAATAATCAAACATATATGACAGAGAGCAATCATCCTACACATTTCCTTGGATCTTATTAAACACTCAATTTCAATTTAAAAGACACAAACATCACATTCGATTCTTGCTTTCATCACAACCGCCACCCAACCATTCATCACCTTCCACTTGATTTTAATCGAAATTGATAGAGGACTCTGGATCATCAATACCATTAGATGCTTCGTGTATCATGAATTCGATTAAAATTATAACTTTCTTATTGAATCAATCTCTCTTCAGTCATGACCTGTTTCTTTCCATTATCATCAATTTCATCTTAAATCCACGTAATGAAATACACACACACATTTATATGATCATGTATATCAAAAGCCCAAAATCTATTTCGATTAACAAATCTGAATTTGGGGTTCAATTTGATGCAAACCAAATCTAGGGTTTCCCAAATTTGGGGAATCGTTAAATTAATGTTTTAAAAATTATTTTACAAATGTAAAACAAATTCAGGCCTTAGCCCAATTCGTGAACATCTTGTGCAGATTCAGGGGGAACTGGGGTTCGACCCCAGGCACCCTATTTTTATATGTTTATCATTTGGGGAAATTATGTGCCACTTATATAATCAATTGTTATTAATCGTTATTCTATTCAAAAGTTCAATTCTATACATGCTATGTTGTTACTGGCAATTATGTGTGCATAGTAAGATAAACTAAGATGATAACATAATAATTAACTCATGCAACCATAGTAACAATGATAGATCTATTGGTTTGACAAACCCACCTCATTTGTTGTTTTGCATGGTGATTGAAACCTCAACCATACATTCTATAAGGTTTCGTCTGCACACCGAGTCAATTTAGTCATTAGGTTTGATTATATTGGTTTGCCTTGTATGTTACACTATTGCACTTATAAGTCTTGACATTATTATATGAATTGAATTGTTTTTCAATCATTTTAATCAATCTATATATGTATGCAAACCTATGTTTACTCAATTGGTTAGCTTACTCGTTAATTTTTCACATGATTTCATGAATGCAGATTAGTGGACATCTATATGCAAATTTAGGGTTTGAGTTAGTCAAAATTAAAGAGAATTTTAATATGTTTACTTGAGTTTTTATTTGATTGTAATGTATTATTTTATTAGTATTATTCAATGAAATGTCATTTAATAGTATTTAACGTATTTACTACCATTTGATATGAGCAATCGGTTCACATTCGTCCAATATGATTATTCCACCATCGGTCAGGGCGTAACAAAAACCCTTTTAAAAATAGAAAGGTAACCGCCCCCATGCATGTTCCTTGTGATTTTTGAAGGGTAGAGAAAGAGAGCTGCACTTTAGAGAGAGAAAGTAAGATATATCAAGCAAAAGTACCAAGTTTCACATGTGAAATGATGGATCTTGGCTAGATCTATATTTATCGGGTGTTTATATACCATGTTGATTTGATAAAGTTAACACCTTCATGTATATATGTGTAGATTATGGTTGTTTCTTCTTAGGTTAGGCTTTCATCGAGTCTACATAGAAAATGTGAGTTCTAGATCCCCACTTTTACATGATTTTTATGTATTTCGTGGATAGTATGCATACCATGAAAGTTTTGTTAAAGATAAAGAGTTTATGTAAGGTTATATTAGAAGATTAGAAGGCGATGCAACCAAAGAAGCCAAAACAACCAAGGAGCTTCCTGCATGCACGCAGGAATGTACAAGGTATAAGTTGCTTCGAAAGTTTTACACTCTCCACAGAAAAATCTTCCGAAGCCAAAGTCCAAATATTCCGAAGCCAAAGATGAAGTCTTCCAAAGCTTCAGAGACAAATTCTTCCGAAGCCAAATGGTGTGAAGACTGATTTCTTCCGAAGACAAAGAGGACATGCTTTCTCTGATCTACTTTTTCATAAAGCTGACTTACTTTCCACTGCAACTCTGAATACACACCAACTTACATGAGTTGGTGAAAATTCCATGCTTTTGTAAACTGTAGATTATGGTCATTGGTTTATAACTTCTTATTTTGTACCTGTTATCCTTTTTATAATAGAAAAGGATGTGAGCTATGGCATGTCATAGTCACTAATCAAAAGACAATCTGCCTTTTGACTCAACATTGATCTTGTTGTCTAGATTAGTGTTTCCAGCTATCTTTCAAAGTATTAACGGTTGTAGGATGTCGTATAAAGTATCTTAGGTCCTTGATTTTCTTTTTATGCTTTGTAACACTTGTAATAGAACTTGAGAGCAATATACAACATCCTTGAAAACCATACTTCTCTATTCTTGTTCTTAGTTCTATCTCATTACTTACTTGTGTTCTTAGCATCATTTTACAAAAACCCAGTTCCCCATTTCATCTGTTAAAGTGTTCTAACATTCTCCTCATTGTGAGACTGATTGTATTGACCACCCTTTGCATGGTCCTGCAATTGGTATCAGAGCTTTTTAGGCTCTTGCTTGTAAGATCTCACCATCTTAAATTCTTTCGGTTTCACAAAAGACTTATCATCTCAAATGGCAACTATCACAAATGCTGATATGGAAAATGGTACTCTGACAAAGTCTTTACTGATCACTCCTGATAACTTTGATACTTGGTGCCATAGAATGAAAGGCTTCATCAAGTCTCAAGACTCTAGGATGTAGGGATCTGTTGTCTATGGACCTCATATACCATCCACCCCTTCAGCTGCTGCTGGTGGTGGCATGATACCAAAAGAAAGTAGCTGATTATTCTGATGAAGACTGGAAGAACATAGACATAGATCAAAAGGCCATGACTGTCCTCTAAACTGCTTTCCAAACTCTATCTACAGAGGCTTAAAGAAATGCAAGACTGTCAAGCAACTATGGCACTGAAGCTGATGTATGAGGGGTCAAATTAAGCAAAAGAGAATAAGAATGACCCCTTGAAGCAGCAGTTTGAGAACTTCACCTTTAAGACAGGTGAAACCATGACTCAATAATACTTCAGGTATGTTGAGATTGTGGATACTCTAATGCATGTTGGAGTAACTCTTGAGAATAGGGACATTGTAAGGAAGTTCATGTCCTCTCTTCCCAGACAATGGACACACTATTGTGTGGTCATTAAGAGGACTGGGAACCTCAAGACCCTTACTCTTATTGAGTTGTATGGTATCCTTAATAGCTACCAGATTAAGATGAACATGCAAAATCCATCTGGTAACTCCAACAATCAACAGAGTTCAGCCCTTCATGTGGTTGAAAGGGATTGCAAAGAACCACAACATCATCTCATCTGCTACCCTAAAAACTCACAAAAGGGTCCTTTCATCACCTTCCCGGAGACACCAAGACAGAGCTACATCCAAGGAAACCCATTCCAAGAGACAAGCTCTTCACAAGCCTTTGTGTCTTATGATGAAAGCACAGGAAACTTTCTCTTTACAATTGAAGACCTGGACTGTATCCATCCTGATGTCTGGAGTACATCGAAATAGTCCAGCAGATGGCTCTTCTCACTCATAGAGCTAGGAAGTTCTACAAGAGGACAGGCAGGAAGTTTCCTAGCAATGAAGCCAGTGGATAGCTTGGGCTGGACAATAGCAAAGTGAAGTATTACAACTGTAACAAAATGGGACACTTTGCTAGAGAATGCAAGGCACCAAAGACAAATGGTATCCAAGCATAAATTAGACCAAACTACACTGATGGAGCTCCCCAGAATGAGAAGCCCAAGCAGCAAGCTGCAGTTGCTGTTGAAGAAGGAGGCTTTCACTGGAGCTTTCATGTTGACGATGCATCTCCAAACCAAGCACTGATGGCAGATCATAATGAAGCCAAGGTATTGGAACATCCTTGTACACCTGAATGTATTGCTAAAGTTAACTAATATAGGTCCTATAACTTAGAGATGACAACGGATCTTGAGTCCTTCAAAAATTTTAAAAGTTAATTTCAAAAGAGCTGAAAATGTTTACAAAATAGAAGACTTCAAGTTGTCTTCAGAAGAAAATTATGTCTTCAAATCTAACTACTTATAAGAAATTTACCTTCGGAAGAAATTCTGAGATATCTTTTGAAGCTTAAATATGCTTGTTGGACTCAACAATTGCATTAAGAATTAATGCATGAAAAAGTATGATGCTTGCCAAAGCATACAATCAAACAAAATGTGTTTTAACATACAAAACAATCATTTATAACACACTAACATTATTAACATTCATAACAATCATGAACATTTGTTTAAATTTCTTTTTTTAGATTTGTAGATAAAAGAAATTTTGACCAAGTGTTCGCAGCGGATGAAGAGTCTCCACAGCAGATGAAGAAAATTCATAGCAGCGGATGAAGAAAATTCATATAAGTGTGTGCAGCGGATGAAAGAATCCCCCAGCGGATGAAGAACATACAGCGGACAACAGACAAGCAAAAACACACGTGTTCATAGCGGATGTTTAATCCACAGCGGATGAACATTCCACAACGGACAACATTCAAGCAAACACAACTGTCCACAGAGGATGTTCAATCCACAGTGGATGAACATTCCATAGCAGACAACATCCACAGCGGATGAACATTCCACAACGGATGTTCATCCACAGCGGATGAACATCCACAGCGGATGAACAACCAAGCATCCACAGCGGATGAACAACCAAGTATGCACAGCGGATGAATAGTCTTCTCCACAGCGGATGAGAAAACCTCCACAGCGGATGACTTAATTCCACAGCGGATAGCTTAGACACTTAGGATTATTTATGTAATATTTGTTTACATAAGGGTAGTTCAGTAATTGTATATAGCTATATGTATAGGCTATAAATAGCACACTACCCTAATCCTTTGTAATCCTTTGAACAATCAATCAAACAATCAATTATTATTATTTTCGAGAATTCAAACACACACAAACACACACACACACAATGATTTCATACACTTGAATCATGGGTTTCCGCACCATGGTTCTTGTTTGTTGATTATTGAGAGATATTGAAAAAGGTCCTTGGGGAATCAACTTGTTCATGTTGAATATTGTTCTAATATGTTCATGTTTAACATGTTGTTGTAAAGTTGATTTCATCATGTGGTATCAGAGCTTTGGCTCAGTCATTCATTGATTTCGATCCTCTCATTCAACAACATTGATTTCAGTGGTTCATTAGCCTCAAAAACACACATTGAAGCATCAAACTCATCTTCTTCTTCTCATAACATTCATTAAATGCAAATATCATGATTACTGAATCATTTTGTGCATTTTGAAGAAGTGTTATTGATTTTTGCTTGAACATCACACTACCACACAAGTTTTCAGTGGTTTTTGCAACAAACAATACATGGGTATTGTTCATACATTGTTAAACAACCTTTAAAAAAAGGTTTTTAACTTTTTACATCATTCAAACCTTAAAACCCTAATCGGATTTTAAGGGTTTTGTTGTTAAACACTGTTTCATTGATTTTTCTTTGAAACAAATCAGTATTTGAACATTCTGAACCGGTCAGATTGTTCATTATCATCACAAACTAGTGACAATCTCACTAGAAACATATTTTGTTCATTGTTCAACCATCGGGTTGAATATTTTGAAAAATCATCACAACAAAATCCTAGGAAAACCCTAGGTTTTGCATACACAATTCACGGGAATTGTGTTTGTTGTTTTTGATAAAACCATCGAAAAACTAATTGTCTTGTTTGAAAAGTTTCAGAATCAACTTTTTGATCCAAAAAGTTGTTTTACATAAGACAAAATCTCTTTTTAGGGTTTTTGCAAAAGAAATTTTGATTTTTGCACTAAAAGACAAATATTCCCATCATCCACAATCTTTCTTGTCACCGTGACCTGGAAAGCAACATTTCATAGGACATTAATTAATTAATTTCTTTATTTGGTAAACAATTAAAATAAAATTGTTTATCAAATTAACAAACAAATCCTAGAGAGAATTAGGATTAATTAAATTTTAGCACCGGACTAAAATTTTAATCAAACAAAATTTAACTTAAAAAATTATTATTAAGTTAAAATCAAATCATTCAAACATGGCTGATGATATGATGAGTTCTAATAGTGGACTAAAACCCCCAAAGTTGAAGAACAAATCAGATTTCAAGTAATGGAAAATCATGTTCAGGAATTGGATTACATATAAAGATCCAAATCTATGGACATCAATCACTGAAGGTCCTTACATTCCAGTAACTTTAGGACCTAACTATAACATACAGAAACCAGTTATCTGAAAAGTGTAGCTGGTGATGACCTCAAGCGGGTCAAAACAGACATGAAGGCATACAGTATTCTAGCTATGAATTTGCCTTTTGAAATTTTGACACTGGTCGAAAATTTCAAAACAGCTCATGAACTATGGAAGGTTCTTCACACAATGTCTGAAGGAAGTGAAGAAATTAGGGAAATCAAAAAGGAAAAACTGAGGACCCAATATGAAACCTTCCATCACATACAAGGGGAGTCAATTCCTCAGCAGTTGCATAGATATGTCCAACTTGTGAATGAAATGATAGTATATGGACTTGAATATGACACTATTGAAATCAACAAGAAAATGTTGCATACATTGCCTGAGAGTTGGACTCAGTCAGTGTCTCTCATGGAAGTAACATTGGAGTTGGAGAGACTATCCCTTGACTCACTTGTAGCCAAGGTTGAAGCACTGGAAATGGATGAAAAATCCAGGAACAACAACCAAATCAGTCAGGTCGAGGCCTACAAGTTCAAAGAACCACAACACACAGACAATGCTTTCCTCACAAGCACTGGAGAAGATGAAAAAGAAGAATTTCTGGATTCTCATGATACAACATTCTTCTTAGCACCAGGATCATCGAACAACAAACACAAGTCTATGAAGACTGGATTTCATGCTTCACATGAAGTCACACCTCAAAGCAAGCATCACCCTCATAATTCTACCTCAAACAAACAGTCAAAACCTCAAACATCAAACATACACAGACTTGAAAAAACTATGGATGCTCTTACTATTATTCTACAAAGTGAAGAGCAAAAGGTAGCTTATGCAACCTTTTCAACCAATTTTGAAGCATTCTTTGGAGCAAGTCTGACTCCATCTCAAATCATCCAACAGGATTTGGATGAACTTCCACCAGATATGGTAGAAGAGATGGATCTTCAATGGTCAATCGCCATAATAGCGTACAGGTCCAAAAGGTTTCTGCAAAGAAATAGAGGTTTAACCATGGACAAGGAAAGAAGAATTGGTTTTGATAAAACCAAAGTTAGGTGCTATAACTGTCAACTTTATAGGCACTTCTCCAGAGAATGTCAACAACCCACAGTTGATAGAAACACTCATCAGGCACAACACTCAAGTGGAATTAATTCAAATAGACAAGTGCTTCCACCAATCAGTATTCCAAATGCACCAACTCAACCTCAGATCACACAATTCAGTCCAACTCAACGTCCAACATCTTCTGCAATGATAATCAAAAAGGATGGAGAATGTGATTGGAGCCTTTATGAAGCTGAAATACCATCACCTTCAGATCATGCCCTTATGGCTGATATTGAAGACAAATTAACAGACATCCCGAAAGAGGTAAAAGAAAACCTCTGCAGTCAAGCATGTGTTGATGAGGTAAACAGGTATAGAGAGCATGCTGACAAGCTGTCAAAGAAAGTAATTGAAACAAACATTCTTAATGAAAGTCTTAAATCAGAACAAAAGCAGTATGTTACAAAAATACTTTCATTACAATCAGACATAGACAAACAACTTTCTAAAAAATTAACATTGACAGCTCATGTCGAGCAACTCTCTATCTCATTAACTGAGTCAAAAACAATTCAAGCCGAAACTGAAGTTAAACTTCAGAAGTTTCAGGTGAGCAATAAGAAGTTCGAAGAACTTCTTGCTCTGTAAAGGGCTTTTAAGGACCCTTCAGGTTTAGAATACAATAAGGTAAGTCCACCTTATAATGATAATTATATTCCTTTAGCTGACTCCATGACCAACAAACCGGATGAATCTCATGATTCCCAGGAAAAGACTCATGACTCTAAACAATCATCATCATCATCATCATCAAAATCACTTTTAAAATCAAAATCACCCTTGATAAAGTTTGTTAAAAGTTCAACACCATCATCAATCAAATCAACTAACTTTTATCAAGGAGAAAATAATGAATTTGATAATCAAACAACAGATGATGATGAGGATGATTTATTAGATGATGAGTCTGATCAGCCAATTACTGAAACTCAATAGGTTTCAAGTGTGGCTGATACATCAAACACACAATCGAAACAGCTTCAAGGATTTGATATCTTTTTCGGTGGAAAGAAAGCTGTAACTTCCATTGCCCCTCCCAAACAGGTAAATAAAGGGAAAGGCAAATCCATAATTCAGCCAAAACAACAGTGAGTAACTTTTGAAATTCCATCAAAATCTAATTTGAAATCAAAAGTTTTCAGTAAACAAACAAAAATAGAATTGCCATACTGTGAATGGTGTGATCAATTCACACATTCAACTGAAAAGTGCAGATATGGCAAGTACTGCAAGTACTGTAAGATGAATAATCACAGTACAGAAACATGTCATTTTCACAATTATTGCTCCATTTGTGAAAGAAACAATCACAGCACGGCAAATTGTTTTTTCAACAAGAAAAACAAGAAACAAAACAAACAAGCTCAGGTTTAGAAAACTACTGAAAAACAACCTGTTGCTCAAAATAAGAGCAGAGTAGGAGTTCCTAAACATACTCCACATTCAAAAATTGTTTTAGATAATGATAAAACCTTTTATGACAATTTTCAACACACATCAAGGAGACATAAGTCTCAGAACAGACAAACCACTAACACTAGCTCATAAAAGAGAAGAGCACAAAGCACTTCTCCAAATAGAGCTAAATCAAACCAAAGGAAATCTAGTCTGTCTAAAGCTCCAAAACCTTCAAATAATGCTGTCTTGGAAGAAATTTGCATTGTTGGAAAAGACGGAAAACCCAAGACCATCTTGTATTTATTTTATTTTTCAGGGACATCTTAGAAGGACTGACAACATCTGGTATGTTGATAGTGGATGCTCCTGTCATATGACAAACAACTGTTCCCTCCTTCGGGATTTTAAGAACAAACATGGAGGCTGCCAGTTTCTTGGATCAAGATTGATCTCTTGGCAATGCAAGAAACAGACAAATGTCTCTGTGTCAACAGCCGAAGCAGAATATATAGCTGCTTCTGCATGCTGTTCTCAAGTGTTATGGATTCAAAACCAAATGCTTGATTATGGCTTTAATTTTCTTAAAACACCCATACACATTGACAATTCTGCAGCCATGTTTATAACAGACAATCCTGTTCAACATTCAAAAACTAAACACATAGAGATTAGATATCATTTTCTGAGAGATTGCTTAGAAAAGGGTCTGATCAAGTTGATCAAGGTCCACACAGACAACCAATTGGCTGACCTTTTTACAAAACCATTTGATTCAACACGATTTGAATTTTTGGTTCAGTCTCTTGGTATGATCAACTATGAAACAACAAATTAATATTTTCAAAACATTCAAATCAGACATACTTGATTTTGTCAAAGTCCATAATTACCATCAGCTTTCCCTTTTTCAAAATCAAGATATCATGCAAATCATTCATTTTGAAAATATTGAATCACACATACATTTCATGAGAAATGATAGTACACTAGCATAATTCTTCACTTGAGTCTTTTTCCACTAATAAAGACTGACAAATTCTTTGTTTGATATGTGGATAGGCTTAGCATGGGACACATAAAATCAGATACAACAGTGAAGAACTAAATTCTCATGACTATATGGTTAACAACACATCTTGGTTTATGGTGAGTATTGATCTATCCAATATAGGTTGCTTTCAAAGTAACTACAATACACCAAGTGAAACAGTTTATAAATTGCTCAATCATACAAGTGTCTCCTTTGTTATGATAATCATAGACCAGGAGTACACCTAGGCATTCTTTGTTGTGCTAAGCACAAACCTGAATGACCTAAATCATGATCCAAAAAGATTCCCAAAGAGTAACACATCCATCTTGGGTGAATAACCAATAAAGTCTTTATGACTACATTCCTTGTGAATGAATCAAAAGAATCCCAAAGAGGATCACCTTCCAAAGTGAAGTGAAAAAGAATCCTAAAGAGGATCAACCAACATGGATCAAATTTGGCATTTATACTCCTAAGTAACTAGGTTTTAATTATTGAAAGTACTCTCTAGCATATCTTGAGGAGGGTTGTACCAATCATACAATCAGATGTGGGGTACATACATCTCATGTTAATCAACTCAAAACATGATAATCACTCACTATTTAAATCAATCATTAATACCATGCTTGAGTTTAAGTGGATCATAATATCTGCAATCAACATTGTACTTGTCTATGTCTATTCTCCAAATCATACAAACAACTCAGTGAGAAGTGGAGACTAGTATGATCTCATGGTATGTGCAAAAGATTAATGTGTAAAACATGATAAACATCCATTTTTAGTAAGATTCACTCTTCTCTTGCTAAATGATTATCAAACAAGCAGAATGGACTTTGATAATTTCCATATTAAATCATACAAATTTTTGACATTTTATAAAAGATTTTTATAAATATGCAAAAATTTAGGGGGAAAATTGAACATGGAATCATCAAAAGCAGCAGAATTATGCATTACCATACATTTCAAATTTTGATATTTTCAAATTTTGATAAATAAACAAAGCCAAGTCAAGCCAACACCCAAACAGCAGGTTGACACACATACATTTGTTTATTTTATTGCATAATATTGCTTATGAGTAATATCAAAACATCCATATATTGAATATGTTAAAAGTCAATATTTTAACATACAATTTAATTCAAATTTTTTAAACAAATATTTAGATTTAAACAAAATTTAACATTCAGAATCTTCTTTTGCAAGAAAAACAACCAAATTTGCAATTTTATGTGCTTCGGAAGCAAGATATTTGCTTTGGAAGAAATGACTTCAAAACATAGAAAATTTTTAAAATTTTTAAAAATTTTGACAACTGTTCACACAACGGATGAACAAATATCTCATCCGCTGTAGGAACAGTACCATTCATATCATCAAAATGTCCACAACGCATGAACATTGTTCATCCGCTGTGAACATCTCAAAAAATTACCAAGTGTTCCACAGCACATGAACATTGTTCATCTGCTGGGAACAAAGCATTCAATCCTTTCAAAGTGTCCACAGTGCATGAATAAGGTTCATCCACTGTGTATATTCATTCAAACATTTAGGTGTTTCACAGCGCATGACAGTTGTTCATCCGCTGTGAACATTTCAAACATATGATCCAAGGATCTACAGTGCATGAACAAATGTTCATCCGTTGTGAACAATTAGTACAATGGAAAAAGGGTATACAGTTTATGAACTAATTGTTCATCCGCTGTGAAAACAGTTGTCATAAGTAGCATACAAGTTATGTGCACAGCGCATGAACAAATTGTTCATCCGCTGTGTGAACAGTACCTCATACTGTTCACGGTGTAAAATGCACAGCGCATGACCACTGTTCATACAGCGGATGACCTAAATTTATTTTAAGTCATTTTTGCACAACGCATGACCACTGTTCATACAGCGGATGACCTAAATTTATTTTAAGTCATTTTTGCACAGCGCATGACAACTGTTCATACAGCGGATAGTTTGCGCATAACCACTGTATCTACAGCGGATAGTTCATTATCCGCTGTATATTTAAACAACACTTGCACATTTTTACTTTTTCACCAGTAAAGAGAGAGAAAGTAAAACATTCAAAATTTCAAACCTTGTTCAACAAAACCCATCGTAAACCCTTGTTAGTTGATTAAATCCAAACACTAGCAAATATCGATTTATCATCGTTTTGTTGATTCAAAATGTATAATCATATGTTCGAAACTTTAAATCTTCCATTTTGACTCCATTTAATCAGTTTCAGACTCATACATTGTTCGACTCAGTCAAACTAAGAACCGTTAATCAACAATAAGTAATTTGATGTTAATAATCAAATTAAACATTGAAATGATGTGTTTAGGGCTTAGTCGAATGTACTTAGGCTGTTTATTTGGTGAAATTTGATTAAGTGTTCATAATGAACATGAACAGACAGGGTGTTCATGCCAAAATTGAACAAAAACACTGTTTGATCTTTGAAAATGTTCAAAAATGCTTATACTATGTTATAACTGGTAAACATATTCAAAAGTTACTAACAACCACATAACAAACAATTATTTTGGTAGAAACAACTCATACAAACATTGATTGCATATGTATTGAATGTGCATTAAATGTTATTTTGATTTCAAATGGTCAATCTGAAGTTCAAAAATCAAACAGATATATTGAGCAATTTATGCATGTTCATGAACTTTTTAATCATGATATATCATCAAATCTAATCAGAAATTAGTTTTGAATCATTAAAGAGTACAACAAACGATTTTTAAACAATCAAAATCATTCAACAGTTGAATTGTAAAAGTCAAACTGTTATTTTCATACAAAACACCCAAATCATTCATTTTTAATCAAACAACAAGTTCTAAGTATACATAAGTTATCAATATACAAACATACAAATGAACACTTAATCAACATTTCATCATTTCAAGCAATTATACATATATCATAAAGAATCACTAACATTTGTCTTCTTTTATGCAGATATGGCAAACTTGGTGTTTGTGAGGGATCACAACATCTGTGCATTCCTAGATCCTGACTCTCCCAAGTCAAAGAATTATAGAGACATGATCCAGGCTATTAGACAGACTAGACTGGTCCATGCAATGACTACTAGACCAGACATCTGTGAAGATCATATTGTCCAGTTCTGGACCAATGCACACCTGGGAGAGGTTGATGATCAGCAAGTAGTAATATCTGCTGTGCATAACCAAGAAATCTTTATCACTGAGGAAGTTATAAGGAGGGTTCTGCAATTGGGAGATATTGATGCAGAAGGCCCTGTAGAATTTGATGAGAGCTATCTGCTACATGTATTTAGACTGATTGGATACACAGGCACTATTGAAAAGAAACAGATTAAGAAATCATACATGTATGCTCAGTTCAGGTTTCTTATGCATACATACTAGAAAACTATGACCAATAGGAAAACAGGATGGGATGCTACATCTCTAAGATCTTCATGTGCTATTGCTAGCATTATTGCAAGGAGACCATTCAATTTTGGTGCTCAGATCCTAAATTGGTTGGTTTACAACATCACAGAGGTGAGGAACAAGTTCTTAATATTTCCAAGATTCCTGCAGATGATTAATGATGATTTGCTACCAACCATTCCAAAAGAAGGAGCCATATTTCAACTTGTACACTTCAATGAACATTTATTTACCAGGATCAAATCAAGCCTCTATCAAGGAGATGAGGTACCTGTGCCTCCTCACATGATTGATCATGTTCTCCCTGTTCCTGATGAGTTTATGAGGATACCAGGTGAAGATGAGCCTTTCATGCTATTCCAACATGCAATTCACCAAGCCCCTATCATACAGCCAACACCAATCATCCATGCCCCAATCATACAACATGACCCAATCATTCCTCAAGCAATCCAACCAGAACAACCACTTAGCCCATAACATCCAATAAGCCCTATACAATCATATAGCCCAAACCTCTCTGATCAACAAACCCTATCATCTCTGTTAAGAGATGTAGATACAGCTCTTGAGTAACTTCCAGAAGAGCATGAAGAGGTTGGTACTTCTTTACATGAGCCAGAAACTGCTCAAACATTCAAATCTGCTAAAATGGGTGAACCAAGCAGTGAAACATTAACAAAAGAAGACATAGAGCATTGAAAGGTCTTTCTATTCACTGAGTACAATAAACTCATTGAAAGATCAAACACAAGAACAAATAAATTGAAAGACAAACTGAAGGAGAAAGATATAGAGATTGAAAAACTTAAAGCTGATGAAAATGCTCAAAAGCTGATTGTCAAGTTTGTTGAACAACAGCTTGAACAAACTCAAAAAGATCTGAAAGTCAAGGATAATAAGCTTCAAATAGCTAATGTTGAAGTTGACTACTGGGCTAACCAATCAATATCAAGTGAAAATGAAATTGATAAACTGAAAAAGATAATTGAAGCCCAAGCTAAAGAAATAAAGAGGCTAAACAAAGAGCTTGAGCATACAGACTCTCAACTGAATGAAAAAGAACTTTTAGATGATATTATTGAATATTTGAGTGAGTCTGAAGGAGAAGAACCACAACAAACCGAATCAGAGCAAGCTGAACTAGCATTGATCATTCCCGAAGAAACATACACAATGGATCAGCTGTTTAGTAAGGCTAATCCACATGAGAACATTCATTATTCTCCTATCCTGAAACAACATTTCCATACTCCTGATCCAGTCATAGAAGAAACAAGCATAGTTCCTTTCAATCCTTTCACTACAAAGCAAATGGAACTAATCAGACAATTTGCTGAATCAGCCTCTATGCAACCTGAACAAGTTATAGCAGAAGCATCATCATCATCTCCTCAATTAATGACATATGAGAGGAAAAGGAAAAGAACCTATTTAGGTTCTTCATCAAAGGGCAAAGAACAAGCAGTAGAGCCTAAATCACCAAAATCACCTCCTTACAAGATACTTAAGGTAAAACAAGAAGAACCTGAGTATGCTAAGCAAACATAATTGGAAGAAGGTGAGATAGCACAGACTTCTGATTAACAACCAATTATAATCATATCAGACTCTGATGTGGAAAGAGAAGAAGATGATGAAGAAGATCAAATTCAAAACATTCAGGATCTATTCTCAGATGATCCTGAAACTCTTATGGGAATTGAGTTAATCTCAAGAGGTTTCCCATATGATGCATTCATGACCATGAACGTAACTAAAGTAAAGGATCTGCTCAAGGACTTTCAAGAAGTTTTGAAGAATGAAAGTGAGTAGACCTACAAAAGATATAAAGAAATCAAAGATCAACAAGAATTACAAAAGAATCTACCTAAGGATCCTCAAATTGACAAGATGACTTACCAACAAGTCAAGAGTTGGTTAAGTCACACAAGGATTCCTTACAGATCTTATGCTGGAAGATCTTTACCACAAATGAAAGATATGGCCAGGGAAATCTACAAGAATATGCTGTCAAATGCCTTGAAGCCACAAGTTTTCAAACCACATCCAGCTGCTTCTCTATCAACATATCACCAAGCACCTCCTGAACTGCATCCAATTGAAGAACCTAGAGAGTTCATGCCCCACAGGCTATGGCCTGAAGGAAATGAGGTCAGAGAAATGATCAATGAGAAGACTAACTTTGTTAAATTATATGACAAAATCTCTCTGACAGCCAGGGCAAATGAAACAAAGATTGTGGCTTGGGAATATGACAAAGTCTGGGATGCTGTGCTCATCAAAATAGTATCTGGACTTATCCAGTACTTATCATACATATCCCAATTGGGCTCCATCTCATATGAAGACAGACTGGACCTTCTCCAATTAAGAATGGTAAATCATACAAACAATACAAGGGGAGCAGACTTCTTTCATATTCTGAGATCATACATGAATAGAAGGCATCATGAATTGAAGGCCAAAGCAGACAAAGAGGATAAACTGCATATAGAGAAATTAAGGAGAGAGCAGAGGGCAGCCAAAAAAGGGAAACAGCCCGAACCAGACCAAACAAAACAAGTTGATACTGAACTACTTGAATGAGTAGGATATCCTCTTAGACCTTCTGATATTAAGTTGATAATGAAGAAGATAGAAGGAAATCAGTACACTCATCCTATCACCTGATGGTATTATGTTGAAAACCATTTTGAAGTGGTGTTGGAGAGAAAATTAGAAGGAAAAGAAGCTGAGGACATAAGATTATTTGATCCAGTTGAGATTAAACTTCTTCACTTATCTTATGTCTTATTTTTAAAGACCAAATCATTTCTAGATATTCAAGATATGATGTGTAAGGATGACTGCTGCTAGTTCATTCACATGCTAAGAATTCTTGGTACAATATATGTGAAAGCAGCCTTAAAACATAGATTAGAGACAAAACAATAGCCCCTTACTCATATTGAAGGAATAACAGGAATGAGGATTTCTGAACATAACAACCTGGAAATTCTTAAAGGAAAACATGTTGTCACTACCTTGGTGAGCAACATTGATGTTCAAGGCCTCGATCAATCAACCATAGAGCAAATGGTTCATTTAAATATAGAAAGAAAGTATGATGATCAAAGGAGCACAGTTGACTATTTTGTTGAACATATAGTCAACTGCAAGAATGCATTCAAGATATCTGCTCTAAAAGATCAAGTTAAGGAAGCTGAAGCTGACCAAGCCATAGAACAAGACATTGAAGATACACTCAAGGCTATGGAAGAGGCTCATAAACAAATTAAAGAAGCAGGACCATCTCATTCATGAGGTTTCTAAGTAGACAACTGGGGAAACAAACAAACAAACATATTTCCTTGTCACTTATCTTACAATCACACATCGATATTATCATACAATCATCCAATCATACAAACATACATACATATGATTTTATGCATATGACATCATACAAACATTCATATATGCGTTTTTATAAACACATAGATACATACAAACATTCATTCTTGCGTTATTTTGGTAACACTAGAAATCAATCAATCATTATTAAACATACAAACATTCAAGACAAACATCAAACAACTATCATTCATAATAAACACACACACACATTATTAAACAAAACATTTATCAAACAAATAGAAAACTATAGCAACATCATACTTAGGGGGAGTATTGTTGGACTCAACAATTGCATTAAGAATTAATGCATGAAAAAGTATGATGCTTGCCAAAGCATACAATCAAACAAAATCTGTTTTAACATACAAAACAATCATTTATAACACATTAACATAATTAACTTTCATAACAATCACTAACATTTGTTTAAATTTCTTTTTTCAGATTTGTAGATAAAAGAAATTTCGAACAAGTGTTCGCAGCGGATGAAGAGTCTCCACAGCGGATGAAGATCATTAGCAGCAGATGAAGAAAATTCATCTAAGTGTCTGCAACGGATGAAAGAATCCCACAGCGGATGAAGAACATACAACGGAAAACAGACAAGCAAAAACACACGTGTTCATAGCGGATCTTCAATCCACAGCGGATCAACATTCCACAGCAAACAACATTCAAGCAAATACAACTGTCCACAGCGGATGTTCAATCCACAGCGGATGAACATTCCACAGCGGAAAACATCCACAACGGATGTTCATCCACAGCGGATGAACATTCCACAACGGATGTTCATCCACAGCGGATGAACATCCACAGCGGATGAACATCCACAGCGGATGAACAACTAAGCATCCGCAGCGGATGAACAACCAAGTATGCACAGCGGATGAATAGTCTTCTCCATAGCAGATGAGAAAACCTCCACAGTGGATGACTTAATTCCACAGCGGATAGCTTAGACACTTAGGATTATTTATGTAATATTTGTTTACATAAGGGTAGTTCAGTAATTGTATATAGCTATGTGTATAGGCTATAAATAGCACACTACCCTAATCCTTTGTAAGCTTTTGAATAATCAATCAAACAATCAGTTATTATTATTTTCAAGCATTCAAACACACACACACACACACTGATTTCATACACTTAAATCATGGGTTTCCGCACCATGGTTCTTGTTTGTTGATTATTGAGAGATATTGAAAAAGGTCCTTGGGGGAATCAACTTGTTCATGTTGAATATTGTTCTAATATGTTCATCTTCAACATGTTGTTGTAAAGTTGATTTCATCAATGCTTCTAAGTACTTGCATGTATTTGAAGGACAATTTTCTTCCGAAAGCAATTAAGTCTCGGAAGATTTTAAGAAAACCAATTCAACTCTTAAGCATGAACATACCAAGTACAAGACTCAGAAAAGATCTCATCACAAAGTTAACTAAATGCTAGGTTGAGCTTGTGATCAGCAAAGCCAGGGTAGAAAAATATGTTCTTGAAGAAGAGACCTTCAAGAACATGATATCCTCATCCTTGCATGCAAAAGTTTGTTATTAGAATAAGCAGGGATTGGGAACTACTGAGATAGCTCCTCCACACACTCTATTGTCTGTAAGATCTCCAAGGTGTGGAACTTGTGAAGATGAGCTTCCCCTCATAGACCCCATTGATGAGGAGGATGAAGAGGAGATAGTGAAGGATGATTCTGGGAAGAGTGAAGAAGATCATCCTAAGAAAGGTCACCATTCTCCTGAGGAGAGGAAAGAATCTGGGATGACCAAGTCTAAGAGGAAGAACTTGATCAGGAAAGCTAAGAGGAGATCAAAGAAGGCTCAAGAGATCAAGGCCACTTTCAACTCTAAGCAGAAACAAGTGTTTATCTCCGTAGGATTTGAAGTTGTTGGATCATATAAAGCTGGTGCAACCAAAACAACACTTAGAATATTTTTGAAATACAATTGAAGAAGTCTTTTGAAGCTAAAGCTGCTCTTCCGAAGACAAGTTGAAGATCTTCCAAAGCTTAAGTATGAAGAACTTCCGAAGGTAAAACTAAATCTTTCAAAGACTAAGTAGTTTTAATTCCGAAGTATATGAAGAACTTCCGAAGTATATGAAGAACTTCCAAAGGTAGAACCAAGTCTTCTGAAGTATATGAAGACCAAGTAATTCTCCTTCGGAAGCATTCACACTTAGAAGATCCAAGACAAAGTCTTTCGAATAATAAAGTCACAAAGACTTGCAAAAGACTTGGAAGAAGTTGATTCTTCCGAAGTATAAATGGCCTCTTAAGAACTTATTCTTCCGAAACCATTTTGCCTTTAGAAGAATCAACTATGAACCAGTGGACATAAGTATGGGTTGTCTGACATCAGCTGACAACTCTGATACACTGCATGGCGTTTTCCCACTCCCATGTAGTTAACCATACTTTAATCCACTGTTTACCTTTTTCAGTTAGTATAGTTACCATACTTAGTTGCTGACAAAAGGTAAGTCATGGACCTGTCATGACTACCTAATCTAGGGTATTTTATCTTAGATATTTTACTTCTACCAATGTAGTATTTGCTTAGCGGTAAATTCCAGCTGGTTTCCCAAGTATAACCGGATGTAGATAATAGTATATATATTTTCTCATTGTAACTTATGTAACCATGCTTGAACGAGTCTTGTAATACTGAGTTGAGAAATAATATATACAAGTATCTTAAAAACCATTCTTGTGTTCATTAGGTTATTATATTGTTGTCAACTTAGTTATAGATTCCTCTTCATCAACCGAGTGAGACTTAGTGAGTTTATGAGATACAAAACTTGTGTTAAGAGACCAACATCAATCCTATAATTGGTATTAGAGCTTTTTAGGCTCTTGATTGTGAGATCTAACCATCCTAAATCACACTCGTTTCTTCACACTTACTTCACTCAAATGGCTCTTAACCAAAAGTTTTCTAAGTCTAAAATAGGAACCATGACCAAGGCTCCTATTATCACCCCTAATGAGTTTGGAACCTGGTGCAAACGTATCCAAGGTTTTATCAAGTATCAAGACAGCGGCCTGTGGAGATCTGTCACTCATGGTCCTTACAAGCAAAAGGTGGCGAACCCGGCTGGTAATGGCGCCATGATTGAAAAGGCTATTGAAAACTACTCTGATGAAGACTTCAAGAGGATGGACATCAATTACAAAGCAATGATCGTGTTGCTTACTGCCATGCCAAACTCCATAATGGCAGGCTTTAAGCAATGCGAGACCACCAAAGAACTCTTTGATGCTTTGAAGCTGATGTACTCTAGTTCCATGAATCAAAGAAGAACAAGATGGATATGCTGAAGCAGAAGTTCGAGAACTTCACTTACGTTGTTGGTGAGACCTTGAGCCAACAATACTTCAGGTATATGGACTTGATCACCTCTCTTCAGACTATGGGAGTTGCTCTTGAGAAAAGAGACATAGTTAGAAAATTCATGAGTGCACTTCCTCATGAGTGGAC
Source organism: Flaveria sonorensis (assembly GCA_025506505.1). Taxonomy (NCBI): domain Eukaryota; kingdom Viridiplantae; phylum Streptophyta; class Magnoliopsida; order Asterales; family Asteraceae; genus Flaveria; species Flaveria sonorensis. The sequence goes on from CM046428.1 coordinate 29,618,151, forward strand.
TTTTTACTGTGTCTCAATCAAGAGAACCGAAAATCTCAACACTCTCACCATGACTGAACTGTATGGAATCCTTGATGGATACCATATGGAGATGGAGACTCAAAAGAGCCAACAGATGAATAGACCCACAAATCCTACAGTCAACAATGCTCTATATGTTGCTCAAGGATCAAGAACTCCCCAGCCTCAGTTGTACCTGAACTACCCCCAACAGCCATCATCCTCTTCTGGACCATACATCACTTTCCCTGAGACACCCATGTCTCAACAAGTTCAACACACTCCCTTCCAGGAGAGTTGTGCTTTTGTTTCAGGAAGTGAGCACTCTGGAGATTTTCAATACTATTTTGATGATCTAGAGTGTTTCAGTCCTGATGATGTTGAATATATGGACATTCTCCAACGAATGGCTCTTTTAACCTATAGAGCAAAGAAGTTCTTTAAAGGAACCGGAAGGCAGTTCCCTTAGAACCCAACCAATAGAAAATTCGGGTTTGATAAGAGCAAGGCCAATTTAACTAGAGCAGCTCAAGGCTCCCAACATCCTGCTACCTCAAAGGCTGCAACCAAATCCACTGAGCCGGAAACTACAGCTGTTGCTCAAGAGGTGGACCAGAGCTTTATGGTGCAAGATATCACTCCTACTCAAGCTCTCATGGCTGGAGCTGAAGACAGCAAGGTATTCTTTGTACCCCAGCTTGTATTGCTAAGGTTAAATTGTATCAGGACTACAACATGGAAAATAGATCTGATATTAAGTCCTTAAATATCCTAAAATCTGATTTTAAAAGAGCAGAATCTGACTATAAACTCAAAATAGAAGAGTTAGAGAAAACTATGTCCTCTTTAAAACATGAACATACCAATTATAGGACCCAAATAAAAGATCTAATATCCAAGTTGACTGAAGCTCAAGCCTAGCTAGTCATAGCTGAGGCTAAAGCAGAGAAGTATGCTATTCAAGAGCATAACTTCAATACCATTATAGCATCATCCTCCCACTCCAAGGTATGCTATCGAAACAAAAGTGGGTTGGGATCCAATGGAATTGCTCCACCATACTCTCTTGTGCCTATTAGACAGCCAAGATATGGTACTGATGTCACACCCCGGGCCCAAGATGGGTGGGACGTCGCAGACTAGAAAATACATGGTAGCGGAAACTAACCACTCAAGAGCACACAAGGAAAGAAATCACATGGTGTTACATTTAGATAGCATATCCGGGCTATGAAAGTCTTGCCCAAACGTAAAATCAACACCCATTACAAATTATCCAAATTTAACACAACAATTCGAATGTCTAAAAATGTTTTAAAATCAAGTAATGCCATTGGTAGTCATGGTGCTAAGCCATCCATAAGGGTTTCTATTAAAATCCAAGCTTCCATCAAGGGTTACCTGAAACATGCTCAAAAACATTTTTGTGTCAACTATAAAGTTAGTGAGTTCAAGTGCTTAATGTTTAAAAACAAAAGGACACTTTATAATCCATAAGTTATGTTTAAAAACATAAGTATCACTATTATGGGGTCACAATCAACCCTGCACTCAGCCCTGGCTAGCCTCTTCTAAACTTGTGTTATACCGGTTATCCCATAGGGGAAACTGAGCCTCAAACAGTGTACCATACCTGCCGAGTGGTACACCATAGTATCTTATAAAACCTGTTACATGACACAAATGACCCTGCAGGATCTCAGTGTGGTACCCTTTCTATTATGTCATTTGGTTATGATGGAAGGCACTATGCATGGGGGATTCCCCAAGTAGATCTACCCATATAGAACAAGCGGTTCACACAAGAATTAATGATTGTGATACAAGTAGGTGCAGGTTCTAACATTAGCCATAACGTATAATAGCATCGGATAATAGTTACAAATAAATTCTAGTTCAACATTGCATGCTTCATCCCAAAATAATAGTTAAAAGGGAACACTAAACTCACCTTAGGTAACTCAACAGTTCTTCAGTCACAGAAAAGATTCAAGTCCTAGCACCCTATGATCAAGATACAAGAAGTAAGAAAATGTTCTTAGACTATTGGAAGTGTAACTAAGTGTAATTTATGGTCATAAGCTCACGTGGCTTCGATTCTTAGAAGTTTGTGCCAAAAAGTTTTCTTTTTAGGAAAGTTAGGGTTTTTGATATGTGGATGACAAGTTATATGACTCTTATAAGTTTTTTTATATTATAATAAGTTTAATAAGAGTTTTCTGGTCATAAGATTACTGAAATATAGTTATATTTATGAAATTTACACTTTGGTCCCTCAAGTTTCAAAATTTACAATTTTGACCCAAAAGTTTGCTTTCTTTCATTTCTTGACCCAATATGGCCCTTATTAGTTCCTAGGGGTTTTTATATTACTTTTAGTGTTGGACTCAACAAGTGCATTAAGAATTAATGCATAAAAGTATGATGCTTGTCATATCAGACATATATCAAACATAATGTGTTCTAACATTCAAACAATCATTTACTAACACATTAGCATCATTATCATTCATAACAAACACTAATATTTATTTAAATTTCTTTTTTAGAATTGTAGATAAAAGAAATTTTGACAAGTGTCTGCAGCGGATGAAGAAAGAGTCACAGCGGATGAAGAGCATCTGCAACGGATGAAGAAATATGTCTATGTGTGTGCAGCGGATGAACATTCATCCCACAGCGGATGAACATCCATCCCACAGCGGATGAAGAACATACAGCGGACAATAGACAAGCAAACACACACAACTGTCCATAGCGGATGTTCATCCACAGCGGACGAACATTCCAAAGCGGAAAACATACAAGCAAACACACAAGTGTTCATAGCGGATGTTCAATCCACAGCGGATGGACATTCCACAGCGGATGAACATTCCACAGCGGATGATAAGTCTTCTCCACAACGGATGAGATATCTTCGACAACGGACAGCTTAACATCCACAGCGGACAGCATATAGACGTAGGATTATTTATGTAATATTCGTTTACATAAGGGTAGTTCAGTGATTGTATATAACTTTTGTGTATAAGCTATAAATAGCACACTACCCTAATCCTTTGTAAGCTTTTGAACAATCAATCATACAATCTGTTATTATCATCTTCGAGCATTAAAAACACACACACTAACACACAATCACACACACACACTGATTTCATAGCATCTATCATGGGTTTCCGCACCATGGTTCATGTTTGTTGATTATTGAGTGATTTGAAAAAGGTCCTTGGGGGAATCAACTTGTTCATATTGAATATTGTTCTAATATGTTCATGTTCAACATGTTGTTGTAAAGTTGATTTCATCATTTAGGCCTGTTTTAAACTTAATATTTCTAGATTTTAACTTTAGAGGTTTAAAACAGAAAATTCAAGTTACCGGCTACGGTAAAACCGTTAATTTAAGCATCTTGTTTTAGATCTTTTAATTTCAACCTATAACACTCAATTATAACTTTTAAGTGCTTCTAACCAAGACTATAAACTATTTTAACTAAATTTTTTGGGTTATTTGAGTAGAAGCTTCGTTTTTAAACTAACCCGTTAAAATCCGTTTTTACCAGAAACCGAACACTCTAATTCCACTTTCTTTCAACTTTCCACCAAAATATCACTTTGAGGTCTTCTAACTTACTGAAATAACATAGATTTATTGATCTTAGGCTTGTTACACAATTTTTAAAATTTTATCCAAAAATCTCGCGGTTTAAGCCTATCTTTGTTAAATAAATTCATAGAAATTACATATTAACCCAAAAATTTACCAAATTTAGTTTTTAACACTAAAATACTTATTTTAGGGCCTGGAATATTAGAACTTGCAATCTTTTAAGTTTTGACCATTTTTGAGAATTTTACTACTTTTCAGGTCTTAGATTTCACCCATTAAGTCCATAATACCACTATTTTTACCCGTTCAACAACTAACACTAATTTTACAAGATTAATATCACCAAACTACTGGAACAAAGCATAATCTCATGGATTTTGCATTACAAGCATCATTGTTGCTTTTTAGAGGGTGTTTCACATGATTTGCACGTGTGTAATCATCATAGTTTGTGCTCAAACATCATTAACCCTTTTTGTAACATTAAACCCAGATTATTATGATGTTAATACTTGGAGCAGGTTTTAATATTGGTTGAAGGTTTTCTCAAAACAAGTAGGTTATTAGTGCTAAAGCACACTAAAAAGAGGTTTTTCGGGTTGAAATCATGTGCACCAACCCATGGTTCGCGAACACTCATTAGAATATACCTTTTGTGATGTCATGAGTCTCACAAAAACAATGATATGGCTGCAGGTTTCTGTTTTGAACAAGAAAAGTGAGATTCATGGTAGAAAAGTGAAGAAAAACTCAAGAAATAGCTTTGTTCGGGTATAACGAGGCTTACACTCAAGGTGTTTCATGATTTTGGAATGATTTGAAGAGTATGAGGGCTGTTGAATCACGAGCTTAAGCTGAAACTCCTTGTTCTAGCAAGAACCTTGTGTAGAAACTCACCAAAACTCACTTTCTAGCTCGTTTTGCACTTGGTAGATGTTGGGGTAGTGCTATCCTTTGATTTCCTTAGCTAGAATGGAGGAAGAAATGCAGAATTGTGAGTGTTCTTGGCTGCAGATTTCATGAGAGAGAGAGAGAGAGAGTGAGGGAGAAGAGGTTGGGAGTTGGGTTGCATGTATAGGGAAGAGGATGGAGTGTGGGTGTGGTCTTTGAGATGGAAGGGTGGATGGTGATTAGGGAGAGGGGGGGGGGCGAATTAATGAGGGAGGGGGTTATTTTGAATTTATTTTTATTTTTTTGTAAAGTTTATAACTTGTAGTGTAAATTTGTTGTGTAGTGTAGTAGATGGTAGTTTTAGTTGTATAAGTTTTTAGGTGTAAAGTTGCATATATATATATATATATATATATATATATATATATATATATATTTATGTGTGTCGTAAATATGTATGTATACACACATATTATTTGTATAATTACAACATTAATTTCTAGCATAGATTTAATATTTTCTAAAATCACTTAATAATTTCTAGGCTAAGGCTAGACATAACAGAATCTTCTAAGACAATTAAACATAACATCAATTAACACGGTAGAAGAATATAATATTAATATCAAAATGAAATAATGATGGATTAAATTAAAGTTTAAAGTTGGACCCTAGAGTCGGTTGTTACATTATCCCACCGTTTAGGATATTTCGTCCCGAAATTTTAGTTTCGATTAGATTCTGAACTGGTAGGTTTAAAGAGATGCGGATACTCCTTTCTCATCTCATCTTCTCATTCCCATGTGAACTCGGGTCCTCGCCTAGAGTTCCATCTTACTTTAACCCTGGGTATGCGACTTCGCCTAAGTTTCTTGACCATTCGGTCGGTAATCTCTATAGGCTCCTCCACAAAGTTCAACTAGTTATTAATTCTGGCCTCCTTCAATGGTAATTCCAAGGCTTTGTCTACGAGACACTTCTTCAAGTTGGACACATGAAATGTGTCATGTATGTAGCCCAACTCTTATGGTAGCCTTAGTTGATATGCTACTGGGCCAACCCTTGATAAAATTTCAAATGGTCCAATGTATCTTGGGCTTAGCTTGCCTTTCTTGCCAAATCTGATCGCGCCCTTCCATAGGGTGAGTTTTAACATCGCTCTATCACCCACTTGAAGTTCCAGGGGCTTTCGTCTTCTATCTGCATATTTCTTCTGACGATCTCTGGCTGCTCTCAGTTGTTCCTTAATCTTAAATATCTTGTTTGTGGTTTCCATTACGATATCGGGTCCTATTACTTCGCTATCACCAATCTCATTCCAGCATAATGGTGATCGACATTTTCTACCATATAAGCCTTCATACGAAGCTGCTTTTATACTTGCATGATAACTATTATTGTAAGAGAACTCTACTAGGAGAAGGTGGTTATCCAAACTTCCACCAAGGTCGATCACACAAGCTCTTAACATGTCCTCCAGAGTCTGAATGGTTCTTTCACTTTGCCCATCTGTTTGAGGGTGGTATGCAGTGCTTAAGTCAAGACGGGTCCCCAAAGCCTGTTGGAGAGACCTCCAAAATCGTGAAGTGAAGCGACTGTCACGGTCTGAGATAATCGATAGTGGCACTCCATGTCTGGTCACTATTTGATCGATATATATTTGTGCTAGCTTTGATAAGTCGTAGTCTTCTCGAATCGGCAAGAAGTGAGCCGACTTGGTAAGTCTATCCATAATTACCCAAATAGCATCATGACCGCGGAAAGTCCTTGGTAATTTCGTGACAAAATCCATCGTGATGTTATCCCATTTCCACTATGGGATTTCAGGTTATTGTAAAGTTCCTGATGGTTTTTGGTTTTCAGCCTTTACCATTGCACATGTCAAACACTGTCCCACATAGGTGGCAATTGACCTCTTCTATCCAGGCCACCAGAAAAGTGCCTTTAGGTCTTGGTACATCTTGTCACTCCCTGGGTGTACCGAGTATCTAGATTTGTGAGCTTCATTTAGAACTATTGCTCTAATTCCGCCGTATTTCGGTACCCAAGTTCTTCCTTCATACTTAAACAACCCGTCATTACTCGCTTCTAAATGTTTTTCCATTCCCGTCAACATGATGATCTACATAGGTTGGACTCACTATTGTTGATAGGTTTATTTTGATTATGTAATAGGTTAATCGTTAGTTTTCTCTTGTATTTAGTATTTCTTTGTAATTTTGTATTCCAGCGAATCTACGGGCGAAACTATAGTTTTGCCCAGAGTCAGCTGATTCAGTTCACCTGGCGAATCTATAATTCGCTGCCGGGTGAAACTAGTAGTTAGACAGGCAGTTTTGCTAGGTTTCTTATATATTGTAATCTTTCTATCTTGTAAGGAACCTTTTGCAAAACCCTAATATAGAATATTTGTCTTACAATTATGTGTGTGTGGCTGGAAGCTTATTTTTATCATCATTGAGCCTCTTACTTGTTTATTGTTGTTTAGATTCAAAATAGTTCATTGTGTTATTGAGTTTATTGTGTTAAATCAGTGGGAAATCATTGTCATACAACAAGTTCACTGTTGAATCGATCATTAGGACCAACAATATTGTATCAAAGCCATTGTGCTCTTGATTAGTTGGTTTTTGGTCATTTTTTGAAAAATAGTACTCTTCCATCGATTTTGCATACTGATTCGGGTGTTTCTGTTATGGAAATTGATTGAGGATGGTACTTTTTTGATGGGCAAAGCTATTGTAATCATCAGATTTCAAATTCATTGTGTATTGGATGAGATTGGGTTGATTCTGTTCTGAAAAGGGGTTTCAGATTCATCGAGCGGATTTACAGTTCGTCCAGCGAATTTACGAGCGAAACTAAGGATTTGGTGATTTAAAATTCACGTGTTATTGTCAGCGAAAGTAGCCCACTTTTGAATGAAAGTTCAACCCTCTGCTAGTCACTACAAGCGAAAGTGCTGGCGAACTTATTTTAGAACGAAAGTTCTACTAGTCTCAGCGAAACTATCATCGAAACTAGAGTTGTCGATCATTGGTTCGAGCGAAACTGTTGCTTGTATTCCAGCGAATCTAGCAACGAATTTTCCAGCGAAGTTACCAGCAAATTTACTTGTTTGTCAGCAAAACTATCCTCTTTTAGCTAATGATGTCCACCAATATTACCATATCTGACTTGGAGAATGTTGCCCCTAATAGGCCACTGAGGCTTATAAATTGTGATAAATTTGAGGATTGGAAAAGATGTTTGAAAGCCTTCTTTTACTACACTGATCATAACCAATGGGAATCAATTGTAAATGGTCCTCACACTCCAACTGTCACTGTTGGTCAAGTTACTTCTTCAAACATCGATTCATCTACCTTCACTGAAAAAGACTTGAAGTTAATTGATAGTGATCAGAAAGCTTTTGGAGCTTGAACTCTATGCTTATCTCAAGACATCTATAATCAATTTGCTGAACACAAGAATGCAAAATATTTGTATGACTCCTTGTGTGAATTCTATGATGGAAATGAGGATCTGAGGAAAGGCAGGAAAGCTCAAGCTTAAAAGGAGTTTAATTTATTTGTTGGACACAAAAATGAAAGCCTTACTGACATTACAAATCGATTTCTATCCATCTCAAGCACCTTAAAGAAATATGATGAGTAGTTGGGAAATCATGAACAAGTCTCTAAACTCTTGGACTCACTTCCACCTCAATGGAGCCTACAAGTTAGGATGTTGAAGCAGGAAAGAAACTTTGCTGATTACAAACTTATGGATGTAATCAACAAACTGAAATCTTTTGATTTGGATTTAAAGAGAAGAGAATACAATCAATCCATGATGCCAGCCACTGTATATCCATAAAATGCTGCATTAATGTCATCCGCTGCAAACTCGTCTATGTGTGGTTCAGCTTATGGTGGTTCTACAGGATTTGGAGATTCATATATGTCCAGTGGGGGGTCTAAAGGTGTTAGTTCAAGCTCAAAACCTTCTGTCACTGCTCAGATTCCATCAGATACTATGGCATTATTTGGGATGTTCGTGCACAGTTATGAAGCTTTAGTTGCGGGGGAGTTAAAGGGAAAAAGAATGACTGTTGAAGACATGTATCAAGTGGATCCAGATGACTTAGAAGAAACAGACATCTAATGGCAAATGGCCATGCTCACACTACGTGCAAGAAGATTCATGGAACAAACTGGTAGAAGGAGCTTTGGAAATCAGAATCAGAATTCTAAGCTAGGTTTTGATAAGTCAAAATTAAGATGCTTCAATTGCAAACAACTGGGGCACTTTAAAAGAGAATGTCCAAATCCTATCATTTCAGAACCAGGAACTTCTAAAGTTATCTCCATTACTAACAAAGAAGAAGTCAAGTCAAAGAAGGAAACAGCTCTCATCTCAAATTTTGATTGGAGCGCAGAAATTAAGGAAACTGAGGAAGAAATCAATCATGAACTAGTGGCTAAGTTAGTGGACAGTGAAGTGGAATCTATTGATGACTTTGATCCTTTTAGAGAGCTTAAGGTTGAGACTCAAGAGGTTATTGGTGAAAGCAGCAAGGAAAGGGTTCAGGATGAAGAGAAAAAGGTTGAGAAAGCTGAAGTTGAAGAGGGTGGATGTGAGAAAGCATGTATTGAAGATAAAAAAAGATGGATGAGTCAGAAGAAAATGTGAAAGAGGATAGTAAAGCTGAGAAGGATAGCAGGAAAGCAGTGGAGGATGAAGAAGACAAGAAGAATACTCCGGTCTATCAGTGTGACAAGGCCCTAGCTGCTGAAAAGGTAGTTATGGGTCTCCCTTATGAGGTAATTCAAGACATGTGCTCTCCTCCTTGCAAAATTCATTTATTTGGGGTTTATAAGGCAAACAGACTGTTGTGGGATAATGAAAAAAATTTGAAATAAATTAATAAGGAACTTAAAACTAATGAGTCTAAATATTTTGTTAAGTTAAATGAAGCATTAAAAGAAAATGAGCATTTAAAAAGAAATCTTTTGGAAAGAAACGTTGAAATAAATGCTTTAACTAAACGTGTTGCACTAGCTGAATTTGAAACAATCAAATTAAAAACCAAACTTGAAAAATGAACAATTTCTGGGATGAAACTTGAGGAGCTTTGCAAGAATCAAAGGGGGGCTGGAATTAAGACTGGTTTGGGAAGCAAAAAAACCACTCATGTTTTTCCTCCACCTAGCACTTATTGTTATTCTCCTATGCCTACACCTCATCCAACTAATGAATTAATTCAAAAAGATACTGAAAGTTTGTATGCAGGTTTAGAAGGAGTAAATCATAACGAGATTCGAGAGGAATATGATTATGGTGCAAGTAGTGGTCTGGGCAGCTCTAGTTTTAATGTTTCAGATTCCAAAAAGTCTTCTATAGACTGTAGCTTAAGTAGATTTGTGTCACAAACGTCTGTCACAGACAGTAGTTCATGTAGCCCTAGTTCTAGTTCATCTTGTTTATCCTCTGATGTCGATGAATCTAATGATGATGTTTCAAATTCACTTGATTATAGTTATGATAATTGTTTACCTAATGCTTCATACAGACTTTCACACCTAAATTATTTTGAAAAGTTTCTTTCTCATCCTATCCCATCTTTCACACCCAATCGGATTTCAAATCTTAAAGATATTGAGACAACTTCCTCAAACGTTAACAATATTAACGAAAATGAATCCGGATTTGCTAAAATGAAAATTACAAAGGAAATATTAAAAGAATCACATGACTCATGTAACAATTCAAATTTTTACACGTCTGAAGGTGATGAAGAAATCTTAACTGATCAAGCATCTATTTTAAGATGTAACAAGAAAAGATTGAAGTCCCAATGTTTTAGATGTGGAAAGGATGATCATGTTCTTAAAACTTGTCCTGCATTTGCTAATAGAAATATAAATCATAGTTCCTTTGGAAGTAGATTAAATCATTTTGTAAATAATTTCTTTTGCAAAAAGTCTTTCGTTTCAACGCCTAAGTCAGTCAAGACTTGGGTCCCAATTTCCAAGTCTTAATAAATTTTTGTTTATGCCAGGAACATTCTAGAAGAGCTATCAATAGTTTTTGGCATGTTGACAGTGGATGTTCAAGGCACATGACCGGGTTGAAAGACTTACTCACAAATTATCGAATAATTAATGGAGGATATGTCGCTTTTGCTGGAGATAAGAAGGGTGGAAAAATGATTGGTCAGGGAGAAGTCTCAAACGGTTCATTAACTCTGGAGAAAGTAAATTATGTTCCTGAATTAGCATTCAATCTGCTAAGCGTGTCACAAATTTGTGATAAAGATATTCCAGTGCTGTTTATGTCAAATGAATGCTTGCTTCTTAAACCAGAGTTCATTATTTCAGAAGATCTTGTGATCATGCGTGCTCCAAGAAAGAATGATACTTATCTTCTTGATATGGGATCACAAGAGTCTACATCCACTGTGACATGTCTTCTGCCCAAAGCCTCTTCTTCCGAATCCTTCTTGTGGCATCGTCAATTAGGACATGTTAATTTTAAAAATATAAATAAATTAGTTAAGAACAATCTTGTGAGGGGACTACCACTTAAAGATTTTTCAGTGGTAGAAAAATGCATGGCTTGTGCTCAAGGCGAACATCACAAAAAGTCACACAAGCTTAAGCTTGAAAACACAATTTCAAAACCCCTCGAATTGTTACATACTGATTTATTTGGTCCTATCAGTGTTAAGTCGATTGCTAAGAAATCTTATTGTTTGGTTGTTACAGATGATTCTTCCAGATATTTATGGGTGAGATTTCTAGCAAGCAAGGGAGATACTGCCGAAGAGCTTCAAAAGCTAATCCTTTCAATTGAGACTGTCAATAAGAGGAACACTATAGCCATCAGAAGCGATAATGGTACTGAATTCAGAAATCATATCTTTGACTCATTCTGTGCAAGCAAGGGGATTCTCAGACAATTCAGTGCTGCTAGGACACCTCAGCAAAACAGTGTTGCTGAGCGAAAGAATAGGACGCTTATCGAAGCAACTAGAACTATGCTGATTGAGTCAAAGCTTTTAATAATTTTCTGGGCTGAAGCAGTCAACTATGCTTCTTATGTACTTAACAGGGTCCTTATTATGAAATAAAAAATGAAGACTCCCTATGAGCTTCTACATAAATGAAAACCCTTGATTAACTTCTTTCGTCCATTTGGTTGCTCATGTACCTTGCTAAACACTCAAGCTCAGAAGTCAAAGTTCGGTGCAGTTTCTGATGAATGTTTCTTCCTTGTCTATTCCTCCTCACAAAAAGCATATCGGGTGTACAACAAAATAACGCGTATTGTGCAGGAATCATTTTATGTTGATTGGCAAGAATCAAATTCTCCTAACATGGGATCTGATCCTGCATGGTTCTATGACAAAAATACAGTCTTCAAATCTTTCAATCTTCCAGTTGTTGATGATGATGTGGTTCCTCAAACCAATGTAGAAATCATACCTTCAACTGAACCTCTTCCACCGGTACCACAATGTTGGACCAAAAGAACCAATGAGCCTGATCAGAAAAACCTTTAAGTCCCACGGACATTACAACAACTGAAGTAGTCTGCAACAGCTGAAGACATCAGCTGATAACAAAGAGCTGAAGACAAAGTCTAAAGTGAAAGAGCTGAAGACAAAGTCTGAAGTGAAAGAGCTGAATACAAAGTCTAAAGTGAAAGAGCTGAAGACAAAGTCTGAAGTGAAAGAGCTGAAGACAAAGTCTGAAGACAAGAGCTGAAGACAAAGTCTGAAGTGAAAGAGCTGAAGACAAAGACTGAAGACCAAGTTTCAGATGATTGTCACAACAGCTGAAGAAGACCTCTTCAGTAGTTGTGATGGTTTCCTTTCAGTAGTTGTATTTCCTTTTCTGTACTTGTAGTTTCAGTAGTTTTATGTTTCTTCGTGTACTTAGAATACTAGAGATGTTCTCAGTTGTTGTGAACATTCTCAGTAGTTTGCTTACGTTCAGTAGTTTGTAATAATTCTGTTAGACGTCACTATCAAGTGACATCAGCAGACGTCACATTCCTTTATATAAGGAATGTTGACCTAATTGTAATCGGTGCAGCTTAGGAAAACCTAGCAGCCCCCATACCGAAGCATGTGTGCATGAATGTTATTATCCCAATGCAGAAAACCCTATTTCTATATAACCGTGTACTGTTCCATTGAATATTTATTGTGTTCTTGCTATATTTGCTTAATTCTTGCTCTAATTCCGCTGTGATCAAACTCTAATTGATCAAACTTAGATCACTGATCCTAACAAATGGTATCAGAGCAGGTTAATCATTGATCGGTTTAACAATTGATCATTGAAACTGCTATTTTGATATCTATAGTTTGATCGAATTAGCATATGTGCAAGAATTGGTTATAAAGATTGATTTTCTGCTGCTTCTGGTCATTTAAATTGAGTTTCTTCTTGGTTCTTATTGAGTTTGTTGTGTTTTTGTGCTAAATCTTTTGAAACTTGATTGATTTGGTTTGAATCTGAGAATGACTACTCCATCTAATGATCCTCACAATACTGGCTCCTCAACCAAGCCTCCGATGCTGGTTAGGAGTGAGTATAACATATGGCAACGAAGAATGCTCCATCACCTGTCTGTTAACAGTTCAGGTTGTTGGACATCTGTGGTCCACGGTCCACACAAGCCTATGGTGAACAATCCGGAGACCAATCAAATGGTTCCGAAGAAGAAGGAGCAATACTCAGATGAAGATCGTAAACTGTTTGAGATTGATGCTAAAGCCCATGGAATTCTGGCCATGGCACTGCCGAATGAAATCTATTCTGGGCTTATGCATCATGAAACTGCTCATGACCTCTGGAATGCTTTGAAGGAACAATTCGGAGGAACTGATGAGGTCTTAGCAAACAACAGAGAAATCCTCGCCCAACAATATGAGACATTCTCTCATAGGAAGGGTGAGACACTGACTCAACAGTTTGAGCGTTTCTCCTGCTTGATCTCTGAGCTGAAAATGGTCAAGCATGAGTATACTAACAGCCAGATGAACAACAGATTCCTCAGATCACTGCCTGAGAGATGGGACACATACACCATTGTCCTACGCTCCAGTGCAAATCTGGATAGCCTATCTCTCACCCAACTCCATGGGAAACTTCTTACATTTAAAAGAGAGATAGAGCAGAAAAGGAAACTGGCATCATCAGGAAAGCTCTCTGATGACTTTGTACCAGGTAACACTGCCTTGGTCGGTCATGAGTCAGAATATGCTAGATCAGAAAGTCATTATGATGAGCATATAGATTTCTCTTCAAACAGTTCTGATCATGCATTTGTTGGTGTTGACAGTCATTCTGGGTTTAATAGTGATAATTTATGCTTTATCATGGATGATTTGCAAGGTATTGCTGATGATGATTTAGAAGAGATGGATATTTTGAGCCAAATGGCCCTGATCAATATCAGATCTCAAAAGTTCTACAAGAGAACTGGTAGGAAATTTCCAGGACTCTCTGGCAAAACCAAAGTTGGTTTTGACAAGAGTAAGTTGAGGTGTCACAAATGCCACAGGCTTGGGCACTTTGCAAGAGAGTGTAGATCAACTGGATCTAACTCCTCTGCACCCTTTGTGACCTTTCCAAGCAATAGTTCACAAAACAAAGGGCAACATCCTGCTAGTTCTGGTCATCACTCGCAACCTCAATCCCCTGCATACTTTGTCCCTCAGGGTCCAATGCCATACCCTTATCCCTGCTATTACATGCCACAGCCAAATCCAGTTCATGTCCCTATAGTACAACAACCTCAACCATCTCCTTCACAATCTCAACCTCATCACAGCTTCTTCACACCAGGAGTTGTTGACTGGAGCAGCTTACCAGATGATCTTTCTGGTTTCAATGAGCAATTATCTGCTGGTGCTGGTCAACATGGTGGTGAACATCCTTTTGGGAATCTTGCTCTCATGGCCCTGGAGTCTACTGAGGGTTCCTGCTCAGATGCTTCATCTTCACAGGTAACCCAGATATCTTCTGAGGCTAAAGCCAAGTTATGTTCTGAATCATGCATAGCTGCCTTTGTCTCTATTAGAGAGGCAAATGTAGCTTTAATCAATAAAAATCTTGAGCTTGAGAAAACTATTTCCAAAAGAAAAGATGAGTATGTGTCTGCACTTAATGACAAAGATGATGAGATTTACAAGCTTAAATGCCAACTTAATGATGAAAAGGCTAAGGTAGAGGTCATACTCGAGAACCACAGAAGTCTCAAAGAGACACTTGCAGCTACCCAAGTTGAGTGTGACCGCTGGGTAACATCCTGCAAGGGATTTGAAATGCTTCTCAGCAAGCAAACAGCTTCAAATGTGAAGTTTGGAATAGGTTACAATCATACTGCACCACCTACTGATTTTACTTCAAAAGTAATAGTAAAATCTGAAGGTGAAAGTAATTTCCAAACCACATCATCATGTGATTCATCCTCAAATGATAATACAAAATTAGAGGATGAAGTCAGTGTTAAGATCTCAGCAAGTCAATTGCCTGATGGTTTAAATGCTGATAAACACATGAAGCTGAGAAATTCAGATGTTGTCCCTCAAAGTACTCCAAGTACTGAAGGGCAAGTCACAACATCTGAAAAGCATTTCAAATCTGACGAAATAAAAGGAGTAACAACTGCTGAGGAATCTATCATACAGTCTTTCAGGACGGATAGAGAACAGCTGAAGAACAAGTCTTCAGTTGTTACCGATCCTTCAGTACTTAACACAAGTACTGAAAGGAGGAAAGTACTGAAGATCACACCTTCAGTAGTTTCCACTTCAGCAGTTGATCAATCCAAGATGAAGAATAAGCCATGTGAAATATGTGGTAAATTCAATCATCTATCTGATGAATGCTGGTACAAAAAGGGTTCCAAACTCAACAGAGATAAGCTCATTAAAGAAGAGATAAATAAAATGAAAAATGAGTTTGAAACCAAGTTTGTACCACAGTCATCTCAAACTGATAAACCCAAGGCCTCACCAAAATCCAAAAAGAAGGATGGGGTTTATCAGAAAACAGCTGATAGTGTTCTCATGATAAACATCAGACGAAGTCTGTGAATTTCAAGGAGGAAATGGTGGGTCACAGGAACTCATCAAAAACAAGTACTGATGTGTCAAATGAGCTGAAGGCTTTAGCAACAAATCAGACACAACTTGTTATGATGGTTCAGCATTTGTTGGGGAGAGTTAACCAACTAGATGCACCTGTGATCAAACCACTGAAAAGGAAATCCAAGCCCAAATCTAAGAATTCCATTTCAGCACCATCTCCACCTTCATCAGCTGTTAATCATGAGAAACAAGTTATGGTTAAATCTGTTGATGAAAACAGACCCAAAACCAAAAAGGTTTGGGTCTCTAAAGCTAACTAGTTTCTTATGATAAATGCAGGGTTCTTCAGCATGCCAAAGAAGCATCTGGTATGTAGACAGTGGAGGATCTATGCATATGACTGGGAGCAGTTCTCTTCTTAATGACTACTCTCAAGGAAAGAAGGGATTTGTCTCATTTGGAAATGATGCTAAGGGTTACATCATCGGGAAAGGATTTGTGTCAAATGGAGAAATCAGATTTGATGATGTTAACCATGTGGAGAATCTCAAGTATAATCTACTGAGTGTCAGTCAGATGTGTGATAAAGGGCATGTTGCACTTTTCACAAGCCAGAACTGCCGGATTCTGTCTTCCAAAGTTCTGAGGCTGATTGACAAGGTATTGGATGAACATACTCTCCTGAAGGCCAACAGGATAGGAAGAGTATATGCCTTGGATTTGTCAAAGAAGATTGCGTTAAAAGGTCATCCTTGCCTGTTCTCCAAGGCCTCTCCTCAGGAATCTAAACTGTGGCATAGAAGGCTGGGTCATGTTAATCTCAAAAACATGAATCAGCTGATCCACAATAGTTTAGTAAGAGGTCTACCAATAAAGGAGTTCCTCTGTGATGAAACCTGCACTGCTTGTTTAAAAGGAAAACAACACAAAGTCTCATTCCCTCCTATAGAAGAACCAAAGTCCACTGCCTGCTTGCAATTACTGCACATGGATCTCTTTGGTCCTGTGAGAGTAATGAGCATGGCAAAGAAGAAATACTGTCTGGTAATTGTGGATGATTACTCCAGATTTGTATGGACCTTCTTCTTGCATTCAAAGGATGAGGCTGCTCAGACAATTATTAACTTTGTGTTGTATGTTGAGAAGCAGTATTCCCTATCAGTCAAGTGTATAAGAAGTGATAATGGAACTGAATTTAGAAACCATACACTTGATGATTTCTACCTTTCAAAAGGAATCAAGAGGCAGTATAGCATTCCAAGGACTCCAGAACAAAATGGAGTAGTGGAGAGAAAGAACAGGACCCTAATTGAAGCTGCAAGGTCCATGTTGGCTGACTCTGGTTTGCCACTGACCTTTTGGGCTGAAGCTGTCAACACAGCATGCTATGTGCAAAATAGAGCTCTAGTGAATCAGAGGTTGATGAAGACTCCTTATGAAGTTCTACATCATTTGGCTCCTCTAATTTCATTCTTCAGAGCATTTGGGTGTCCTTGTTACATTCTCAACACAAAGGATCAACTCCAAAAGTTTGATTCTAAGGTGGATGCAGGGTATTTTGTTGGGTACTCATCCACTTGCAAGGCTTACAGAGTGTTCAACTGTAGAACAAAGATGGTTGAAGAAACCTTGCATGTGAAGTTCAATGAATCTCCTAAGGAAAAATCCCACAAAACCCTGTGGAGTTGTTTGATCTGGACATACTGCAATATGTTCCTTATCAGCCTCCAGCTGTTGCAGATCATGTGAATTCATCACCTTCTGCAGCTAGTCATCCATCTGGTGGTACTGATGTTCATGATGATCCCAGTACTCACCTATTCAAGTTTAGTGATCAACTGCCTGAGTCTACTCAACTTGATGTTCCTGTAGCTTCAGTAGCACCATCCACAACAAATGCTGATGAGATTTCTGAATCCTCTACTTCATTTGACCTGCCATCTAACACTTGGTTTCAAGAATCTGGATCAACATCTGTTGCTGCTGAGCGTGCTACAAACACTTGCACAGATCTCATAGTGTATCCAGAGCTGAAGAATCACCCAACGTCTCAAATCATTGGTGATATCAATGCTGGTGTCTCAACTAGAAGTCAATTGTCCAACTTCTGCTTCTATGCTCTTTTCATCAGTCAGCAAGAGCCAAAGAACTATCATATTGCATTAAGAGACAATGGATGGGTTGATGCCATGCAGCTTGAGCTTCTTCAGTTCAAAAAGCAGCAAGTGTGGGAACTGGTTCCTCTACCCCCAGGTAAGTGTGCAATAGGCACTAAATGGGTGTTTAGGAATAAAACAGATGAAAATGGGCAAATTGTCAAGAACAAGGCCAGACTGGTTGTCCAGGGGTTTTCACAAGAAGAAGGTATTGATTATGATGAAACCTTTGCCCCTGTAGCCAGACTGGAGGCAATTAGATTGTTCTTAGCCTATGCTGCATTCCACAATCTTAAAGTTTTTCAAATGGATGTCAAAAGTGCATTTTTATATGGTAAAATAAAAGAAGAGGTTTATGTGTGTCAACCACCAGGTTTTGAGGATAATAAACATCCTGATTGGGTGTATAAACTTGATAAGGCTCTTTATGGGTTGAAACAAGCTCCTAGAGCCTGGTATGAAACACTGTCAAACTTTCTTCTTCAGAATAATTTCACTAGAGGCTCCATAGATAAAACTTTGTTCATTAAGAAAGTGGGTCAGCATAAGCTCCTTGTTCAAATTTATGTTGATGATATTATTTTTGCTTCCTCTGATCCACAGTTGTGTGATGCATTTACAAAGTTGATGCAACAAAAATTCGAAATGAGTGCCATGGGAGAATTACAGTTCTTTCTAGGTTTGCAAATCAAACAAAAGGCTGATGGAACTTTCATTCATCAGTCAAAATACACAAAAAGTCTTTTGGCAAAGTTTGATTTACAACACTGTAAGCCCTGTTCTACTCCCATGTGCAGCACCACACAACTGGATGCAGATCAGAAAGGTAAAGCTGTTGATGAAACACTTTACAGATGTATGATTGGGTCCTTGATGTACTTAACAGCTTCTAGACCAGATATTATGTTTGCAACTTGTGTTTGTGCTAGATTTCAGGCTGCTCCTAAAGAGTCTCATTTGATTGCAGTCAAGAGGATCTTTAGATATCTGCAAGGTACTCAATCTCTAGGTCTTTGGTATTCCACTGGGCACTCTTGCAAATTAGTTGCTTTTTCTGATAGTGACTATGCAGGGTGTAAATTAACTAGAAAATCAACTTCTGGTGGATGTCAATTCCTAGGCAACTGTTTGGTTTCTTGGCAGAGTAAGAAACAAACATCTGTTGCTACATCCACTGCTGAAGCCGAGTACATTGCTGCTGCAAGTTGTACATCTCAGGTACTCTGGCTTCAGAATCAATTACTGGATTATGGCATTACAGAGACTAAGACTCCATTACTAATGGATAGTGCTTCAGCTCTTTGTATTGTCAAGAATCCAGTCCAGCACTCTAGGACCAAACATATTGAGATCAGACACCATTTTATTAGGGATTGTTTTGAAAAAGGTCTGATTGATCCAAAGTTTGTTCCTAGTGCTGATGAGCTTGCAGACATATTTACTAAGCCTTTGGACAGTTCAACTTTCCAAAACCTAGTGTTAAGGCTTGGTATGCTGCAGCTAGAATAAGTGACAACTACTGATGATCTCAGTCAACAAGTACTGATGAGCATTCGTATACTACTGTCACAAATAAGTACTGAAGTTCTTTTATCCTCAGTAGTTTTCATAACTACTGAAGACTAAATTACTTAAAAGTACTGAAGTACTCATCTGTTGAAAAGAACTGATGTGGTTACAACTACTGCTGTAGTTACAACTGCTGATGTCAGAATAACAGATAAGTACTGATGACCTATGAAACATCTGAAACTCAGACAAAGTCTGATGAAGTGTTGAGGTCAGAATGAAACAGCTGATGAGCTAAGAATTGACGACAACAGCTGATGAGAAATTTTTCTCTTCAGTTGTTTCTACAACTGCTGCTTCACTTCAAACAACTGAAGCCAAAACCATGTCTTCAGTAGTTTCACAACTACTGATGACTAACACCAAGTCTTCAGTTGTTACAACACCTGAAGCCAAAACCATGTCTTCAGTAGTTTCACAACTACTGATGACTAATACCAAGTCTTCAGTTGTTACAACTTCTGAAAGTTAAAACCAGGTCTTCAGTTGTTTTCAAACAACTGATGACAGCACCAACACTTTCAGTCGTTTTATATCAGCTTTTTCTTACCCTATAAATACCTAAACCTAATTTCAGACGTTTCATTAGCCGTTTTCCGTCCACTCTCTCAACAATGGCGACCATGAAACTCAAACCCAGACACAACTGTGTTGCCTACCTCTCGAAATCGGCCTTCTGGAACAAATTTGATAACGCCATCGATCTTATGGTAGATTCCCAGTACCGAACCGCGTTTCTTCTGAATCCTACCATCTACCCCGATTCCCTAAGCCAGTTCTGGACCAACGTCTCTGTGCAAACTAGTGAGAATGATAGCCAAATCACTCTCCAGTCGTTGGTCAACCAGAAACAGGTGGTCATCACTCCGGACATCATTCGACAAACCCTAGATCTACATGATGCCACCTGTGTCACAGAATACCCGAAAGGCACAACCGATATGTCTTTCATCAACAACGGGTATGAAGGAGACTTAAGTGCTACCACCATTCTGAAGAAGCACTTCCATGATGCTGAACGTCTTATATTCCACATGGTGAATGTCTGCCTTGCACCAAAAACCTCCTCATGGGATCAAATGTCTTCCCGATGGCAACAGGTATTATACTCTATCTTTGAACGACAAACTTTAAATTTTTCTGAGATAGTGTTTATGGAACTAAAGGATCTGGCCTTGAAACCTGTGGCAAACAGATGGATATTATATCCCAGGTTTCTCATGGCCATAATTTTAACACAGCTAAAATCAGACGGCCTTGTTGGCCTTGGAGTCCCTGCTCCGGCTGTATTGCCTGAAGTATACTCCAGGCACAACTCTGACCCTACAATGAAAGGGGCTGCCCGGCTGCTCAAACCCAAGCAGCGGGAACCCACAGCCTCCACTTCCAGATCCAAAGTCCCCACCAAACCCAAAACCAAAAAGCCCAAAAAGGCTACTCAGGGAGATGAGTCCCCTGAGGATGCCCCTGTAACACCAATACAGGTAACACTTACTGGTTCTAACCCCCCAGTAGTGTCAAAGACTCTACCAACCCTAGCCGCTCAGGCATCCTCTCAACAGGATCCTGATGCAACCAAATTGGGGATACCACAATGCTGGAACCTATCTCAATTGAGAAGGTTACCATTGAAGAGCACCAGTCACCCCGGGTGCAATCTGCTTCAAACCTATCTCCAAATGCAACCGCCCCTCAAAGCCCAACATTTATTGTTGCACAAGTGTTGAGTCAGCTGCATTCCTCTCCTCCTCCCCAGACACCAATTACAATGGGGAGAACCTCAACAGCTGAGGAAGAGGACCAAAATGCTGCTGATAACCCACAGCACAGGGGTTATAATGTTCAATCTCCCCGTGTAGAGGAGGAGGTTAGAACATCTGGTGAGGCTGCCACTTCTACTGATTCAGCAAATGAACAGGATGAAGTTGGTAACATCTCTAAGACCTCACCAGAGGCAACTGCCGATGAAGGACTCAGTCCTGAGGCAGGAAGTCCCCAGAACCAAGAACAAGGGGCACATGCTACAACTGATCTACACTCAGGGCATGTACATCCTGATTCAATCAGGAGGTCAGATGATTCAGCAAAGACTGATGATGACCTGGGCTTTTTCTTTGATGTTTTAGCCCATAACACAATCCTTGAGGCTGAGGTGAGCAGACTCAAAGAACTGCTTGCCAAAATGTCTCAGGATCAAAGTCCATCTGCCCCAATAAACCCACAGATGGCACCTTCATCTGAAGGTTTACCAAACACTCAGCCACTACACTCAACTGAGCCACCAGCCACTGTTTTTGGCACCACCTCTCAGGGACAGAACCCCTCTGAGCAGATGGTTGCTACCTTTCAAAATTCCTTATCTCT
The DNA here is from genome assembly GCA_025506505.1 of Flaveria sonorensis. NCBI lineage: Eukaryota > Viridiplantae > Streptophyta > Magnoliopsida > Asterales > Asteraceae > Flaveria > Flaveria sonorensis. Next base: position 29,639,835 of record CM046428.1, read on the forward strand.
CATCACTCCCATCATCAATGAGATTGTGCATAAAGCCATTGATGAGAGGATTTCCTCAAATCTACAAACACTTGTTGATGATGCTGTGCAAAGGAAGCTTTCTGCCATTCACACCCCTGAACCCAATGCACCCAAAAAGGGGAGTCTAAGGCAGTGAAAGAAAGAAAAAGAAAGAGTGTGGAAAATGAGAAACAAGAGAAAGAAAAGGAAAAACAGCTGATCACATATAAAAGAAAGAAAAGTGCTGAAACTCAAAAGCCTGATGAAGAGAAATCATTGGAAGATCTGATTAAAGAAGCGATGAAGCTCACAGCAGATCAATGGACAGAATAATAGATCAACTCTTCAGACAGGGCTTTGATACAGCCACATTAGACACTGAGATCAGAAAGCTGGAGATTGAAGAGATACAAGAAAGATGGGCCAGTTATAGTGTGATGGAAAGGGAGAGGTTGGAAATAATGATCAGGTTTACTGCAAAATACTTGGGAAGATCATTAATTGAGATTAAATCATGGACCAGAGACAGTATTCTGGCAATAACCACCAGAATCTGTATTTCTGAAGCATTCAACAAGGGGTTAATTATCGAAGCACTAGATGAAGCAGGTGCTGGGAAGAGAACTGATATGGCCAAGCTTTCCAAAGCCAAACTCACCATAAAAATGCTAGATCAGCCTTCCCAAACTCCCTCTCAAAAACAACCAACCCCACAACTCTCCAAATCAACTCAACCCTCAAAACCAACTCCCTTACCCCAAAAACCACCTCAAACCACATCCAGTGATGCACCCAGAAGGAGGAGAAGGGTGTTGAGGATGGTAGAAGAAGAAGAAGATGATGATGAAGAAGATAGTCTGCCGCTGTTCTAAAATTACCTGAGCCCAGAAGTCAACAAATGATTACACCAGACTTTCAGAGGCAAATGGTGAAAGTTAAGATTGAAGAAGAAGAACAGCAGAAACAGCACGATGAGCAACTTTTGAAGATGATTGACAAAGAGTTTCCTCAGTCATCATCTATACAAGCGATGAAGAAACATGCTCAAAGGCTGTATGCTCTCAGGTATACCTTTCAATATCAAAAGGAGAGAGTAAGGATTTGGCCAGACCCCAGGGTTAGTTCTAGAATTCATAAGAAATCCATACCAATAGATACAATGGCCAAGTGGGAAAGACCATAGATGCTGCTATTATGTTGGCCATTGTAGTCTCACCCTAGGAAATACTTGAAGACTTCAAGAGAGCCTACAAGTCAAAGATGACCCCTCAAACTCTAATGGAGAACAAAATGGTCAAGAAGGGGTTGTTATACAAGAGGCTTGAAGAGATCAAGAAAAATGAACTCCAGTTGTTATTAGAAGGGACTCACCCAGATGAATTTGCTTACAGAGAGATAACAACTGTTGAGTTGAAAAATGGAAAGACGTAAAGTACTTATCAGAGTACTATGGCCCAGAGTTCTTCTTCGAAGGAGAAGCAGAAGAACTCACTAAGGAGGAACAAGTTGTTCTCCTTGAGGCCTACGTCAGAGAGTCTTATAGACTCATCAATGGGAAGTAGGTTTCATGGTTGGGATAACGGCTCTGTGTCCAGTTCCCCAAGACAGAGTTCCCTTCCATCCTTTGACATTCACATCTACTGAAACCTGTTCCCTGGCCTATGCTTATCCTATATCTCTAAAGCTGATCAAGAGAGTATTTCTGCCAAGAATAAGTGGGACCTCAATAAGCTTAAAGGTTTTGGCTGCATTGGTTCAGGGGGAGTTTGTTGGACCAAAAGAACCAATGAGCCTGATCAGAAAAACCTTTAAGTCCCACGGACATTACAACAACTGAAGTAGTCTGCAACAGCTGAAGACATCAGCTGATAACAAAGAGCTGAAGACAAAGTCTGAAGTGAAAGAGCTGAAGACAAAGTCTGAAGTGAAAGAGCTGAATACAAAGTCTGAAGTGAAAGAGCTGAAGACAAAGTCTGAAGTGAAAGAGCTAAAGACAAAGTCTGAAGACAAGAGCTGAAGACAAAGTCTGAAGTGAAAGAGCTGAAGACAAAGACTGAAGACCAAGTTTCAGATGATTGTCACAACAGCTGAAGATGACCTCTTCAGTAGTTGTGATGGTTTCCTTTCAGTAGTTGTATTTCCTTTTCTGTACTTGTAGTTTCAGTAGTTTTATGTTTCTTTGTGTACTTAGAATACTAGAGATGTTCTCAGTTGTTGTGAACATTCTCAGTAGTTTGCTTACGTTCAGTAGTTTGTAATAATTCTGTTAGACGTCACTATCAAGTGACATCAGCAGACGTCACATTCCTTTATATAAGGAATGCTGACCTAATTGTAATCGGTGCAGCTTAGGAAAACCTAGCAGCCGCCATACCGAAGCATGTGTGCATGAATGTTATTATCCCAATGCAGAAAACCCTATTTCTATATAACCGTGTACTGTTCCATTGAATATTTATTGTGTTCTTGCTATATTTGCTTAATTCTTGCTCTAATTCCGCTGTGATCAAACTCTAATTGATCAAACTTAGATCATTGATCCTAACACACAACCACCTGCACCCCATCCACAACCACCAATAGACCATCACCCTCAACCTCCATTTGATGTACCACCTACACCTCCACCACAATCATCTTCTCCAAACCAACCTCCCATTTCCCCATCAAAGTCTTCACAACCCACTTCCTCATCACAGCCTTCACAACCATCACAAACCACCTCCTCATCTTCAACAAATCCAATAACCCTTAACACCAATTTTAAAACCTTAAAAGACCAACCGCACGATTACATCATTGGTTCTATTACTGATGGAGTGAGGACACGGAGTCAATCTGGATTGATAAATTAATGCCTCTATGCTTGTTTCTTATCTCAAACAGTTCCCAAAAATGTCTCAGCAACACTTCAAGACCCAAGTTGGGTTGAATCTATGCAAATGGAGCTGCAGCAGTTCAGGAAATTGAAAGTTTGGCAATTAGTTGATCTTCCTCCAAACAAGTTTCCTATTGGTACTAAATGGGTATTCCGGAACAAACCAGATGATCGGGGAGTAATAATTCGAAACAAATCTAGCTTGGTTGTACAAGGTTTTGCTCAGGAGGAAGGAATTGATTATACTGAAGTGTTTGCTCTAGTTGTTCGAATTGAAGCAATTCGAATCTTTCTTGCTCATACAGCTCACAAAAACTTTAAAGTCTTTCAGATGGACGTGAAATGCGCATTTCTCTACGGGAATATTGATGAGGAGATTTATGTTTGTCAACCTCCAGGTTTCGAGGATCCAGATTTTCCAGACAAAGTGTATAAACTTGAAAAATCCTTATATGTACTACATCAAGCCCCTCGGATCTGGTATGAAACTCTGACTTAGTATCTGCTGAGTAAAGGCTTCTCTCGTGGTTCGATAGATATGACTCTGTTCAAGAAAGAAGTTGATGTTGAAATGTTGATTGTTCAAGTGTACGTTGATGACATTATTTTCGGGTCAACAGATGAGAAACTATGCAGAGAATCTGAAGAGGTCATGAAGGATCGTTTAAAAATGAGCATGATGGGGGAGTTATGCTTTTTCTTGGGATTGCAAGTTGAACAAAAGCAGTTTGGTATTTTGATTTATCAGGAAAAGTACTTTCTGGAGATTCTCAAAAAGTTCAACATGGATGATTCTTCTCCAGAACTTACTACATTCACTGCTCAGACGTGCTTAACTCCAGATGATAATGGGAAATCTGTAGATGCTCATCGCTATCGTTCTATGATCGGATCCCTCATGTATCTTACAGCCAGTCGTCCTGATATTACATTCGCTTTGTGCTATTGTGCTTGTTTTCAGGCCAACCCAAAAGGCCATGATTGTGGAAGATGATTGTGGATATGAGGTTAGTATGTCTGATGCTGAAGTCCTTAATGCTTATCGAAGCATTGGATATGAAGGACCATCTTTGGGATCAAAGAAGGAAATTAAGAAGTCATTTTTGTCCAAGGAATGGAGATACATTGCCCACGTGTTCATTATGTTCTTAGATCATAGAAAGGGAGGATCAGATGGTTTAAATGCACAGTGGACAAAGGCCATGATTGTATTCTGTAGAGGACAAAAGGCCAATATTGCAAGACTAATATTTGACTGTATGACTGAAAATGTCATGGCCTTAAAGAAAGAGAAATGGCTGTTATATCCAAGGTTTATCCAGATGATCATTAATGCTAAGAATCCAAATTTGCCAAGACATGGGGAAGTTAAGAGGCTGATGCAAATGAATACAAGAATATTTGTAGACTGCTCAGCTATTAGACATGACTTCAGCTGTAAAATAACATATTTACTAGAAAACATGTATCCTGCCGAGAGATGGAACTACATAAGAAGGTTGATTGAAAATGAAAACAAAAATGCTGAAGAAAATCAGGATAAACAAGCTGAAGCCATAAAGAAAAGGAAGAGGTATGCAAATGATAAAGAATATGATCTAGATGCTGAGATTGATGAAGTTGAAGAGGAGCTGCGGACTCAAAGAGAGAGAAGGACCAAAAAGAAGGCTGAGCAAGGGGAACCGACTCACGAAACCAAAATGAGATCTAAGCATAAGCAGCCGGTTTTCCAAGAAAGGAGGGATCCCCGATCTGAACTGGATCAAGATGTGATCAGAAATGTAAATACTTCATTGGCTAATAAACTGAGCATGATTAAAACTAAGTTGGTTAATCAGGAGTTGAGAGAGAAGGAGAAAGATGAGTAGATAGAAAGTATGAAGGTTATGATGATGGCCCAGCAGGAACTTATCAAAAGGCTACTGAAGGAAGTGAATGAGCTCAAAGGCAAAGTTGGTGACACAAACCAACTATCATAAGAAGAGCTGGATAATCTGACTGACACATCAACGTATTCGTTCCTGAAAGTGGGGAGGTCATCTGGTATGGGAGGAGAAGCAAGTACGGCTGGTGGTGGTGCAAGTGGAAGTGGTGTAGGAGGACAAAAGGTTGTTGAAATAGAAGCAGAGAAGAGAGTTGAGGAAGGAGGAGATATGAGAGAGGAGCCTGTGATTGTTAAGGCTGAATTTGTTGATTTGGGATTGGATATAGAAACAGACTTGACGGGGGCTGAGGTGGTTAGAGAAGAAACTACTGAAGGAAATAAGGAGGGTACAAAGAATAGACTTATTGATGAAGAGGAAGAATATGAGGAACAACTGGTTGATTATGACTCAGAGCCTGAATATTATGAAGTGGAGGAGCGCCCAATGACTTATATGGCACAAAGGGGTTTAGAAGAAGGTGATGTGTTTGAACTAAGCAAAGAAGACTGGTTTATTAAAGAAAAGGAATCAGAAGAGCTAACACCTCTATTTCAAAACATTAGTGAACCAAGCAAGAAGAAAAGTGATAAGAAAATAGTGAGCTGGAAATACAATTCTGAATTGAAAATGTTTATGATCAAAAGTAGGGGCGGTGAAATTTCATATATACATAAAAGGAAGGTGTTCAAGACCTTGCCTAGATGGGATTTGAGGAGGTTAGCTGGAATTCCACTTTTGGATGCCCACCTGAGTGAACGTGCTATGTTGTTGGAAAAGGAGATTAAGGTGGGAATGAATGACAATTTTGAAGCTTTTGGGTATATGAAGACAGAAAGAAGGAGATCGAAGAAAGACCTGGATTGGGCCACTGGAAAGGGAAAGATTGTGTTAAAGCTGAAGCCAACTAAAATTGTTAAGAGGGTAAGGGAGCCCAATCCACTTCCCCCTAGACTACAAAATTTTGAAAAATTGTTTTATGATAACAATACTGGGGAAGCAGTCATTAGGTTAAAAGGTGGGGCTGAGATTAAACTATTTGATCCAATGGAAGTATTTTCCTTTTGTGATGAAGACCTGGTCACTCTATGTGAAAATCATATCAAGGCTGGAGCTGGAGATGAAACAAGAAGAGAAGCAAGTTTGTTCATGAATGTGGCAAAGAAAGCTCGTGGAGTAAGGATAGAGGTCAGGGAGCTAGCTGAGAAAGTATCCAAGGCTGACGAGTTAAGGATGGACATGCAGGATCTTACCAGACAATTTCCTAGAGCAAGTGCAAGAGCTGAAGAGGAGAGGGCAGCAGGAGCAGAACCAGAAGCATCAGATAAAGCTGAAGAAGGTGCAAGAGAAGAGTAAGAAGATTGAGAGTGAGGTCCAACCTAGGGGGAGAATTGATGATTTACGTAGGTTGGACTCACTAATATTTATAGGTTTATTTTGATTATGTAATAGGTTAATTGTTAGTTTTATCTTGTATTTAGTATTTATTTGTAATTTTGTATTCCAGCGACTCTACGGGCGAAACTATAGTTTCGCCCGGAGTCAGCTGATTCAGTTCACCCGGCGAATCTATAATTCGCTGCCGGGTGAAACTAGTAGATAGACAGGCAGTTTCGCTATATATTGTAATCTTTCTATCTTGTAAGGAACCTTTTACAAAACCCTAATACAGAATATTTGTGTTGTAATTGTGTGTGTGTGGCTGGAAGCTTATTTTCATCATCATTGAGCCTCTTACTTGTTTATTATTGTTTAGATTCAAAATATTTCATTCTGTTATTGAGTTTATTGTGTTAAATCAATGGGAAATCATTGTCATACATCAAGTGCACTGTTGAATCGATCATTAGGACCAATATAACATCTCCTCAGTTAGTTTTCCCTCCTTCAGAGCTTCCCGTTATGCTTCTTTTAATCTAGCGGTAAGGTTAGTATACACCCTCATTCTCAAGGAATAAAGGTGAAGAGGCTTTTCCCTTTCCTTCCTACTCAATGCATCCGCCACAACATTTGCCTTGACTGGATGGTAACAAATCTCACATTCATAATCACTCAACAATTCTACTCATCTTCTCTAGTGCATGTTTAACATTTTCTGATCAAGAATGTGTTGCAAACTTTTGTGATCAGTGTAAATAATGTATTTGGTACGGTAGAGATAGTGCCTCCATATTTTGAGCGCAAACACCACGGCACCCAGTTCTATATCATGAGTAGTTTAGTTTCTCTCATGCTCATTTAACAATCTAGACGCGTAAGCAATCACCTTGTCTCGCTGGATTAATACACATCCCAGCCCCTGACATGACGCATCGCAATAAACTACAAAGTCCTCAACGCCTTCCAGTAGGGCAAGGATAGGTGCACTGCACAGCTTCTCCTTGAGTATCTCAAATGCTTTATTCTGTTCCTTTTCCCATATGAAGGCTGTATCCTTTTTGGTTAGAGTGGTTAATGGCTGCACTGTTGGTCCTCTTGATCGATATAACAGTGCAATTGATTAATAAACACAAACAAATCTCACTGAAAACACAAATATCAATGATATTTGTGTAAAATATAGATCAAACACAATAAAATATTGATGAACAATGATGAACACCTTAAGAACACTCAATAAGCCCTTGTTTGATCTAAATTGATTGCTAAAGATATTACAAATGTGAAAAGACCCTCAATCAATGGCTCATTCAAGCTCAAAAACGTAATTGTCACTAATCTATATATAGTGATAATATGCACTAATGACATATTAAGCCCCTAGAATTAGACAATTAGAGAAATTACATATAAAACATAAAAATGACTTAAACATAAATAAATATATTTTGTTGACACAAAATATATTTATTAACAATAAACTCCTAGTCAAATTTATCTTCAACATCTCGTCTTGGTTCTTCATCTCGAATGCGTCTGTTTGTCTTTTTCGATGACTTTGAAAGTGCCGTTGACCTTTGTTGACTTTGATTGTGTTGATAATATAGACTATCCTTTTTCAGACCCAATAATACTCCCCCTTAGTCTATTATTATCAATGTCTTTCATCGTGCTCAGCATCGATAAGTCAACTATATAATGATCTTCGATCTCCCCCTAGATTGATGATCTGGTACAAACAATCTTTCATCGTACAGGCTCCCCCTTTTTGTATGCTCCCCCTCTTCATGTGCATTCTATGTGAATGATCAGGAACAACTTTTCCAACTCTCTATTCTTGAGTGCTTCAGAAGATGTAGGAGGAGGAATCCTAGCTCGGTATCTTCTGCAAACTTGAGGAACAGGTTCTCTAGTATGGTACTTTGCTCAGCTGATGATCGCCATCATTTGAAACAAAAATCTGTAACACAATCACAACCACAATCTAGCAACTTCCTGTCAGATCATTTCAGTTAACAAATAAACCCATGTTTATCTGTGTGTGCAATTTCCTGTGAAATGCATGTTAAAATAATAACATTTTAATAGCATAATATGGAAGACTTGAAAAATGATTTGAAATGAATATTTTATTTTATTTTGTTTTATCATATTACACCAAGAACTAGTTTGATCATGAGATCACATCCTCAAGATATACGAAAGCACAAAGATGTATTTAAACATCGACAAGTTAGTGAGATCACACTGATACAGAGTCTGGTCACAATTTTAAGCTTTTGAAAGCCAAAAACAGTTCAAAAATGATTGTTGGTATATTTGTCCAATTTAAACCCATGCCTTATCCTTTTCAGCAAGTGACCTGCAACTGATTTTATCATGTTTTAGATTTAATTAGAGAAGCTCAGGTGATTTGGTTCCCATAGACATCCGGCAAAGAACTTATCCCATCATCAGGGCTTATTGAGTAATATGATTAACTCTGCTTGATTTTCTTTTAAGTTTTCAACAATGATCTTAATTTAAGAATCATTGTGCCTTTATTTAGGGAACAGATGATGAGAGCTCCAGGTCTATACTTACGTATACTTAAGGAGATGATCATCTGAGCGTGCTGATTAGAGCTTCAGGTCTATACTCACATATAACAGAGAAGATCATCACTTCAGGTCAATGCTTCCACATAGCAGAGGGGATAAGCAAGAAAAGGATTCTGAAGAGCTTATAACAAGCATCAATTCAGAAGCAAGGGTGAGGGAATTTAGGAATCGAAGTAATCAAGGCAGAAGTCAGATACTCTCAACCCATTTTTGACGAGACTTATAACTTTGTGCTGGCCGAAATGTCAGGAGGATAATCCTTATCATCGAGTTCTAAAGCTTTAGTTAGGCTACAAAATCACTGTTTACTTCGTTTTCACGCTGAGCCTACCAAGCATAACATATAATGAAACTGTCTTTTTCAGATTTTAGAATATTAAGTGATACAGACATCTACATCAGTTACTATCATTTCTCACAAAGTACAAGTCATGCAAATAAGCATACCAAGAAGACATACTATCATTTCTCAGTCATCCCAAATCAAGTTCTTAGTTCCCGTGAAATTTTTTATTCTCCCTCGAAATTTCTTTTTAACTGCCATGAAACAAAAAAAAATTTCCCCTTTTTTTAAGTATATAATAAACGGAATTGAAAAAAGAATTTTACTAAAGAAAGTCTTACAAATTATACTAGCAAAAACATGAGAAATGAAGTAACAAGAAAAATGCAGTGATTGTGAATGGTAGATAAGAATCCAAAATATGGTTTAGATACCATAACATGTTTGTTCCGCCTCAAATTTGAATTAGGAACAATCCCAGTCAGTAAACCGGATTACTGGTAGGCCTCCTGAATTGTTACTGCACTCATAAACAGATTAGTTAGAGAGGGGGACCCAGGCAATCGTGGTCCTGGGAGTTCCTTTTTCATCAGTGTATGTAACGTGTTTAAGCACACATTCTTTTGAAAAATCATTTATTTTTTTATCCTTTTCTTTTTGTTATACTTTCCAAATTTGTTTTGGTTCAATTACTTTTGATTTGAAAGAATTGAATTTGTAAATTATTTTCTGTTTAAGACCCGAAGGAAGAGATTTTAATTTTGAAACATTGGTCTTTTTCATCTTTGAATCATGTGAAACCGGCTTCACATGAGAAGGTTTGGATAGATTTTTCTTTATCCAACCATTCAAAGATATGTGCTTTTTACCTTTTGAACCCGAGAAGCAACCTGTGTTATCTTTACCTCTCGAAGCTTGCCTTTGAACCTGAGGGCACTTCTTTAGCACATGACCTTCTTTTCCATATCTAAAGCAAGCCTTAAAGGCTTTTGGTTCTATGTAGTCTTGTGGTGAGCAGGAGAGGGTGAAGCATGCTTTGAGGTTGATGCAGCTTGTTGACAACCTTGATGCTTCTTCTTTTGGATATAAGAAAATTGAACCTTTTGAGAGTTTGTCAATATGGATTTTGAGCTGGGCTGTGATTTGATTTGTGATGTTCCGGGAGCTGAGATCTGAACATTCTTCTTAGAACCTTTTTGTATGACTGGTGACTTGTTAGACTTAGAAGCAGAGTTGTGAAGATCATGATGGATAGCAGATGAAGACGGTGAGTGCTTCTGCTACGTTTTGGAGGAACTGTTGATTTGTTTAGCAGTTGGAGATGAGATCCGTAAAGGTCTTGATTCAATTGTTGGAAGCTTTTGACACTTGATAACTTCAGGTGACTTGATGATCTCTTGTTCATCATCAAAACTTGTCCAGTCCTGTATGCACAAGTCAGCTTCCAATGGATCTTGATTGATGACTCTTGTTGTGTCGATTTGTGTTGTTGAGTTCTGATTGCTTGACGATTCCACAGCTGTTCCTTCTTTGACAAACTTGACAGGACCAAAAGAAGGGATGTTACCTATTTTGAATTTGTTAAAGAACTATTGTGAAACAACTGATACTGGTTTTAAAGCATCAGAGTTGGAATTATCATTTTGCAGATCAGATCCTTGCTTGATGAGCCCCAAACCTGTAGGAAAATCATATTCATCTCGAACCTCATTGTGATTAACGCTGCTTAAACCTGCATGTAAACTTTTATTATCTGTATCTTCAATTAAATCATTAGATGGATAAGGTTGAGGCATATAAGAGTGACAGTAAGTGCTAGGAGGAGGATAAACATATGAAGTTTCACAACATCCCACACCCGTTTTGATTCTAGCTCCCTTTTGCTTAGAGAATAGTTCTTCCTGTTTCATCCCTGATATCATCCATTTATCAAGTTTAGTTTTAAGCTTGCTAGTCTCAAATTCTGCTAATATGACTCGTTCGCTCAAAACATTAATCTCGACATTCTTTTCTAAAAGATTTCTTTTTAAAAGATCATTTTCTTTTAAAGCTTCTCTTAGTTTAATAAAATATTTGGACTCATTGATTTTAAGTTCTTTGTTTATTCGTTTTAATTCCTTTTCATTTTCTAACAATAATCTGTTAGCTTTATAAACCCCGAATAAATGAATTTTGCAGGGAGGAGAACACATGTCTTGAACTATCTCATAGAGGAGTCCCATAACTATCTTTCCAGCAGCTAGGGCTTTTTCACATTGACAGACATGAGTGTTCTTTTTGTACTCTTCCTCCTCAGCAACTCTCTTCTTAGCTTCTTCAGCTTCACCTTCCTCTTGCTTTCCTTCATCCTGAACTTTACTCTGACTTGTACAATTATCAACATCACCAAAACTCTCACCTAGAGTATCACACCTGAGTTCTTTGAAAGGATCAAAATCCTTAATAGAATCCTCATCACTGTTTACTGTCTCAGCCATCAATGCATGATTCACTTCTTCTTCAGTCTCTTTGATCTTAGTACTTGAAGATATACCTCCATACATGAATTGGCTGTACTATCTTCTTTTCAAATCCAAATCAAATGACTTCAACTTGTTGATAACTTCCATGAGTTTGTAGTTAGCAAAATTTCTTTCCTGCTTTAACAATCTAACTTGTGGACTTCACTGTGAGGGAAGAGAGTCCAGAAGTTTTGTGACTTGCTCATTGTTCCCCAACTGATCATCGTACTTCTTAAGGTTGTTTGCCACCATCAGAAATCGATCAACAAAATCAGATATCTTTTCATCTTTCATGGCTGCAAAAGAATCAAACTGACTTTGTACCATTTTGGCGTTGTCTGATTCGAAATCGGCAGAAAACGACACTTTCATTTAACAATATTAAAATTGACTTTAACACCCAAAACTAAAAATATTTTCCAAAAAACAAAATTGATGAATAATATTCTCCCCCTGGAATAAAATTCTTTTAATGTCAACTAAATGGTTTCTAAGCAACTGGGGTCAACCTGCCAGGTCAGCTTGTTTTTTTTATTGATGGAATGATCAGAGGCTAATTTCATTGAACTTTCATTAATTTCGCAGGCAAATTCGCTAGCAGTTTCTCTCCTAATTTCGCTGGTAATTTCAGCAGCAGTTTTGCCCAGCAATGGCACACAGAAGCTAGTTTCGCTGGATAGTTTCGCCCGAAACTAGTTGAACTTTCGTTCAGAGAACAATTTCGTAGCAATTTCGCTGGGATTGGCACACAAACAATATGAACCTTTGTTTAACACATGTACTTTCACTGGAATGAAGAAACCAGATCCAAAAACCAAGACCAGCTTAGTTTCGCTGAAGGAGCCCTAGTTTCGCCTAGTGAAACTATGTAGTTTCGCTGATTGAAGCTGTAATTTTGCTGCACGAGCTGTAAATTAGCCCAACGTATCTGGACAGCCTTTTTCAGCACGAAATCAGCTCAAACTCATCCAAATCTCAATGGATTTGAGATCTGATGACTCCTATAGCTTCCCACACCTAAATCGAGCAATCCTCAATCAATTTCCATATCCAAAACACTCAGATCAGATCGAAAATGAATGGAACAGTGACTTAGAACTTGAAACCAAACAAAACTCAAATAATCAAGAGCACAATGGCTCTGATACCAAATTGTTGGTCCTCTCGATCGATATAACACTGCAATTGATTAATAAACACAAACAAATCCTACTAAAAACACAAATATCAATGATATTTGTGTAAAATATAGATCAAACACAATAAAATATTGATGAACAATGATGAACACCTTAAAAACACTCAATAAACCATTGTTTGATTTGAATTGATTGCTAAAGATATTACAAATATGAAAAGACCCTCAATCAATGGCTCATTCAAGCTCAAAAACCTAATTGTCACTAATCTATTTATAGTGATAATATGCACTAATGACATATTAAGCCCCTAGAATTAGAAAATTAGAGAAATTAAATATAAAACATAAAAATAACTTAAACATAAATAAATATATTTTGTTGACACAAAATATATTTATTAACAATAAACTCCTAGTCAAATATATCTTCAACGTCTTGTCTTGGTTCTTCGTCTCGAACGCATCTGTTTGTCTTTTCCGATGACTTTGACAGTGCCGTTGACCTTTGTTGACTTTGACTGTGTTGATAATATAGGCTATCCTTTTTCAGACCCAACATGCACAATTCGCGAGAAATCCTTGATGAACCTCCGATAGTATCCCACCAAACCAAGAAATTGCCTTATCTCGGTAGGAGTTTCAGGAATCTTCCAGTTTTTAATGGCATCTATTTTTGATAGATCTACTTGGATACCTTCTTTGTTCACCATAGGTTCTAGAAACTGGATTTCGCGCATCCAAAACTCACATTTGGAGAACTTTGCATGTAATTGCTCATTCTTGAGCAACTCAAGAATCAGTCTAAGATGCTTCTCATGCTCTTCCTTGCTACGGGAGTAGATCAAGATATCATCAATAAACACAATCACGAACTTGTCTAGATACGGGCGACATACTCGGTTCATGAGGTCCATAAATGCCACAGGTGCGTTAGTCAGTCCGAAGGGCATGACTAAGTACTCATAGTGTCCATACCTAGTTGTAAAGGCTGTCTTAGGTATGTCTTCTCCACTTATCTTTAGTTGGTGGTATCCCGATCTTAATCTATCTTGGAGAAATAGATGGCCTTGTAGTTGATCGAATAAGTTATCGATTCTCGGAAGGGGATACTGGTTCTTTATTGTAAGATTGTTCAAATCTCGATAGTCAATGCACATTCGTAGGGTTCCATCCTTCTTTTTACCAAATAGTACAGGTGCACCCCCCGGAGAAACGCTTGGTCGTACAAATCCTTTTTCCAACAAGTCTTGGATTTGTAGCATTAGCTCCAACATCTCATGTGGAGAGAGTCGGTAAGGTGCCTTGGCCACTGGTGCGGCACCAGGCACTAGATCTATCTGGAATTCGACCTGTCTAGTTGGAGGAAGTCTCGGCAGATCCACGGGAAATACTTCCAGGTACTCAGACACCATCGGTATATCATCAATTTTCTTTTCTTCTCTCGCTTTCATCACGTAGATTATGAAAGTTGGGCATCGCTTGTGGACACTCTTTGTAGCCTTTAGGTGGGATATCATGGGGTATAGCATGTTACTTCATTCACCATGGACAACTAGTGTCTTTCCGTCAGTTAAAGTTATTTTAAGCAAACGCTCATTACACAAGATTTTAGCCTTATTTTTAGCTAACCAATCCATTCCCACGACCACATCAAATCCTCCTAACGTTACAGGCATCAAGTCTATCTTAAATGGAATACCCATTAATTCTATCGTGCAATCTTTGATGATTTCATTAGTTTCTATTATCGTGTCGTCAACTAATTCTACAGTGTATGCATCGGTAAGGGTACGAGCTTCCAAATCAATAAAAGGCTTAAAGGTAGTAGAAACAAAACTACATGTCACTCCAGTATCAAATAAAACAATAGCAAGATGATTTTTATGAGAAACGTACCGTTAACCACATCGGGTTCCTTACGAGCACCATTTGGATCCATTACGAACGCTCTTCCCTTGGGTTTGTTAGGTTTGGTATCCTTATCCCTTGCTAGCTTCGAACATTTGTTCCTCATGTGTCTTGGATCCCCACACTCGTAGCATTGATTACCCAGCTCATACGTACAATCCTTAATCAAATGACCAGCTCGTTTACACCTGAAGCAAGGCATCGGGTTGCACTCGCCTTGATGATGTAGTTTGCACTTGCTACAGAAAGGGCTTGTACCTAAGTATAGTTTTCGAGTCCTTGCACCATGATCATCACGCCTTACACCCTCACCAGTTTTCTTGCTCAAGCTACCACTGTTGCCAATCGCCTTCTTAACATCAAACCACTTCCTTTTCTTGCCCATCGTCTTCCTCTTGTCCTCAGTTTTCCCATGTTCTGTCCAACCAGCTCTAATCAAGTCCTCCGTCAAGCTACTAGTAAGATCAACTACTGCTTGGAGGGTTATAGGCCTGGCAGATCGAACCATGCCCCTAACTCTAGGTTGTAGTCCCCAGATGAAACGGGCTACACCTTTAGTTTTTGGTGTCACCAAGTGGGGCACTAGTCAGGACAGAGCCAAGAACCGGTTGATGTACTTGATGTAATTTGAGCCTTTCATTTCCAAGCTTAGAAATTCGGCCTCCAGTTTCTCCAGTTGATTGATTGGACAGTACTTGCTGGTCATCAGCTCTCTGAATTCAGACCATTTCATTCGCCCTACGGTGTTCCTACCTCGAGGCTGGATGATGGTGTTCTACTATTCCAAAGCTGGTCCTTTAATACATTGGGAGGCAAACCTGACCATGTGCTCGGTCTTGCACTCACTGATGTCCAATACGGATTCAATCTCGTCTAACCACCGGTAAGTCTCAATCGCACCCTCTGTGCCATAGAAATCTTTTGGTTTGCAAGCCACGAAGGTTTTGTAGGAACATCCAGTCCTTATCCCCTCAGTATCATCAGTGTTGCCTTCGTCATTTCCAGTTCCTCCATTTCTGTTTGTATTTCCCCGGTCTGCGTTGATCTGAGCTATAATGGTGGGGATAGCATTGGCGATTTGTTGGGCCACTAGATTGGCGATCCTCTCATCATTCTCGTGGTTGACATTTTCTCCACGTGTGGTACCTGGTGGAGTAGGCGGTCGATTTCCACCCTGGTTCCCAATGCGTCCATCGTCCTCATTCCTTTCCCCATGAATTCCTTGTCTAGGTGGCATTCTGGTGTCAACATAGATAAATTCATTTAGTGTCTCATAAAGTGGTTTCAAGTATCTCGTTACATTTATTTTGACTCCTATAAACCACTTCACCAAACACAATGAGAGTTCCCGATATACACTATAAGACATACATAGATGTTTCATTCAAGTTATATGGAGCAATTATTATTCTCATGAGGTAACCAAATTGGCTTCCTTACAATAGATAGTATCATAAGAGAAAAGTCATGCATAGTTAAATGTAGCAACAATCAAGCAAAATAGTAACAATGTCATAGTATCACAAATTCGAAGGTTCCATCACCCCTATAAAATGATTATAGTATCTGAAATAGATTAATGGTTTCTTAAAATAGTGGACTCCTACCAAATAATCAAATATCATCCTATCATCACTGCCATTTCTTCTTCAGCCACCCGAACCAGCCCGAACTCTTCTTCTTCTGCTCCTGCTCTAAACGTTGGATATCGTGAGACGCCATCTAAGTCTGGAACTGGGCGGATTGTGAGGTTAGCGTAGCATGCTACAGGATCACCTTGTGATGCTGAATGGTCCGAAGTATATCACTCAATGTGGGATCAGAAGGACCAAAATCACTAGCTCGACGGCTGGACTGGGAGTAGGGCCTCCAGCTAAGACACTCGGGCCTTCATACATGCTACGCCTGGGCGGTATCCAATACTCGTTTTGTGGTTGGCGTCTGGATGGTTCCATCACCAAGAGGTGCTGGTGCGGGAGCCATTGCAGGAGGAGGTGGAGGGGGCGGCATCCTAAAAGAAACAGAAGCTCCTGGTCTAGTACTCTTACATGGTCGTGTAATGACACGCGCACCCCTGTTCCCGATAGGCGGGAGAGGTGAATGAGTAGGTGCAGTGACGAGCGGCGAGTGAGAGCGGGTCGGCTCCTATCCTGGGATGTCGGTGAAGAGTCCTCCGAGGGATCCGTGTCGTCGGATGACACTGAGATCCATCCTGGATGAGTGCATCTTTGCAGGTACTCCTCGTATTGTGATGGGGATGTTGCCCTCCTGAGCCTTCCCACTGGGGCAGTCTCGTCAACAGGGAAAGCAAGCGCCTTTCCGTTGTCAGCCATCAGTCTCGAGTTCCTGTAAAATTATCATGAGTAATTTGGTTTCTCATAGCTCACGACAATAATAATGATAGTATCTTATAATAGTAATTACAGCAGTAGTGATGGCAGTAGTATCCATAATCAGTAACAATACCGGTTACAACAGGAATGAAAGTTAGTTTAGAAGGTTTAGAGGACACAAAAATATTTTTCAAAATTTCTACTTGTAAGAAATGTTTTAACACAACATAGGGGATCGTGCTGGAATTCACGCGTCCGGTAAATTCATGATTACGTTGATCAAGTGTAATCATCAATTTACCCAACCCACTCATTCCAACACATTCCAAAACAAGGACAGTCCTAGGCCATCAGGGTTGTAGCCTAGGCTCTACTAAGGTATTCCCAACTTCTCTACAACATGTGGCTCTGATTCAAATCTGTCACACCCCGGGCCCAAGAAGGGTGGGACGTCGCAGACTAGCAAATACATGGCAGTGGAAACTAACCACTCAAGAGCACACAAGGAAAGAAATCACATGGCATTACATTTAGATAGCATATCCGGGCAATGAAATTCTTGCCCAAACATAAAATCAACACCCATTACAAATTATCCAAACTTAACACAACAATTCAAATGTCTAATAATGTTTTAAAATCAAGTAATGCCATTGGTAGTCATGGTGCTAAGCCATCCATAAGGGTTTCCATTAAAATCCAAGCTTCCATCAAGGGTTACCTGAAACATGCTCAAAAACATTTTTGTGTCAACTATAAAGTTGGTGAGTTCAAGTGCTTAAAGTTTAAAAACAAAAGAACTCTTTATAATCCATAAGTTAAGTTTAAAAACATAAGTATCACTGTTGTGGGGTCACAATCAACCCTGCACTCAGCCCCGGCTAGCCTCTTCTAAACTTGTGTTATGCCGGTTATCCCGCAGGGGAAACTGAACCTCAAATAGTGTACCATACCTGCCGAGTGGTACACCATAGTATCTTATGTTAGGGATAGATCTCTTGTATAGGTTTAGATGATATATATCACTCTTGTAATCATAATAGTAATTATTGTTCTTAATGATATAAAATGAATATATTTGATTATAATTGTGTTTATGAACTAAATAACATTTATTTTGCACTTCATTTATTAAATTCATCTATGATATAATATATTTCAGAATGTATGTGTAAATGTGTAGGAAACATTAAACTTTGTCAATTTGGAAAATTGACTAAGTGTTGGGACAACTGCGGATGAATAAATTGTTCTTCCGTAGATGTTCTCAGGAACATAACTAAAGAATGTACATCCGTGGATCTCATGCGGAAGAACAACTTCAACAGAACAAGATAAGAACAAGCTACTGAAGGAGGGATTGCTACGGAAGACAAGAACACCTGCAGAAGCACAAGAACAAGTACAGTACAACAGTTGCTGCCGAAGACTAGTTACCTATGGAAGAGTAAATTCCTGCAGAAGATCAATTAACTCGGAAGTTAACATCAAGTCAACAAGTCAACTTGGCAGAACAACAACATTAATGACGATGGAAGACATAGCAGATATTCCACGTCACATCAACAACTTTATTCATATTAGATTCATTGTAAATCATGAATTCCTAAGCCGATAAACATGGCGAAGATTCGGATAATGATGATTAGCTTAATTATAGCAACAAAATAGCTATCGATAGAACGGAATTAGATCTCTATATATATGAGATCAACAAAATCAATAAATAATATACATAACAATAATTGAGAATCATTAGAATCATTAGTGATCATTATCTGAATCATTGTATTCAAGATCAGCAACCTCAATAGCAACAAGAAAGCATTCAATCAACGTTATTGAGTTCTCTCGGTTTGATTATTCTTATTTTATTTGTTTGATTGATTGATTTTATTATTATTAATAGATTAAACAACAAGTATTGATAATTCCAAGATCAATACTTGTTCAAATCAATTCTGATAATTCTTGAACGATTCCAGGATTCATAGGTGGTATCAGAGCTTGGTGCTCATTGATTTATATCAATTGATCTATCAGCTTTTATTAAGTTTAATCGAATTCTGTTTTAAAACAAATTTTTTTTTTAAATTAACTATCATGAGTAACTCAGTTGTTGGTGCTTATCAACCTCCTAAAGAGGAAAACAAATCTGATTTTATAACCTGGAAAATCCGATTCAGGAATCATTTTAATTATACAGATTCTGACTTATGAGCTTCGATTACCGAAGGACCTTATATTCCACCTGTCTTAGGAGCGGATTATAAGGATAATAATCAACCCATTAGTTTAAAGAATCTATCACCTGATGAGGCCAAGAGAGTCAAGATTGACATCAAAGCCTATAGTATGCTTACTATGGCTTTGCCTGAAGAGCTGCTGATCAGGTGCGAATCATACAAGACTACTAACTCATTATGGAAAATCCTCCACACTCTGTGTGAAGGTAGTGATGAGATTAGGAGTATCAGAAAGGACACTCTCCGAGCTTAATATGAAACCTTTCATCATATTTCCTGGTGACTCTATTCCTCAACAACTACACAGATTCATGCAACTTGTCACTGAGATGAATATCCTGGAACTTGAGTATAGCAATGAAGAACTCAACAAAAAGATGCTGCACTCATTGCCAGAGAGCTGGACACAAACTGTGTCCATGTTTAAGAACACTATTGATCTAAAGGCAATAGGCTTAGACACCTTAGTGGCAAAGGTAGAAGCACTGGAGCTGGACGAAAAGACAAGGAACAAGAGTGTGAAAGCACCAATCGCTCCATATCAATTCAAGAAACTGAAGAACTCAGGAAGTGCTTTTATCACCAATGAAGCTGAAGACTCATCCTGTGAAGAAAGTGATCAGGAAGAGGAGACTACCTTTTATGCTGCAAAGTCTTCTAGCTCAAGTTCCAAGGTAATCAGCACAGAAAGTCCAAATCAAAGGCTGATGAATCAAAGAACAAGAAAAACAACAAGCAGACAGAACCAATTACTATGGTTCTAGAGTCTGAAGAACAGAAGGCAGCCTTTGCAGCCTTCAGTTCCAGTTTTCAAGCTTACTTAGGAAGCACCCTGACACCGGATCACTTTTGCCAACATGACTTAGAAGAACTTCATCCTGATGAAGTGGAGGAGATGGACTTGCAATGGCAAATGGCTATGATTGCCTACAGAGCCAAAATGTATATGAAGAGAAATAAAGGGTTGTCAGTAGGAGGAAGATCAACCAAGATTGGTGTGGACAAGTCCAAAGTTAGATGCGTTAAAAGCAATCTATACGGACCCTTCTCCAGGGAATGCAACAACCAACAGCAGGCAACCGACCAGAGACAACCTGCTCAGAGGAGTTTCTCACAACCCCAATTAACCAATACATCCTACCCAATAACTAACAATAACACAAGTAAATCCAATGCTAAAGAAACTGGTTTAATCATTTTACAGGATGGTACTTGTGACTGGAGCATCTATGAGAAAGAGGTTCTTGCTGAAAATCAAGCACTAATGGCCAACATGGAAAACAAAGTTCCTCCAATGGCTACTGAGGTAAGAGAAAGGTTATGTTCTCCTACTTGCATAGATAGGATAGAAAGATATAGATTACATGCTCAATAGTTAGCAGATAAAGTAAAAGAAACACTGCTTTTAAATGAATCACATGTAAGAGAACATAAACTTTATCAAGTCAAAATAAATTCTTTACAAACAGACTTAGATAATCTTCTTTCTGAAAATTACAACTTAAAGGCACAAGTTGAGCATTTAACTACATCATTAACAAAATCTATGTCAGATAATGCATCTACTGAGGTGAAACTGCAGAAATTCCAACTGTCAGCACATCAGTATGAAAATTTGCTAAATTCTCAGATTGAGAATAAGCACAAAACAGGGCTGGGATTTCATGCAGTTCCACCACCAGTAAATGATAACTATACTTCTCCACCAGAATCTATGACAAACAGTCTTTCAAATCATTTTGTGTATAGTACCTTGTCTGAGTCTGAAGATAAAACTGATGACAATCTAACTAATGACACTGAATCTGATTCATCAGAATTAGAACATTCAAATCAAAGCACATCATAATTTGTTCATGACAATTGTGATGATCTAGATGATAATAGTGAATCTGACCATGCTGGTTTGGTTAAGGGAAATATTCATGTGAAAGAACACATAATTCCAAAAGTGTTAAATGAACCTAAACTACCCTATCCACCAAAACAAAGAAACCTACTGAAAGCAGTTCATAAAAGAATTGAACAATTAAGTGAAGGTTTACAAGAAACCAATAAACAAACAAAAGAAAAACCAACAAAAAGAACCTCTAAAGAACAGGCTGTGACTTAATGGATCATCCACGAAGGAGGTCTGTCAAATCCACAAAAGCCATGAAGAACAATCAAAAAGGTGCAAAACTAAAATCTAACAAACACAAAGCACAGAATAAGCACCTGAAGGCTGATCAAGAACCCTTTGACATAATGTTAGGTAGAGGTAAGGATTCTTTTGCAGCAAAAATGGAGAAAGAGGATAAGCTACACAAAGCTACCATTAAGAAAAAGGCGAACTTGCAGAAAAAGGCCAAGGCTAAAGCTGTCTCCGAGAGTGACTCGGAAGACATGTACTGTAAATGGTGTGATATGCACAACCACAATACAGAGGACTACTATTTTAGCAGCTATTGCTCAATATGCAATACGAACAACCATATGACCACTGAGTGTTATTTCAATAAGTATTATGCTATTTGCAACAAAAATATTCACTCTACACAGGACTGTTTCTTCAACAAGAAGAATAAAACAAAGATCCTGAAGAAGAAGAAAGCTGAATCTTTTGACTCAGATTCTTAATCTTCAGAAGAAGTCAACAGTCCTGCTAAACATCAAAAACAACAAAGTAAACAAAAAGGTTCCAACAAAAAGGAACAGACAAACAAAAGGATAGAAAAACAGAAAGTGCAAAGAAGGACTCCACACAAGAAGGTGGAACTTGAAGGAGAGGATGACTTCTTTGATCACTTTAACAAAGGCAAACATGTGCCACAGTCAAAATCAAGGGATGTAGAAACATTCTCTACTTCATCTACATCAAAGAAGGATTCTGCAAAGAACAAAATCATTGATGAAGTTAGCACAAACAAAGATGAAACAACCTCAACTTCATCCCCAACCACAAGCAAACACAAACAAAACATAATAAACATCAGACAACAAAACTAACTTAGAAACTTCAAGACTCATACATGAGAAAGTTACTATTTTAGATAACAACGGCAAGCCCAAGACCATTAAGGCTTGGGCTCCTAAGTCTAACTGATCTCATCTTGTTTTGCAGGAACATCCAAGAAGGGCTGACAATAAGTGGTATGTTGACAGTGGTTGTTCCAGACACATGACAGGAAACTGTACCCTTCTACAGGACTTTAAACACAAAAATGCTTCATATGTAGCATTTGATGGGGATAAAAAGGGAGGTAAAATCACTAGGGAAGGGATAGCAACTAATGAAGTATTAAAATTTGAGAAAGTCAATTTTTGTAAAAATTTGCAATTTAACTTATTAAGTGTTTCTCAAATTTGTGATCAAAATTATTCAACATTCTTTGATAACTCTGACTGTTACATCCTTAAACCTAGTTTTAAAATTCCAGAACACTGGATCCTTCTTAAAGCACCAAGAAAAGGTAATACATATGTGTTGGACATGAACAACACATCATTAACAAGCAAGGAGACTTGCTTGATATCTAAATCATCAGAAGATGAGTCATAATTATGGCATAGAAGGCTAGCTCATTCCAACCTGAAAAACATGAATAAACTGGTGAAAAATGACCTAGTCATTGGTATTCCTAAGAAAGAATTTTTATGTTCCAACCACTGTTTATGATGTTATAAAGGGAAATAACATAAAGTTTCCCATAAAATAAAAACAATTAACACAAACACAACACCACTAAAGTTACTGCACATGGATCTTTTTGGTCCCACCAATGTGTTAAGCATTGGTAAAAGGAAGTACTGTTTGTTGATTGTTGATGATTTCACTAGATTTACTTGGGTATTTTTCTTAAAACATAAAAGTGAAACATCAAAAATTTAAATGGAGTTTATCACTAAGATAGAAAATCAACTTGATCTAAGAATCAAGATACTGAGAAGTGATAATGGAACTGAATTTGTTAATTAGGTCTTAGACTCATTTTGCAGGGATAAAGGCATAGCTAGGCAATTTAGTGCTCCAAGAACTCCTCAACAGAATGGAATTGACCTGGTGGAAAAGATGAACATGGAGGAGATGATTCAAACTCTAAAAGAATTTGAAGCTATGAGTATGATGATTCATGTGTGTAACTTTGACACCTTCTCAAAGTTCAAGTCAATGGAGAGAATAAGGAAGCAGTTAGGTCATTGTAACACCTCCGGGCTTACAAAGTACAACATGGTTTGCTGGTTGCAAAGTCACAACCATGACCAACATAAACTCAAAGGAAGAACCATTGGTGAATTAAGGGCGATGATGGAATATGTTATGAATGAGTAAAGTTTAGATCCGGAGCCCACAATCCTGCTTATCAACAACAATCATCACAAACCCCTACTGAGCCTACTGTGGTTCAAGCAAAAGACATGCATGAAGGAAAAGAACAATTGATCAGAGAGCCAAGAGATATAATTTCCAACAAGATATGGCCTCTTGGAATAGCTGTGAGGGAGATCACCCAAGAACTACTAAGTCTGATTCAACCTTTTGATTAGATGACAACTCCAAGATCAGCTGAAGACAATCAGAATATTACATGGAAGTATGATGGTAATTAGGATTGTGCAATGATCAAGAGGGCATCTGGCATGGTGCAATATTTTCAAAGACTAGAGAGCTTACTGTCACTGCCAGTTGTAGACCTTCATACATTACAATGCCTTCCCATCATTAATTATCCCATAAGTCTAAGGGGAAGAAACTTCTCTGGGATTATGAACAGTCTGAAGAACAAGTTCAAGGGGGATATGATTAGGGAAGCTATGATGAATGATGCTGTGCACTTTAGAAGAAAGTCAAAGTCTCAGTCCAAGTCCAAACTGGTTGATGATGAATTCTTGAAAAAGAATGGAGCTGAAGATAGATTTGCTACATCAATCAAAACAATAGATGGCAATCAGTTCACATGCCCCATTACTGACTGGGGGTATGTTGAAAGGAATAAAGAACTGGTGCTGCTAAGGAATGATCCTACTAAGAAGTCAACAAGCATAAGAATTTTTGACCCTATAGAACTGAAGTTGCTGCACCCAAGCTATACCTCTTATCTTCATGATAAACACTTTCCAAGGCTGCAAGATTCAACTGCTCAAAATGACTTGTGCTTCTATGTACACCTTATTCAAGTCATTGACAAATTGCATGCCAAGGCGTACAAGAGGAGGAAGTTTGAAGCTGGGCAGCTGATTGGGTCAAAGATAAAGCCTATAACAGAATTAAGAATTTCAGAACAGGACAAATTAGAGGTGGTGTCAAATAATAGTGTTGTTGCAACACTCACCACTGAAGAGGATGTCCTGGGTATGAAATACAAAACACTGAAGAGGATGAACAGAAGACAGATAAAGTATCAGTGTGAAGATCAGAGGACGACTGTAGATTACTTTAAATCTAGAATTTTGGCAAGAGTGAATGAACTTAGAGTGATAAACCAATGATTACTAGAGTCTAAACCTAAGGGGGAGTACTGTTAGGGATAGATCTCTTGTATAGGTTTAGATGATATATATCACTCTTGTAATCATAATTGTAATTATTGTTCTTAATGATATAAAATGAATATATTTGATTATAATTGTGTTTATGAACTAAATAACATTTATTTTGCACTTCATTTATTAAATTCATCTATGATATAATATATTTCAGAATGTATGTGTGAATGTGCTGGAATCATTAAACTGTGTCAATTTGGAAAATTGACTAAGTGTTGGAACAACTGCGGATGAATAAAGTGTTCTTCTGTAGATGTTATCAGGAACATAACTGAAGAATGTACATTCGTGGATTCATGCTAAAGAACAACTTCAGCAGAACAAGAAAAGAACAAGCTACTGAAGGAGGGATTGCTGCGGAAGACAAGAACTCCTGCGGAAGCACAAGAACAAGTACAGTACAACAGTTGCTGCGGAAGACTAGTTACCCGCGGAAGAGTAAATTCCTGCAGAAGATCAATTAACTCGGAAGTTAACATCAAGTCAATAAGTCAACGTGGCAGAACAACAACAACAATAATGACGATGGAAGACATAGCGGATATTCCACGTCACATCAACAACTTTATTCATATTAGATTCATTGTAAATCACGAATTCCTAAGCCGATAAACATGGCGAAGATTCGGATAATGATGATTAGCTTAATTATAGTAACAAAATAGCTATCGATAGAACAGAATTAGATCTCTATATATATGAGATCAATAAAATCAATAAATAATATACATAACAATAATTGAGAATTATTAGAATCATTAGTGATCATTATCTGAATTATTGTATTCAAGATCAGCAACCTCAATAGCAACAAGAAAGCATTCAATCAACGTTCTTGAGTTCTCTCGGTTTGATTATTCTTATTTTTTTGTTTGATTGATTGAATTTATTATTATTAATAGATTAAACACCTAGTATTGATAATTCCGCGATCAATACTTGTTCAAATCAATTATGATAATTCCTAAACGATCCCAGGATTCACATCTTATAAAATCTGTTACATGACACAAATGACCCTGCAGGATCTCATTGTGGTACCCTTCCTATTATGTCATTGGGTTATGACGGAAGACACTATGCATAGGGGATTCCCCAAGTAGATCTACCTATATAGAACAAGCGGTTCACACAAGAATTAATAATTGTGATACAAGTAGGTGCAGGTACTAACATTAGCCACAACATATAATAGCATCAGATAATAGTACACAAATAAAGTTTAGTTCAACATAGAAAGCTTCATCCCAAAATAGTAGTAAAAAAGGAACACTAAACTCACCTTAGGTAACTCAAAAGTTCTTTAGTCACAGAAAAGATTCAAGTCCTAACACCCTATGATCATGATACAAGTAGTAAGCAAATGTTCTTAGACTATTGGAAGTATAACTAAGTGTAATTTATAGTCATAAGCTCACGTGGCTTCGTGTCAAAAAGTTTCCTTTTTAGGAAAGTTAGGGTTTTTGATATGTGGATGACAAGTTATATGACTCTTATAAGTTTGATTATATTATAATAAGTTTAATTAGAGTTTTCTGGTCATAAGATTACTGAAATATAGTTATATTTATGAAATTTACACTTTGGTCCCTCAAGTTTCAAAATTTACAATTTTGACCCAAAAGTTTGCTTTCTTTCATTTCTTGACCCAATATGGCCCTTATTAGTTTCTAGGGGTTTTTATATTACTTTTAGGCCTGTTTTAAACTTAATATTTCCAGATTTTAACTTGAGAGGTTTAAAACACAAAATTCAACTTACCGGCTACGGTAAAACCGTTAATTTAAGCATCTTGTTTTAGATCTTTTAATTTCAACCTATAACACTCAAGTATAACTTTTAAGGGCTTCTAACCAAGACTATAGTCCATTTCAACTGATGTTTTTTGGTTATTTGAGTAGATGCTTCGTTTTTAAACTAACCTGTTAAAATCCGTTTTTACCCGAAACCAAACACTCTAATTCCACTTTCTTTCAACTTTTTACCAAAATATCACTTTGAGGTCTTCTAACTTACTAAAATAACATATATTTATTGGTCTTAGGCTTGTTACACAATTTTTAAAATTTTATCCAAAAATCTCTCGGTTTAAGCTTATCTTTGTAAATAAATTCATAGAAATTACATATAAACCCAAAAATTCACCAAATTTGGTTTTTAACACTAAAATACTTATTTTAGGGCCTGGAATTTTTATAACTAGCAATCTTTTAAGTTTTGACCATTTTTGAGAATTTTACTACTTTTCGGGTCTTAGATTTCACCCATTAAGTCCATAATACCACTATTTTTACCCATTCAAAAACTACCACTAATTTTACAAGATTAATATCACCAAACTACTGGAAAAAAGCATAATCTCACGGATTTTGCATTACAGGCATCATTGTTGCTTTTTAGAGGGTGTTTCACATGATTTACACATGTGTAATCATCATAGTTTGTGCTCAAACATCATTAAACCTTTTTGTAACATTAAACCAGATTATTATGATGTTAATAAAATGTTTTGGAGCAGGTTTTAACATTGGTTGAAGGGTTTTTCAAAACAAGTAGGTTATTGGTGCTAAAACACACGAAAAAGAGGGTTTTCGGGT